>CAJUYG010000121.1:280598-302045 GCA_910591675.1 Galerucella calmariensis
AACACTCTCACATACTCTCCATATCTTACTTTCCCATTTTCTCACCTTTCTATTTACCTGCAAAGTGATTTGCCTCTTTTCCAATTCAAAAGTGGCCCTTTCCGCGCTAAGCTGTTGGTGCAAATTTAAAATTTCCTGTTCCTTTTCGCCGATCGTTTCTTTGCATTTCTTTATCACTCCATTCAATCTATCTATTTTATTATTTAATTCTTGTTCGCTAACGAATCTCTCGGTTTTTTGTTGTTGCAATTCCATTTGGGTGAGTTCCAATTTGTGTCGTAAACTGTTTAGTTGACTTTCCATTTCGGAAAATTTCGATCTCAACTGAACGCATTCGTCTTTGCTCATTCTTTCGCTGCTTGAGGCCGTTTGTAATTTTGTTTGTAGTTCGGCTGAAATAACAAATTTAATAACGATATTTAAGTTACAACGGTTAATACTTACTTATTTTCAGCGTTAGTTCTTCTTCTATTTTTTCAAAAGCGGCTAACTTCATTGAATGCGTCGCTTGAAGCGATTCTAATTGCCGGATCAAAGGTTTACTAACTTCGGATACCGATTGGGATAATTCTTCGTTCCTAGCTTCTGCTTCTTCCAATTTTCTCATCAATTTATTTTTATCTTCTCGAAACTTTTCTTCGTTCTTCACATTATCTTCTTCGTATTGCCTTAACGTTTGTCTTAAATCCTCTAACTGATCTACCAACTACGAAAAAAAAAATATATTGGATACATTCAAGACATTTGACAGTTGACACTTACATCGGAATTTTGCGATTCGGTCATTTTCTTTTGATTCTCCAAAGTATTCAACAACTGTTCTCTCATTTGTAGTTCAGAACTGGTTCTAGTTTTTTCTTGAAGTTCTTTTTTAGCTGCGTCCAAAGATTTCTTGGTGGTATCGTACTTTTGTGTCAAATCATCCAACTGCCCTTTCAATTTATTAACCTCGTTTTCAATTTTTTTATTTTTAGAAGTTAATTGGTTGATTGCTTCTATTTGGGTTCTTTCAACTTCATCTTTAGCAGCCAAAGATTTTTTAAGTCGATCCGATTCGATCGTAAGACTCTCCACGTTCTCCCTGAGAAAACAAAATAAATAAATAAATAATTTCCAACGTAATCATTTTGTTTAGACTCACTTAAGATGTTTAATGGTACTTTCATTTTCCTTTTCCTTAGCCCGCAGCTTCTTAATAATATTAGAATGTTGCAGCTGCTGTTTGGATAATTTTTCACCTTCTTGCATCAATTCTTTTATAACTCCCTCCTTTTCGAACAAAACACTTTCTATTTCTCCTTTGCTCATTCTACTTGCCGATTCCACTTTCATCTGTTCTAATTGCTTCCTCAAACTATCTTTATCTCTAATCGCTTGTTGAAATTTCTTTTCCAACGCAGACATCCTTTGAGTGTAATCTTCAGTTACTTGAGATAAGTCAGCGCTTTCTAACTGCTTACTCGTAATAGAGTCTAGCTGGACTTTTAAGTTTGTATTCATTTCTTGTAACTCAGCATTTCGTCGATTTACATCTATTAGCTTAGATTCTCTACATTCTAATATCTCTGTTATTTCAGCTATTTTCTTTAAAAGTTTATCTACTTCAGGTGGGTGAAAATCGTCACTTATGCTGGATGCTTCTGATAGTTCTCGATTATGGCCTTTTATTTTCTTAACTGTTAGTTTTCCTAATAACGATTCCCCAGCTTCCATTTTAGTTCTGATACAAGTCTGTTTAGCGGGACTCTGTCTACTTTGAGTACTACTCGAGTCTCCATTAGGACTTGATATTATTTCTATATCTGAAGAGGTTGTCGTTTCTAACTCATCTCCAGACGTATGTGCCGATGTGTGATCTGATCCTATTTTTACAAGATCCGACCGACTTTCAGAGCTAATTGGTGAAGTTTCTCTAGGAATTAGATCCACCTATAAAAAGAAAACAGATTAAAACAACTGTAGCAGTTAAAATAAAAAAAATATTACCTGTGCCAAAGATACATTTTCAATAAGACTTTTTTGACTAGAACCTGCTGACATCTTTGGTTGATCTGACACACTTTTCTCTGTCATTGCATCTGCTAATAAATTTTTCAAATACGCTGAATTACTGCTTGTTTCAGTTGCTGTACTAGTATCACTACTGCTTTCCATTATATTATCACTAGCAGTAATCGTTTTATCTGATTGAGAACTATCATCTACAGAAATATCCATTACATTTTCTATTGCGCTATTTTCTTCAACGGGAATGTCAATAATATTCGTTTTTTGTAGAATATTTGATAAATCTTGTTTGATACTCTGTGGTTGGGTATCTATTAAGACCTGCGTTAAAGGCAGCTGCATGTTACTCCTCACAGGAGCTCTTGTAATGGCATCTACATGTGGATATTTTTTATCTAAGTCAGTTTCGGGTAGGCCAAATGTATCTTTAAGCATCTTTTGGGGTTTTAGATGGGGATTGAAAGCAGAATCTAATACAGTGGCAGATGTACTTTCAGATACTGATGTGTATGACATTGTGTCTTCGGCAATACTGTTTTCATCTTGGTCTTCTGGAATGACTTCAACACTATCTGGAGATAATTTGTCAGCAGAACTGAAATAACAGAGATTTAATTTTGTGAAACATAGTTTTTAAGAATATGTTACCTATATTTTTCGTCTTCGGACAAGGGTGAAATAACTTCATCTGTATAATCAGACTGTCTCCTACTGTTAGTGCTATTGGTACCAAGCACTTCTACAGAGCTTGGACTAGTTAAACTTTCACCTAATACTTCAAAAGAATCTGATGTTGGTTGGAGACCTAAGCATATTTTTTATTAAACAGTGTACTAAAAATAATAAAATACTATTTTTTACCCAAGGCAGAACTGGATGTTGAGATGGACTGAGCAGCTGACAACATTTCTGAATCTGGACTTGTACATTCTGTACTACATGTTATAATATCAGCACTATCAGAACTATTTTTGCCACTTTCTGCACTAAGTACTGAAAGCCTGTTGATTATTGAACTTGATCGCTTCTCTCTTCTTTTAACTGTATTTGTATTATTTTGATTATCAAAATCAGTATCAACTACAAAAAATTTGGACTTTATATCAAGGAAACTTAAAATATTACAAATCAAATATAATTACAATTACCTGAGTTTATTTCATGCTTCTTGTTTAGATCAGATGTACTTTCATGTTCTTCCTCTGTAATTTCAGACATTTGATTATCTATTTCTTCTACATTTTGTACAACAAGCTTACTTCGACTAAATGTATCTATACTATCAAGGGTATCATCAAGGCTAGTAATAGAAGGTGATTTATTTCTCTCTTGATTATTTTCAAAAAAGGATCCTGCAATGTTTTTTTTTTCAAGTCAAGATATAGAAATGAATTATATACCAACCTGTAAAGGAGCCCCAAATACTATTTGCGACTTTATTATCTTTTGAAATGGTAGTTTGATTTTTCTCATCTTGACTGGTACTGGGATGTGCCAGATCCCAGTTACCAAAGAAGTCATCTGAAAGGGGATCTATAGGGGCGTTCGCAGGATCATCATCCTTAATATCTAATGCTTTATCTATAGTCCTCTGAGCTTCTTTAAGAGCTGATTTTGCTATGTTTGCTAAACCTGCAGCATCAAACCAACTCATTTTGAATCATATTATTTAATGAAAAACTGGAATATACTATTATATACATTATTTGAGTAACGTTTATTCTTTATAGTAGTAGTATATAGTACTAGTACATAATATGTGGTATTTGCTTAAATTGTAATTTGAAACTTTTTATAATATATCACTTGACATGTTGACAAAAATTTGTTGACGTAAAATGACAAGACATTTACTGTCATCAGCAAGAGTGACAGATGAAATCTCAACAATTTTTCGCGTTCAAAGATGTGGTTTCAACATTTAATAAAATTTCAAACGATATTAATCTCTTTAATTGATCATTCATTCCTCATCCTGAAACATAAATAAATTACTAAATGGAAAATTTAAAAACATGGTATTTCTGTGTGTTTATAAATAATTATGTAATTGATTTTGCCACAAAGAGCTAAAAATGGCTATGAATAGAAAATATTAACTATTATCGGAATTAAATATAAATGAATGAAGAATTTACAGGTATGTTATTTAGGTTGTAAGAAGTAATCAGAATAAGAAATCATTTTAATATTTTTGTTCAAATTCACCCAAAAAGGAGATAAATTTGTTTTTTGTTCATATAAGGTAATTTGCATCCATTTCATCAACGCTCCAGTGGCGCAATTGGTTAGCGCACGGTACTTATAAGACAGTAGTCGTGAGCGATGCCGGGGTTGTGAGTTCGAGCCTCACCTGGAGCATTTTTTTTTTCAATTTCGTTGTAAATATGCTGATCGAAATCCTATTCAATATTTCCAATTATTTTAAAATTATTAAATCAAAGCTCAAGCCAACCATATAAGGATGTCTCAAACTTTTGTGGGACTTCGCATGAATAAAAAATATGTTAAATAAGAAAACTTTATTTACATTAATGATATAATACAAAATCTAAATAAATACTCCATTTCAACAGCAATAAGTTTATTCAACAAAGTACTTTAAGCCCAACTTGATCTTATACATATTTTGTTAGCAAAATTATCAAATGTATCAATCAATATATGGAATTATTAAATAACTCTACATTCATTACTAATACTAGAAATAACTGTAAAACATCCAATTTATAATTTAATAATATTAAAATAAAGCAGCGACAATTTATGTATGGCAAGACTCACACATTGATATAGTAGACATTTTTAATGGTTCTTCAATCCCTTATATACACCTTAAAATTTTGTATTGTTGATAATAAACACGAAACATTAAATTTATATTCAATTTTCAAGACTAGATATTGAAAAAATTATACTACATTTACAGGTCGATTTGTTTGGTTTGCATCTGGTTGTGCTGTCGCTTGACGAGTGACTAAAGATACAGCATTTTGTAGAACTTGTTTACGAAGAAAATCAGATGTCAAACTAGTCATACTTTCTTTACTCCCTACTTTACATCTTATATAACCATAGAGGTTTGATCCACTCAAGATCAAGGCGATTGTCACCAATAGCTGAAAAAATTAATAATACATTTAGAAAATTAATTAATAAAAACTTGAGATAACTCACCAACCATCTAAATTCAAATCCAAATATTGCTACAATAAATAGCAAAGACCATAATAATGGGGTTAAAATTAATGCAATCCAGAATATTCTTGATTCTCGTTCATTGATTCTATTCTAAAAATACATGTTATACATTAAATTAATATACAATCTTGAATCTCATATTAAATTGTTACCTGTCCTGATTCAAACACCCAATGTGATTTTCCATCATCATCTACATAATTCCACCATCTTAAACCTACCATGAGTCTTCCTGTAATATTTTTAACTGTCCAAAAATCTACCGACAACAGCAATATTACACTGACAAAACTTGCAATAAAACCTGCACCGAATGCTTCACATAAAAGGTACACCACTACAGCAGCTCCTCTAAATGCTATGTGGCATATGGTAATATAAGGGTGTCTAAAAATTATTATTATAAATTATACATACAATAGTACAAGAATGTTTTTAGTTTGTGCTCATGTTGAATAGTGTAGATGCACAGAACATCTGATAGGAATGATATTTTAAAATACATATCCTTACGTTAGCGAATCTTTTTTAACGCCAAATTCTCCTTCATCTTCACCAAATCCAGCAGTATCCTCCAAAAGAGGCATCTTAAATATTAAAATCGATAATTAAAATTTTGATTTTTGTTGGTCAGAAGCAGACCATAGTATGTTTATTTACTTACTCTGGCTGACGACATAATGAATATAATCTGATAACATAGACAGATATACAATTATCACAATTCAACGTATCATATCGTAGATAATAAGGTTGGGATTATTTAAATTTTTATTATTATTTTGTCTATGTGGAAATAATTGGATCACACAACACCAGGAAGCAGAGAACTTCAACTAAACTAAACCAGAGACAAGGACTAAACCATAGACAAAATAAAAGATTTCTCTATGGACTAAACTAAGTATTTTCTTCTTCTCTTCTTAACTTATGTCAGAAGAAGACACATTTTTGAGTTTTCTGACAACTCCTAACATGAACCTAACCTTCAAATAGTTCATCAAAGTCAAATTACAAATGACTTTCTAAAATTTATTATAGAAATATAGAATTTAATAGAAATGTGTGATACCAATTCCAAAAAAAGTTGCGAGTGTAAATCAAATCGTAGTTTAGATATAAAAACACCTAGAAATGTGTATCTGTCAGCTTTTTATAAAAGGTATATAAATGAATTAAATAAACAATAGTATGTAAAAATATATATTTCTCTTGTAGGAGCTTTGCCTTTTATACTGTTAAAAATAGAATGCCTGTTATTTTAACTAATCTAATAGATAATTTAGTGAGAAATAAAAAGTATATCACCGCAAAATATGGAGAGGTAAATTTGGTAGATATTTTCTCAAAAATGTAACAGTTTAATGTATGAATATTAATGCTTTTATAACAATGTAGGTATGTAAGAAAGCCTCGTTTTTTAGGATGCAATAGAAGAGGTAAAGACCATTATAGGAGAATTATCTGAATTTAAATATGAAATCCAAACAAATAAACCTCTAAAATTATTAACAACCGATGTGCTAGATGCAAAAATCTACAATGACTACATCAACAAACAAACTGTATTAGAAGGTCATACCACACATTTCCATACCATTTGGTTGTTAACTGAATGCTATATGTATAGAAGAATAAAACAATTTTTTGAAACGAAGTATGCTGGGATTCATTTCAGTTTTTCTAAATCACACTTTGTGCATCATAACTTTTTGTTTTAGAACATTTCTTAAGGATTATGATTATTTTGTCCATCAAAAACAAGATGCTTACACAGGTGCTCTGCCAATGATAAAAACATTGGCAGATTTTATTGTCAAGATTTTAGCTGATGAAAATCCACCAAAAAAACAAGAATTCATCCAGTTACTGAAAGTACGTACTGAGAAATAATTGAAAGAAATATGTTTATTATTATAAGCCTTTTTTAACACAATTTTAGATCAATTTGTGGGGAAATAAATGTGATTTATCCTTGTCACTAGGAAAAGCAAGTGATTCTTCCAATTTGTTTGAGACCGATGCCTTGGATGAATTTATATTATGTGATGACTCCAAGAAAATTTGGGATACTATTTCAACTGATGATAGTTCTGATATCGTAGGTAAGCTAAAGAAAGCATATTATCAATAATCAGTGTTTTTAAGAACTGCATAACCAAATAGTTTTAACTCGTTTTATATTTTTCAGATATTGTGTTTGACAACTCTGGTTACGAAGTCTTCACTGATCTATGCTTAGCAGACTATTTGATAACCAAAGGCTTAGCAAAATCTATGCGTCTCTATGTAAAAACAGTCCCATGGTTCATCTCAGATGTTATGGAACAAGATTTCTTCTGGATGATAGATCAATTAAAAAGTAGTGATGATGAAAATCTTCAATTATTAGGAGAGAGATGGTTTGAGTATATAGAAAATGAAACATGGACACTGATAATGTCAGATTTTTGGACTTTGCCCTTTGATTTTAGTCAAATGGCTACTGTGGACCCACAACTTTACAAACAATTAGCAGAAGCAAAAGCAGTGTTTTTTAAAGGAGATTTGAACTATAGGAAGTTGTTTGGTGAGAAGAATTGGGACCCAGTAACACCTGTTAATGTAGGTTTGCAAGGGTTTAATCCTACGAAATTGTGTATAATAAGAACTGTCAAAGCAGATATTATTTGTGGTCTACCGAATGGAGTAGCAGAAGAAATTCAAGAAAAAGATGAGAAATGGATGGAGAAGGGTGATTATGGGCTCATCCAGTTCTGTGCAAAAAAAGTTGCAATAGAATAATTTTTCCACAATTTGTACCTGTTTAAAAGTGAATGTTTCGGGATGTTGCATTTTTATCAATAAACTTGGATTAAATTCTTCCGAATTCATACCTTGACTTTTTATTGTGTTATGGTTTACACTCCTGTATTCACCAGAAAAATGTTGAGTCACATGTTCAAATAGTATATTTCATTAAAAAACAAAAATAAAACTTACAAAAGGTTTTGTACTTAATGTCTTAAACTAATAAGCGTTCAATTTCTTGTTGAATTGTCTGAATTTGAGGTTTCAATTGAGAGCCCTCGTTGATGGTCACACTGCAGGAAATAACCGACCTTGAAACTCCACAAGCTCTGCCCAAAGCTTGTTTGGAACGTACAAACACATAAGGAACATTCTTATCTTCGCACAATAATGGTAAATGCAACAAAATTTCTAATGGTTCTGCATCGGCAGCCATCACAATGAATTCTGCTATACCACGATTCAAAGTTTTTGTGACTTCGTTTGCACCTTTTCTTAGCTGCTTGTAGTTCATAGCTTGTTGAACCAAGTTCAATATTTTTGTTGTTAAAGTAGGATCCGCCAATGGGTATGCTTTGGGATTAATTTCTTCAGCCTAAAATCAAAAAGTTGATAAGCATGTTAATGTTTTAATGGAATAAGTAACTTACCATGATGTTATCTATTAGATTAAGTCAACGAAAACAGTTAATTCTCTGTCCTCTCTGCGATTTTTTCGCTTCACTGAGGATTAGAGCTCAAAAATCAAGAACGGTTCTATACGAAAATGCGTCTTAAAAATTTTTAGGTTAGCATCAGCTTGCCACACGTGCTAGATCACACAGAATACAGATACACAGATAGGAAATCAATACAAAAAATATCTAGCCACCTATCGACCTGTTGACGCACCTATGTTTGAACCTGTAAATAAGATGTATTATATTATTAAATTGAATAATATTTAGCTGCGTGAAAGTATGAATAATCATTTGTATTTTGTATTAAATAAATTATAAGAAAAAGTTTGCAGGTTTGGAAATGAAGATGTATTTTGAAAAGTTCAAGGTACTTCGAACAATAAAACTAGAAGTGAGGTTTGACATTGACTTACCCATGACAACGACTGTTGACGACCCTCTTTCAAGTAACGCCACTGGTAAAAATGTTTCCATAATCTATAAAATTTAGTCCACAGAAAACGGACAAATCGTCCGTTTTCTGTGATTTAGTGCCGGTACCGTTTATCTTATCAGAGCTGGTTTTTGTCTCTTTCTTGTCCAACAAAAAACATTTAAACAATTAACAGTTAGTTGATAAATTAATTATATATATATATATATATAAATCATAAAAAACTGACCATTATTTCACTAAAAATCAGTCGGTTTTTGAAGAGCACAATAAAACCACGTTCGATAGTAAAAATAGGCGATACATATATTGTGTATGTGTTGGAAATAATTTGCTCGGCACTTCATAAGAAATAGAACATAGTTTCAAGTATCTGCATGCATAAAACTGCTTAAAAAAAACAAAACCTTTCCATCTATATTTATTGATTCTTTGTGGTAAGGGAATATATGCTTCTTACTTTCTGAGTAACTAATAAAAGGTATCATTTTAGGCAATGTCGGAGATACGGACATTTAAAGAGGTAGAAAGTAAAGTGCAAGAAGAAATATTTAATAATATATATCTATTAAAATGGATTTACAAAACAAGTCAAGAGTTCGATCAGGTTTTTAAAAAAGACATGTTCATTAAAAATAACAAGGCTGCTTTCTACGAAGTGGTTTACTATCTATTAAATATTTTGGATCCAGATTTGACAAAAAAGAAGTTAACTACCTGGCCACCATATGAAATTAAGAGAGATAATACATTTCGAAGTGAGCTTCTTAAGTATATAAATGAATTGAATGGTATTTACAAACATGCCAATATACCTCCAATTATGCCTTCACATTTAATATCACCAGGTGGATTTAAAATTGCTAAATTTGTATTAAAACTATCTCAACTAGTAATATTTGAGCATTTGAAGAGAAAAAATGCAGGTTTGCTACTCTACTGTCCAATACCAAATAATGATACTCACATAACAGAAGGAATGTTGAATAATTTGAACAAAATGACTTTTGAAATTGAAACTCGAACAAAAGCAGAAATAGACAAGTTTCAAGAGTATCAAAATGATCAAAAAAATGCTGCAAATTTACTTGTAGATAAATTATCAGAATTAGATAAAAGTATATCAGTTGCAAAGAAGGAACATACAATAGCTGAAGAAGATTTTTATAAAAAATATACTTTGTATCCTTCAATGAACAGCTTGAAGGAAAAATTCACATCACTGAAACAACACTGGAGCAGCGTTTCAAGTGTCCATAACATATTTGCAGAATGTAGATCCCTTCTTTCATACCTATCAGAAAATAACTTAGTTTTAGAACATACTTTAGAAGATCAAAAAACTCCAGAAGAAAATAAATTGATTTTATCCCAATTTTTTTCCTCGGCTGCAATAATAATCAGTAACAAATCTCTAGAACTACCAAATCCAAGTAGCTCTTACCTTGAACGGAATTCAAAGGCAATACAATGTATTACAGACAAGTATTTACAAATGCAAAAGGATACTGAGACTTGCAAACAACAGACGTCTTTGCTTATTAAATATATGTTCGAGAATTTGAAACATGTTGACAATTTGATTTCCCTTCAGTTGAAAACTGATAATTTGGTTGATTCTTCAGAAGATATTTTGGGAATAAAACCCTTAGACTATTCAGATAACTAGCTTTTATTGATTTTGTAATTTTTTATATAATGGGATTTTATATTGTAGAAGATATTAAGTAAATACATTTAAATTGTATATTATGGCTTTTTTGTTTATCCTGTTTTTAATAAGGGATCTTGATGTTTACTTTGACTCCAAACTAACTTTTGTCGCACATTTTGAAAAACTGTCTGCAGCATCATACAAAACACTTGGTTTTGTAATTAGAAACATGAAACCGTTTAAAAGTTTTTCTACTATGTTCTTGTTATTTTCGACATTTGTAAGATCCAAACTTGAATATGGAAATGTAATTTGGAGTCCTATATATAATAATCACGTAACGTTACTGGAATGTATTCAAAGACGTTTTTTCAAATCAGCTTGCTTCATGATAGATGGTGTTTATCCAGCAAGAGGTATCGATCAGGAATACTTTTATGACCGCTTAGTTAAAAGACGAGTAATGCAATCTGTAATATTTTTGTTTAAAATTATTAATTATAAGGTTGACTGCATTTATATTCATAATTTATTATATCTTCGCGTTCCTAGGGTCAACTATCGTCAAAACCAGTTATTTTATCAGAACAATTACAGGACAAACGTATATGAGTCGTCTCCTCTATATAAGATGATTTATAATTATTCAAATATCGAAACAAAAATAGATATTTTAAACTGTCAATTGTCCACAATTAAACGTGCATTTTTAACTACTTACATCTAATTCTTATAGTGGGGTTATAACATTGTAAGTTTGCAATTTTGTATATATATTCATTTCAAAGCTGAAATGGGCATGCTGAACACACTTTTTTTTCTTGTTCTAAGTTTTTTTTTTCAGTGTGTGTTCATTGTGTCCTATGCATGTATAATAAATAACAATATGTTTTTTATGGAAATAAAATTGAAATGCACTCACAAAAATATTGTTTATTTGAAAATCATTAAAATTCACAATGACTAAAAGGCTGATATAGCACTACAGAAGTTTTGCACAAAATGGTTTTTGAATAGATTAAATTAAAAACAATAAATGTTGTTAGTATAAACTGAGCTTTTAGGTTTCAGAACGGCACTACTGTAATTTCCCCCGTTTGACCAGAGTCTCTCGGAGGGCTCTGAAAATAAAATTACCAATACTCATAAAAATATACCTAATATATATAAATGTTTAAAAAATTTTGTTATAAATCCCTACATTTCTATTGATTTACTAAATAAAATACAAAATTTTAAATAATATATAAAATCTTTAACTGGGAACAACATTTTATTACATAAGTTTAGATATATATGGAAAAAGCTCACTATGTTGGTGAATTTGAAAAATAATGTGGATATAGAGCAATTATTCTGTACCAATAGATTCCTGTAAAACAGATAATACGTTAATGTCACCATGATTTGCACAAAAATACTGTTATAGTTAACAAGTTCTTACTATTTCAACATTTGTAAAGTCTACTCAATAGGTAGGGAAAGGAATCTTTTTACATTACTATTAAAAATTAATCAATGTCCAAGATTTTTTATTTCTTATACTCAAAAAAATAATTATATAGTAACAAAAGCATGTTAAATTAACTCACCTTAACAAGGATTTTATTTTTAAAAACGGCAGCTCTTAAAATTAACATTCTAGTTCTTCTTTGATACTCTTTACCCATCAACAAACTCTTTTCGAATGTGGTACTACGTTGATCCACATCTTTAGCAAAAAGAATTTTATTATGAGAATCGATCCTAGCTTGAATTTGCCCATCTAGAATAAGTTGCATCAGTTCATCTTCTAGAGCAGGCACAGTTCTATTGAAAGCTAATGCCATTTTGTGCATATCGGCAGATAAATAAGGACTGAAGTATTGGATTAGGGCTCTGTTTCTAATTTGTGTATACAATGTGTTAACGTGAGGAGCAATGTACATATCAAGGAGTAGGTTGTCCTTAATTTCATCTAATAGTTTTAAACATGAGGCGTATTTTGATTCGTAAAACTTGAAAATTATATCACGTAGTTGTGGTTCTAATTCTAAAAATAGTTTAAAGGAACTACTAAAAATAACGTTCTTTTGCAACTCATGTCTATCGAATGTTGCAAGTGCACACAGACCACCGTACATGGCTACATTGTTTGGAGAAAGTAATTCTGGAAAATCACAGTGATCCAAATTTGCTTGAAGGAAATGCTTAGCAGCTGATTTATATTTCTTTGTAGCTAATTCAGCTAGTCCAGCTGCACATTTCAATTTCGTCAATATTATTTGATTTGAATCTTTCGACTGGGTTTCTGAGAAGTCTGGTGTACTCTCTGCTTTAGAAACATAACTTAATACATGAGACCAATTTTGCAAATACACAGATACTTTGATAACATTCAAACACATATTAACAACATGTTTTCCACTAGTACAGTAGTCTCTAGCCCTCGAATAACATTTCAAAGCATTGGATAGATCCCCACAATCCAAATAATGATCACCTAAATCATCGTGACCTCTTCTAATACTTTCTTTGATTGAATTTGATTTGTAATTTTTCAGATCATTGTCCAACTTTTCCAGCTTCAATGCTGCTCTTTTAGACCTTGTTTCCATCCACATATTATCTATGGCAGGTATATCTTGGGATGTAGAAGGTGCTGCTACATCGGGAACATTCATAGCCGTAGTTACTTCTGCTAGCTTTTGATGTAAAACTTGATACAAGTTGACATTGTAGGTAGTCATTGCATATGATATAGCCGTTTTAAGGGCTTCTAATTTAAGGGAAGGGCAGTGATCTATTATATAAATAAGCCGGTACAACTTTGCCAGCCCTATGTAGCTGTTTGCATACACCTCCAAGTCTAATGTTGGGTTTTCTACTACATAATTATCTTCTTCATTGTTATCATTATCTTCTGGGGGCGCATCTACTTGCATAGGTTCAACAGCATTCTGCAAAAGACGCATTATTTATATACTTTACTTCGGAAATTGTGAAGTTTTAAAATATTGTATTGACAAATGACATAAAATGAAATAGGTCAATATAAAAATTGCTTACCCATACCTGTGCCATTTTGTTGTTTAAATTAGTTATAAATATTATTTGTATGGGTTTATATAAATATTGATAATTTTACTAGTTTTTAAAACATCTATTAACGTAATCAATAATGAGAGAAACAACTATTTTTTCTACGTAATTATCATGATTTCAATTTATTTACAAAACAGCCGTACCATGTTATCTAAATTTTGTTGTAAGCAGTTGGCAGCATGATTTTCAACTTTGAAAATGTCTATTAAAGTCATTTTTTCGCGAATTGTTTGTAGCCGGCAATTTATACTGCCGTGTAAGTTTAGTTGCATATACCGTGGGTATTCGAGGAAAAAATCTTTATTTTAATAAATCTTACATTAGGATTAATCAGTATACAAAGCAAATTGTTTCAAGATAAATTTATTTAATAAAATATACAGTAATATATATTCAATTAAATGCAAGTAACAAGTTTTAAAGAAAACTTAAAATGTATATTTTTAATTTATTTAAAAAAGGGAGCAGCACATTTGGTCCAATTTTCGTTCCAGCGTAGTTTTTGGAAAGCTTCCAATTCATTCTTAAATTTTTTTTCAGTTTCCTGTTGTTTTGGATCATTTGGAAAGTTCTGGAACCAGTTGAATAACTGTTCAGATAGTTCTTCGGAATCACAGAAATTGTAACTATTTTTACCGTGCTGAATCAACTCATCCAAGCTAAAACATAAAAATACCAGAAATTTATAAAAAGCATGTTGTTTTATGTTAAAATATACTTACCACTTAAAATCGTAAGCACATACAGGTAAGGCACAACCAAACATATCTACAACCTTCATGGGCAAATCTAAACCACTAGAACTTGTATGTAAACAAACTCCTAAATCTGCCGAGGCCAACATCAATGGATAGTCTCCAGATTCCAACCATGGTGTAAGAACAACAACATTCTTCCAATTTGCTTCTTTAATTTTGTTGCAGTAATATTGCTTTAAATGTCCTTTTCCAGTTATACAACAAATTAATTTCGGCAGTTTTCTGACATTACCTTGTACAATATGACTATCATATTCTAGAAAAATATATTAATATCAAGTTATATTTGATCATAATAGAAATGTACTTTTTGAAATGAATATTAAGTACCTTGTAAAGCTGAAAACAAAACAGAAAAATCTTCGTCTTCTGTCCAACTTGTACTAGATACTAATAAACCTGGTCTCTCATTTTTATAAGTAATTTCACTTCCAGTTTCTTGGGTAAATAGAGATGAACCATCATTATTAAGTAGTTGTTTATATGTTTTCCCCAATTTATTGATAAATTGATGTTTTTCTTCCAAACTTATTGATTTAAAAATAGTTGGTGGTTTGTCATACAAAGTTGTGGCACTAAACAACAAAAATGTTCCTTCCTTACTAACAATTTCATCCATAATCAAGTAATTTATAATATTAATTAATAATCATTTTTCTTACCCAAATCCCCAGTTCTTACTCAAATCATCTCTCATGGCATTAGTAACACAAAAATTGTTATGAGCCCTTTTGCCTGTAAACATCTCCACTTGTCTTGTAATTTTTACTAATATATTATCTTCAGATAGATTTAAAGCCATAATTGTGTGTGCATAGTTATGCCAGTCTATGATGAATTTAGCTCGAATGATAAAACAAAACAGCCAACATACAAATAATGAGGGTATAGCTGGAGGATTTTGAACAATCATAATATCAGGTTTTCTAGCTATTATAAGTAAAAATATCAAATTAATAGCCTGCCATATTGTTTTGAATCCGTAGTTTAGTAGCTTAAATGGGATAGTTGGAGGTGCTAATAAATAGTGATAATAAATTGATGGACTTTTTTTTATTTGATCCATTGGTTCAGTTTCTCCATAACCTATTAAATCCACTGTATGCCCCATTTCTGCTAAAGATAAGGAATGGTACTGCATTCGTGGGCTTCTTCCAATATCACCTAGCACTACTACACAAACCGACATTGTTGCAATCAATACGATAAAGGAGCGAAATAAAATTGTCTATCTCGTTAATAATTCTTATTTAAAACCACTTCAATGCAAATTATATTATCTATTAATCATTTAATCAGCTATAATAGATAAAAAAAACGTGAGGATTTTCAAATATGTGCAATGTCAACAACAAATGATGACATTATTAATTCAAGTCTGCTTCTTTTTTTTTCAAGAAAAAATTTATTTCTCTACATTACTACCACAGAGTACACCATCTAGATGGTGTACTCTGTGGTTATTACACTCGTTTTGACGTTCTTGTCGATCTTGATACTGTCATTTGTCAAAGTACTTGTCAAATACTTGGAAAATTGGTCCAAAGTAAAAAAAATTATTTTCCAATTTGGCCTACAATAAAATTGTGAGTACTATTTTTCATTTCATTAGTTTTTAAATAACTACAGTACCTAAACTAACAGAATATGATATTGTTTCAACATTAAATAGTAACGGTTAGGGAGTCGATAAATTATGTAACATGGACTTTTTCAAATTTATTTCAGGAGTATGGCTTCAAGTTTATCAAAAGCTCCCATTTTACGAGCAATTGCAGTAAGTTGAAATGAACTTAATTATCGAAACTAAGATTTTTTTAAATAACAATACTTGTAGGCAAGAAATTACAGTCAACTAGCACCAGTATCTGGGAATCCTTGTGCTGAATTGAAAACATGTACCCTTCCCAGTAAACTAGTTGTTGCTGCAATCGATAATGATGCTAGTCTCACAAGAGTTTCGATTGTATTCAAGTGAGTAATTTATATTAATCAATTTGTACAATTGAAATTGATTCATTTTTTAGAGCTGGAAGTCGGAATGAACAATCTGATAATTTGGGTGCCACTCATGTTTTAAGAACAGCAGCAGGTCTAACTACAAAGAATGCTTCTCAATTTGCTATTACACGCAACATTCAACAAGTTGGTGCTAATTTAATATCCACATCTGACAGAGAAACTATTTCATACACCTTAGAAGGTACCAAAGGGGCTGTTGAAAAAGCCTTACCATTTTTGGCAGAAGTAGCTACCCAACAAGAATTTAGACCATGGGAATTGTCCGAATTATCAAACAGGTTGCTGTTGGATATTCTAACTAGACCTTTACAGGTATGTTTATTATCTCAAAAATATTATAATAAATACTTAAACTTTATATTTAACTGTAGTTGAGAGCCATTGATTTACTTCATAATGCCGCATACCGTAGTCAAGGATTAGGTAACTCACTTTTCATTCCAAAATCTCAAGTAGGAAAAGTTTCATCTGAAACTTTACAACATTATGTTGCTAGTAATTTTGTATCTGGTAACGCTGCAGTTGTTGGTACTGGTATCAGTGACAACTTTTTAAAACATTTTGCAACCAGTTTGGAAATTCAAAATGGAGCTGGTAAGACCAAGTCTTCACCATACAAGGGAGGTGAGCTTCGGTAAGTACCAACTATTTACATAACTACATCCCAATTAATTAATATGGAGTATTTTATTGTAGTTCTAATAAAGGTGGTCAAATCGCATATGTTGCCATAGCAGGAGAAGGAGCACCCTTATCCAGTACTAAAGAGGCACTTGCATTTGCAATTTTACAAGGAGCAATCGGTAGTGGACCAAGAATCAAATACAGCAACACTGATAATGGGCTTTACAACAAATCCTTGGGAAACCCAGCAGATATTGCTTCATCCGCTATTAATGTCAGTTATTCTGACAGTGGTCTGTTTGGTATTTTGGTTGCTGCCCCTTCATCGTCTGCTGAAAAAGCAGTCAAATCAGCTGTTAGCTTGTTGAAAAGTGGTAGTATCTCAGATGCTGATGTGCAAAAAGGTATAGTAAACGTTGGCTAAAAGAAATGTCTCAAAAAATATACTTTGGTTATTTCTATTTTGTAGGTAAGAATCAATTGATTACAAATCTATTCCTCAATTCAGAAAGTGGAGCTGATGTTGTAAGAGACATCGGAAATAGGGCTGTTTTAACCGGGGAGCCACAAATTGCCAGCAATTTAGCAAGTGTTGTCGATTCAATTACCACAAGTGATGTTCAGAATGTAAGTATTAACGTTTACATAGAAAACTCATAATTAAAACTAACAAACATATTCGTAATATATCTTTGATGCTGTAGATTTCAATTTCTATACACTCTATGGTTCTATTATCAACTTATGTCGTTAACTTGTGTTTTATTCCAAACTTGCATTGTTTTAGGCTCTCAAAAAGGCTGGATCAAAGTTGACTCTAGCAGCAATTGGAAACCTCACCAATGTACCATACTTAGATGAGTTGTAATTTTGTACATTTTAATGCATAATTTATTCATATTATGAAGCTGTTAGATAAAGTATTACACTACCAAACTGTTTTTTGTAAATTTTTAAATATCAGATTTATGTTTACCCAATACAATGAATAAACAAGGTTTAAAAATTCTTTGAGTGTTATATTGTGTTATCCAGGGAATATTAAACACTGGGGACTAACATAAACTATATTAATTAACTATGAATTTACTATTATAACTTGTACAAAAAGTCAAAAACTACATGTTGTTCATAGGTTCATATCCTCTTCTTCCTCTGATTCTTGGGCTCTTGGCCTCTGCAAGCAAGCATCCGGCCAGGTACTTTCTAGGATGTAGTTTCGCGAAGAGTACACTGTTACGTGCGTCTAGGATTGTCCCATGCTCTTCGGTTATCAACTCTTCTCGTTCTGTGGCGGATCCAGAAATCACAAAGGTCACGCCATAGAGTAATAAATAAGAGAGAACATATGGAAGGAACTGGCACAAAGTTTGTGCGCAGCCAGTAGAGCACGGCGCTTTACAGAAACTAACAAACCCCGCCTCCCTCTACACAAAAACAAAACTCCATTTTTATTATTATTTCAATTTGAGGTTAGTTATTGTCATTGGTGAACGCTGAAAGCTTGAAAATTCGAAAAGCGCGCGTCTTGAATGCTAGTTCATACCAGTAGCCAAGGTAGGCGCTAGTGGTAACTTTGTGCCACAAAATACTACATGCTTAACATCTCTCTTATTTATTACTCTATGATAGGTACCTAACTATGACAAGAAGTGTACTAGGTCTACCATCACTAAAACAATGTTATTGAAACAAACATTTAATGTTACAGTTATAAAAATAAATGCACTATAATATAAAATAAAATACAATAAAAGTGGATAAAGTTTTGATATATGACTAAATAACTGACACAGTTATAATACTTATAAATAATAAAATTATTATCACCCAATATGCACAAGTCTTATCTTTTCTGTCAACTACTCCAATATGTCTAGTCTCTTCTAGTAATCTAGAATTTGTTCCATCCATTTGTTCTCCAATGTCATCCAATATTTCTATACAAATAATAGTATTTAATAATGAAGAATAAATTAGATAATGGTTAATTGAGACTAGTTAAACTCTCACCGTTATGAAGATCTACTTCTTGGCTGATGACATTTGCTATATTTTTCTGATTTCTAATAACTTTGGATAAATTCTCTAAGCCTTCATTTTGTTCTACAAGAAAAAAACATCAACAGCCACTAATGTATAGGTAAAATTTCCAAGTAAACATACGTCCCAACATCCGTTTTTGAGCTTCTCTAATATCTACAACTGAATAACTTGTGCTCGGCCCAATATCCAAATTTGCTGTACCAATTCCGATTAATGATCTTCTTTCTTCTTGCGATTTATTAATTACTTGTTCATCAAATAGCTTTTGCATTTGAATTCCTTTAGAATGTAGTAACTCGATTTGCCTTGTTCTTCTTTCAGATTCTGCAGGTGTTCTAATATTTTTTTGTAAGGAATCAAATATTTAAGCTTTAAAAAATATAACATATGTACTGAAAGGATACATATTGCCTGTACTACTTGTTGCTGCTAGTTTTTGATTTAATTGGCTGACTTCATTATTATATTGTTTTAACTTATATCTTACATTTGCTGATAGTTGTGAATATTTGTCAGTAGTTCTTGGGTAGGATTGTCTTAGAATGAGATGTTCCATTATATCTCTACATAATGTTTCACAGCATTCAAATTCATGTAACCTGTAATGTAGAGTTACACTTGTATACAGCTATATTTAAGTTATCATTTAACACTTACCAAGGATCTTCATCAAGAAATCCCATGGCCATTTTATTTAAAAGTTTAGCACACAACAAATATAATGTATGCAGATATTTTTTCTATTATGAAGGATGTTTCTACGTAGATTAGATTAGATCATATTTTATCTAACCAACAAAAACAAAGATTATATACAACCAGCTTGTCTTCCTTTTAATGGATTAAACTATTAAACGATGCAGGCCATTTCAACAAGAAGAGCTGATAGAAATGTCATTTTCGTTGTAACCATAGAACTATTTGAAAACAAATCAACCTAACATGAACCTAACCTAACGCATCCCTTATGCCTTAGACAAAAATTAAATGTTAGCCATCACAGCTGTGTTAGCCATCGCTATTTAGCCAAAGTTAAGTTTCTCATTTCGCTTCGATTTGAAAGTTCAGAAAGTTGAAAGTGCCGTAGTTCGAAGCATGAACGATTCGCTTTAAAACACTTGTATTACCATTGCGCTAAGAAAAAAACCAATTCCTGTAAATAGACAACTCGAGCAAAATGCGTAGAAGTAGGAGTCCCCGAAGAAGGCCGGAACATGTGGAGGAAGCTTTTAGTATCAGTTCTTTGAGTGATGTTAGTGCCGGAGAGCTTATTGAACGTAGAGGTACATCAAAAAGATACAATTCTAAGTTTGATGGAAGTCGTAGAAGGCATAGAGAACGTAAAAATAGTCAAGTATCAGAACCAAGGGCTAAGTCAGAACATGAGGTAAATGTGCCACACTTTCAAAATAACCCAGACATGTTTGCCGATCCATCTATTTTTGAATATCCACAATCACCATCATACCAATTATCACCAGGATCATATACTAATGGTCGAAATGATAAAAGATCAGTTAACGAAAGAGGTAAAAGGAACTTTGAAGATAGAGAACATAGAAGATCCACATCAGACAGACACGATTGGGAACCAAAGGATCAAAAAGAGCTTGGGGAGAAAAGATCATTTGATGAAAGAATTGAATATAGGGATAGAAGACAAACTGATGAAAAATTAGCTAGAGTAAGCAGCAGAGATAAAAGAATAAACTCCAGAGATAGTATGGTTGGTAAGTCTTTGAGGCACAGTGATAGAAAATCAGTTGATAGAGGAAGTAGTAAATCTGAGGATAGAATAGACAGATTGGAGAGAATGGTAGAATTATTAGTACAAAACAAAACTCAAACATCAACAAACTTGGATTCCCTACAAGAAAATAATCTAGAGGTAGGTGACAAACTTACAAATGTAACCACATCATTGTGGTTGAATAAAATCAATGAATATTGTTTGGATAGAAATTATGATGATACCAAGTGTATCGAGTATCTACAGAGTAAAATGTCTGGTTTAATGAAAGCTTGGTTCAAAACGTTAAATACATTTCAATACACTTGGCCAGAATTGAAAATGTTGATTACAAAAACATTTCCAGATACTTTTGATTTTGCTTGTACATTGCGATTATTGGTAGGAAGAACAAAGCA
>CAJUYG010000121.1:312045-334205 GCA_910591675.1 Galerucella calmariensis
ACACTTTCTATACACACCCTGTATAAAATGAACAATTTTTCAACATAGATTCATATAGGTCTGACCTTGCTAAAAGCAACCGAATAAAAACCATTTTCATATCTTCAAGGGTATCCTCATGAAAAAATAATTTGTAAGGGTCTGCAACCGTCAAATTTTTCACAAAAAAATTAATAACTCAAAAAATTTGCATTTTTCGAAAAAAGTTTTCAGACCAAAGTATACTAGAATTTTACGTAGATTTTAAAAATGTATTAATATACAGGGTGTTCCATTTAAAATAACAAGGTTACAGTCGACTTCCGGTAGAACCGGAAGTCTGACATCTTTGAAAATATTTTAGTTAAAAAGATCGCATCCGAAAATCGAAACGTAGAAATTTTCATGATTCTACTATAGGTATTTTGCCATATACAGATAGTTTTAACTCGTCGTGGGAGTGGGGAGTGGGAGTGGGACGTCGTATAGTGACAGAAACAAAAAAATCTTTTCTATACTATGAGTTAAGATAGATATATACAAGGTGTTTGATTTGGGAAAGAGAAATCCTTGAACGACAAGTAGAGGTAATAGAGGTGGATATAAAAATACTGGGACTCAGTTCTTTGTAACCAGAATACAGGGTGCTTTAATGATTCTGCTCAACTTTTTTCTAAAGCCATAAATAACGAATCACTTAGTATATCTTTTTAATATTTGGTACACATATTTGTTAATCACCGCACAATTGAACTATTTAGTAAAAAACTATAAAAATCCAGGGCTGGATTAAGAAATATGTTAAAACAATCAAGTCCGTGTGGAACAACATTAAAATTTTGGTAGTCTATCAACTTTTTTAGGTTATTAATAACATGATTAATGTTGAAAGCAGTAGGTAAAAAAGCATGATGCTGTTAATGTAGCTGTTGTATGATTTAGTTAATATAGGGAACTTACCTTTAAAACGATTTAATGAAAAAAAATAACAGTTGTTTAAAACTTATTAATACCCAATTGGTATTTTCAAAATAAAAAATAGAAATATAGCAAAAGATACGCATCCACACGTTTATAGAGGAATATGCTGTATGCATCGCTTTACATCACTATATCCCTTACTTGCACTATATAATTATTACACTTTATACTCGTATATTAACAATACCACCGTACACTAACTACCGAAAAGTAAATTCACTTCTTCGATTTATAGGTTACCGAAAATTTCCTCACCCCTCCCATCGTCTGGCGAGTTCTGGCTAGTTTAAATCGAGAATTGAATGTTGCATTATGATAACAGACGAGCAAGGCGCCAGAGAAAAGATGTATCAAAATTTTCCGACGCAATTGAATTTACTTGTCGGTAGTTAGTGTACGGTGACAATACCTAGTTGATACATTTAAAATTGATAAAGTATTTAAGTAAATCAAACGAAATTTATCTTAAAATTTCACCATTTTAATATTTTCTTGCATAAATATGAAAAAACAACTTGGAAAACAATGTTTTATTAAAATTAAAATTCCATTTCTAATGGATAGATTTGTTGTTCTCTGTAGATTAAAATTTAAATTATCTGCTTTTGCTTCAACCTAATAGATGGCAGCACGTCAGAAAAATACAGTAACTTTATTCATAGTGAAATTTTTTTATTTATTGTTGACAATTTTTATTTTCAACAATTTACCAGTCTGTGTCTGTATCAAAACAAAAAAATACGTAGTATATCGGGATCGTAAATTTTAACACAATTTAATATAACTATACTCAATATACTGTACTCAGTCTACTCACCGATAGATGCCGCTAAAAGCAACAAGTATTTGTGACTGTTTCAGCGCATGAAAGTAGACAGTGAGTGGTAGAAAAAAAAAGAAGAAGATACAAAATATTTCAATGTGGGAATTTTTCAAGGGCTTCAGTAGCCAAAGGCCCTAAATTTGTGTTTTAGCAGCAAATAAAAGCAGTCCTGGGATTCTGCGCACTATAGAATTCTACTATCGACTCTGTTCTACACGACTAGTCGACAAAAGTGCCAATCATATGTTTAATGTTTTGAATGACTATCATAACTATAACCTACACAACCAAATCTTACTTGTTGTAATCGTTCATTTTTGTAATAAATTGTGTACTCTGAACATTGTGTAAGTGTCTTTATTGTTAAATAAAGATTTTGCCTCTTGTTTTCGTTTGAAACTCAGTTATTTGTCAAGCGTTTGATTTTGCGCGTTATTTTCTGATTGGCTGATTTTTCAATATGGCGACGTTTTGGAAGTTTTTTTTATTGGTCGTGCGCGGTAACACATCTTCTTCTCTATTACACCATGGGTTTACCCACGTCGAAAATTTAAATTATTACAAAAAATGTAGCATAGCCACAATGAGAACTATAGAATGTTCACATAAAAGCTACAGATCGATGGTAATGTCAGAAATAAAAGAAGAGTTGTCGACAGAGTACAGAGTGAGACTTTTGACAGCTGTTGACTGAAATAATAGCTAACTACTGTAGAAAGCCACCGGTAGAATTTTATAGTGTCCAGAGTCCCAGCACTTGGTAGTAAAATATCGTATCTCTTCTATTTCTTCTTTTCTTCTCGACTGGACATCCAGCTAATAGACCTTGCTATTTGTTATCCAACTGTCTGCGATTTAATCATTTTTTAACAACAGGATGTTAGTTGGACACATTTAAAATTAAACAATCGAAAGTAAAATAAAGTATAGAGTGCTAAATATATTACAAGGTGATTTTTTTTTATTTACAACAGATTATTATCACACGTACATAAATTTTATAACAACAACAAGAACATTATTTATATATACACACATATAACATAAATTAGATCTAAATTTAAATAAAATAAAAAAAGTTAATTATATTGCCTATTTATCCTGATCAAAGGCAAGGGGGGCGGTAGCCGTCTAGCCGCCTCTACTTTAATCGGGACAATTTTGAACGTATTGAACTGCGATTTAGTGGAAACTTCAACAACTTTAGCTCTCATCACGTAATCGTCATCGTCTTGTTTTAAAATTTTTATCGGTACAATTTTCGGTGGGTCGTGTATTTTTTTATTTATTCTATAACCTTCGTCGGGCTGTAGTACTCTAACGTTTACGAATTTTGAATTTTCCGTTTCCAACAACTCTTCGTTGATGGAGTTTTTACCGGTAAACAGACTGGGTTTTTCGGTTTGAAATAATCCTTCTAAAGCTATCGTTGAAGATTCCGTTAAATGTACAGTTCTCGGTGTTATGATATTTATGTGAGACAACCCACCAAATATTTCAGCTTTACCGTTCAAATCATTTTTACTATAATCTATTTTACTCCCTTGTAAATCCAATTTTCTTTCTTCTCTGTTCGTTACGGGTTTATTAACGTCAACAGAAACGCTGGTCAAGTTAATTTTCTCCATAGTTTTTCCAGGAATTTCCTCTATCTTTGCAATCTGGATAATCATATCCACAGATGATTTTATCGGTGATTCTGTTGTTTGTAAAACTGTTTCGTTACCATTTACCAATTTACCATCTTTATCCACAATTTTTATAACAGTTACTCTGTTTATAGCGCCTATTTTATCTACCACAGGCGATTCTTCGTCAGTGACTTGTTCGACGTGGTTATTCTTCACCACGTCTTCTTTAGTTTTCACATTTACTATTCTATTTACTTCAATAAGTCTTTCCACTTTATTCGTCGTCGTTTGGTTCGTCTCTACTTTTTCTTCTTTTTCTGCAAATATATGAATAAGAGTGGTTGATTCAGTTGGTTGTGACGTCGTAGCCCCATCTTCAATATACGTTGATGGCTCTTCCGTTAGTACAGTTGTAGGGGGAGCTGTTGTTTCTTCCGTTAGTACAGTTGTAGGGGGAGCTGTTGTTTCTTCCGTTGCCACGCTGGAAGGTGAAGTTGAGTGATTGAGGATATTTTTTCTATTATTGAACAAGTTCTTGTTTCTAGCTTTTACTGCCTCTGTATCAACATCTTTTAATTCCTCAGTTGTTTTTGGTTCTTCCGTAGCAGTTTTTGAAAAGTAGTATGGTTTATTTGATGGTCTAAAAGTACTGGTACTAATATTCGGTAAATATTTCCGCTTTATTTTATCTTCCACATCCACTTGGTCATTATTTATTTCATGATCTTCATCTTCTTCTTGTTTTAAAATCTTCATTTCACTTTTATCAACAGTTTCTTCATCACTTTCTTTTGAACTGGAAAAATTAGAATTAGGTTTTCTATTATTAAAGATGTTCCTATTTTTAGTTTTCAAATCTTCATCATCAACATTTTCATCAATTATTTTTGTTTCTTCTGTTACTGCTTTGGAAAAACTGAACTTTGAGTATGGTCTACTTGTTGGTTTAAATGAATTGGGTGAAAATTTATTTTTTGCCGTTTTTATTTCATCCACAGTATCCAATGAATCATTTTCTTCAGTTTTAACTTCAATATCTTCTACTTCTTCGTCAATCTTTTCTGGTCTTTTATTATATTTATACAAATCTTTATTTATCGATAAAGGAGAGCTGTTTTCCAGTGAATCTATATTGTTACTCTTTTCATATCGAACACCAGGTCTAAACTTATTATACCTTCTAGTACTTTTACCGAAAAATCTAGTACTTTCAGTTGTAGAGCTAGATGTAGTAGTACTAGATGTAGACGATTGTAAACGACTTCTATAACTGCTTCTTGGCTTAAACCCACTGGTTTCAGAATTTTCATTATTACTCAGATTTTTAAGCTTTGAGGGAATAAATTTAGGTCTAGACTCTACAGGTCTCAAAATATTTGATTTATATTCCAAACTAGATTGCTGTAAAGCTGCTGTAGTAGAATTCTGAGAGGCAGTAGTTGTTTCTATGGATAGAGTAGTATCATCAGCAGGTGTATCTGTTGTTTGTTCAAAATTTTGCGTTGAAAATTCTTCAAATTTCATAGTAGTAGTTTCTAGATTTTCTATCGTGTCTGGAATCTCAGTATATTTACCATTAACATCATTTTCTTCTGTAGTTATAACTGTAGATTCATTCAAAATTGTTTCTGTTGTAATTTGTTCAGTGGTAGGCGGCTCAAACGTATTAGATGTTATAGTAGTGGTATCTATATCATCGTCAGAAAAAGTTGTTGGTATAGGTTGTGATGTAGCCTCAGTGGCTGCTGTACTTGATGTGAACTGCTTAGTAGTGCGTCTTGGTATGAAGCTGAACCTTTGTGAACTAGCAGATGATTCAGTGGTAGCGGTAATGTTTACTTTTTGCCTAAATACTTTATTAGGGCCTCTAAGTAAGACTGTTTTATTTATTGGTGAATATTTAGAAGACGTAACTTCTGGTTCAACAGTCACTGGAGTAAATCTCCTATTACCATCTTTTGGACGGAATATTCTTTTGGGAACTATCTTAGAACTGGGGATTTCTTTTTCAGGGGTAGGTTCACTGGAAATTTCTTTTAAATCAGATGCTGGAGTGTTATTTTCTACATTTGTTGTACTGGTAGTATTTTGGTGAGGTCTGAATTTCCGAATTATTTTTCTTTTTCTTCCAAATATCTGCTCTGAGTCTATATTTGTTATTTTCGATGATTCAGTTGGTATTATTTTACGAATTATTGTTTTTGTACGACTAGCTTCTGTAGAAGTAGTTGACGGTACTTCTATATTAACAGTACTAATTTTTTCTTCAACGCTGGATTTTCCAAATAAATTAGATGTTTTAATAAATTTATTTCTTAACTTCGGATCGACTTGGAAACTGTTAATATCACTATTTTCTCTAATATTAGATTCGGACAGTTTGATATTTTCATATTCTTCGGTACTAGTATCATCGTCAACTTCGTTATTATTCTGTTGAACATCCAGTAATGACTTAACAGTTTCTATCGATTCTGTTGTTGAAGTTGTAGTTGGTCTGTATCGTCTAATAATTTTTCTATTGCGACTTGTCGATTGCAAAGAATCTGTCACTGTATTTCGATCGGTTGTCTGTGCATTTTTAGACAATTCATTTAAATTAACGTTAATTCTTCTTCTTTTAAAAGGTAATGGTGAAGATTGAGTTGTTGTAGTTGTCGTAATTGACGGTTTTAACGGTCTTCTTCTTCGCTGACCTGTTTGTGCGTGCAATTCCTTTATATTATCAAAATCTACTGCTGTTAACGAAGATAGATCTGCTAATTCAGAAGGTCTATAACTTCTATGATCTTCTATATATTTTTCAGTAACACTTAACCGTCTTTTTGAGGTATTTTCTTTAATTTCACTATCTTCTTGATAGTCGGTAGTGTTTGAAATTTTTTGTTGATTAAATCTTGAAGCGCCTCTAGATCTAAAGTTTATACTTGGTTTTTCGTAACTCACCTTAGTTGTTTGAGTTGCAGCTGGTTTAGTTGAAGCTTCTGTTGGTTTTGAAAAAGGTCTCGGTTCGAAAAGTTGCGGCCGTTTTCTTTGGATTGTTTTAAATAAACTCGGCTTTGAAGCAGAGTTCGTTTTTTCGGTGGATTTGGTTTCATTATTCACAATGTCATCAGTTGTTGTTAAATATGTTCTTGTTGTTGTTACATTATATAAATATTCATTTCTATTATCTTCAATTGTTTCGTTTGATGGTTTTTCCGATGTAGAAGATCTGCTGAAACAAATATTTATTATTATTATGAAAATATTGATTTTAATTTTAGTGGTTTTACCCTAATCCAGATTCTGTTGGTGAAGATTCTGTTGCTGGGGTCGCTTCTTGAGATAACTTTGTACTGAAATTAAAAAAAAAATGTACAAATTTTTATTAAGAATAAGTCTTAGACTAACCTTAGGATTTGTGCTTCTTCCACGTAAGGTTTCTTGGTACTAACAGTTGTTGTTCCTCGACGAATCTGTTTGTACCTGAAATTATCATTATTTTATTATTATTATATTTAATATCATTCATTTTGCTCCTTTCCCAATATCCCACAGCCCGGGAAGCGGCTGGACCCAGTAACACCTACGGCCTAACAACTTCGACAATTGCGGAACTAGCCAGACGTTACATTCATGTTCAATCCCTTAAGAGATGGGATGGAACCAAAGGATGCAGTCTTGCCAGGATCACCCTGGGAAGCTGGCGTCGAAGAAATATTTGGCGATGACCAGGAAAAACCTACGTTTAACAGTAGGATTTCTAACTGGCTACTGTCAACTAAGGAAACACGTCCATAATATGGGGCTAGCGGACACACCTCTATGCAGTATGTGCGAACAGAAAGATGAAACTGTCAGGCATGTCTTATGCGAGTGTCCGGAGTTATCGTCAATAAGAGAGTGTCCATTTTCCTGGGAAGGAGAGGATGGACGATGACCTAGGAGGACAACTCCTCGGTAGGATGTACTATAGATCACATATGGCCTAAGTACTGTGAGCCTACACTCACCCTCCCTACTTTACAGATACAGATCCTGTTGGGAAAAGGAGCTTGGATAAGACTAGATTTGACGAGGTGGCTAATCGCCATACCAACAAATAATCCTTACTTTGATGTTATTGAGTTTCCTCCTTCAGTGGAGCTGGATTCAGCTGGAGTACCTCTTCTGATTTCACTGTAACGAGCAGTAGAAACTTCTTCTGTAGTCGAAGGTCTTTGTCGCCTAATATTCACATATTGAGGTAAATTTGGCTTTTTCGTCGTTAAAGCAATTTCTTTGTTAGTTTCAGTGTCATCATCATCGTCATTATCGTTTGTCTCTTCATCGTCTTCATCTTCATCTTCAACAGGTATTTCGCCCAATATTGTGTTCCTGAAAAGACAGTTTTGAAGTTAAAAATAAGTAAAGAAAGACTTTTTGCAAAATTACCTATCATTTTCAGGTGTTTTTGTTGTTGTTGTACTAACTCTAGCTCTTCTTATATTTGTATAAGCTGGAAATTTATCGGTGACTTTCTTGGTTGATAGACTGTCGTTATTTTGCTCTATTTCTTGATCGTCTTCTGCTTCAATTTTTTTATCCCGTGAAATTGAAGGTCTAAAAACATCAAAATTATTTTCAATTGCAACCATGCTTTTTAATTTTTTTTACCTAAATCTTGACACTGAAGTGTACTGTAGTTTTCCACGTTCAGTTTTCTTTTCATTTTCTTTTTCTTCATCATCTTCAGTTTTGTCACTTTGCGGCCCTCGACTGTTTCGGAAAACTGAGTTCCTGAAATCACAACTTTAAATAAAGATGGAAGCATAAACTCTGAACTATAATTTAAACTAATTGGGGAAGTTTAAAAATTTGTTATACGAGGATGTATTGATATCTAGTTAGCCTAGACCATGCATAATAACAAAATATTGCGTTCCCATAGCAACGAATAATAACTCATTAGAAGTGTCAGTGTGAAGTTGGACGTCAAAAAAGTAAACCAGAGTTACGCAATAAATTAAAATAAAAAAGATGTCCACCGAAATTGTGAAAATCGAAAAATTGGAGTATCGAGCCATCATCAAGTACCTGTATTTAAAAGGGTTAAGAGGAAAGCAGATTTACGAACATATCCTTAATACCCTTGGTGATCAATGTCCTTCGTCCTCTCCAAGACCTAAGAAGTTTCGTGTCCGAAAATCTGCTGGAAAAGTTCTTGCTTCAGTTTTTTGGGATTGCCATGGAGTAATCATGATTGATTTTTTGGATAAGGGTAGAACAATAACCGGAGATTACTATTCGACATTACTGACCACTCTGCGGGAAAAAATTAAAGACGCGGAAAGCTATCCAAAGGTGTTTTGTTTTTGCAGGACACCACCCCTGCACTCAAATCTCATGTTGCCATGAAAAAAAATTCGTGATTTAAGGTTTGAATTACTAGAACACCCCCCTTATTCACCAGATTTAGCTCCGTCCGACTATCATCTCTTTCCTCAACTGAAAAAAAGTTTAAAAGGTCGTGAATTTTCTTCCAACGAGGAGGTAATAAAAGCTGTGGAAGTCTGGTTTGCAGATCAAGAAGAAACATTCTTTTTTGAAGGGTCTAGAGACCTTGCAGGTTCGTTGTAATGAGTGTATCCAATTAAGAGGAGAATATGTTGAATAATAAAATATTTTGACATTGAAATATACATATGTAGAGATAATAAACAGTAAACCTAACCTGCTTTTTGTAGTAGTACTTGTCCCTGTAGTTGGATTGTTCTTAATAGCTTTACTAAGCACCCTTTCATAAAGAGTTTTAGATAGTGAAGATTTCTTAGTTGGTTGCTCAGGGCTATTGGGGGCTTCCCCTTTTGCATTAAACTGCTTTTCTAATTCTTCTAGACCACCTGAAAATGAAATTTTCATTTAATATTATTCTAACAATAAAAAAAGTGTATAGAAAATAAGTTTGGAAAGAAAAGGTAATAAGGAATTACATACCAGCTTTTTTAATAAGTTCAATCAATTCTTTTATGACTCGCGGATCTTCTTCTGATTCTTTGACACTTTCGATATCTTCACCTTCATATTCATCATCATCTTCCTGAAATGTATAATCATCAATTAATTATCAAAGAACTTAGCTCACAGACAAGTGATTTGTTTAAAAGATGTTAATATAATATTGAAATTTTCACTACGAACTTAGAAGCTTTTTCTACGATGCTAGTGTCCGGCTCTATGGTGTCCGGAGTTATCGTAAATAAAAGAGTGTGAGTCTTGGCCTACACCTGCTGATATAAAGGAGATGTCTCCTAGTGACCTGTCCACCTTCCTGGGAAGGACAGGATGGCCGATGACCTAGGAGGACAACTCCTCGGGGGATGTACCGGGTGGCCAACTAAGAACGGTCGTCGGCCATATCTCATATTTGGAAGTTCATTTATTTGGCCACCGAGGTCTCCAGACCTAACTTGTTTAGATTTTTATTTGTGGGGACGAGTAAAAGATCTCGTTTATGCCGATAGACCCGCAACAAGAGATGACATGGTTGAAAGGATACGACAGACAATAAGAAGTATTTCAAGGGCAGAAATTGAAGCTGCTGTTTTCTCTACCCGTCAGCGATTGATTCCATGCATTAAAAATGATGGACGACATTCCGAACATCTAGGGCGGCAGTATTACGTACCTAGTTATTTATTAAAGGTTTCAATTGTTCGATTTATCACATTATTTTAAAATTCGTTGTTATTGTTAGTAGTGACAGCATTAGACTTAGGTAATCTAGTAGCAACCATAACATTAGTATGATAACAGTTTAAATTACTGCAGACCAATGTATGATATTTCCATTCAGGCTAAATTTAATAATTTCTGTTAACGCGAACCAGCCTTCTAGACGTTGTTGGAAGAACAAAACCCGCCATTTACCTTTACCTGTACGATATCTCTGGATAGAAAAGAGATATCGCCTTGCGGTTTGCAGTGTTTTACTACTAATTCAGTCTACTTTTTAAAGACCTATTTCAATTTGTGTGCTTCCATTTAAAATTGTTACAAAAAAACACAATATTAAAAAAAAAAAATAAAACAGCGCCCTCTAGCATTTATGTTATTGATCAGATTGCTTCATTTTTACAAAATTTCGATTCTTCAATAAAAGCTCTTTCAAACAATATCAAGTTTATTAAAATCGGTCAAGCAGATCCCGAATTACAGGCGTTTTTTCGTAACAAGGTTTCCACTCTCCCCCACCCCTTATTTGAAGAGACTTAAACTTGTCATATAAAAAATATGCAGAATTTATCGAGGAATCTGATTATAATATTTAATATGCTCCTTAATTAAGTAAATTTTGAAAAAATTTGCATTTTAAAATTTTAACTGTCAAATAAGCCCTCTAGCGGTGGACCCACAATGCTGAAAATAATTTCCAGACATTTCTCGAGGCCACTTTTAGATAAGGCCGACGGCCGTTCTTAGTTGGCCACCCGGTACAATGAGTCACATGTGGCCTAAGTGCTGTGAGCCTACACTCACCTTCCCTACTCTACAGATACAGATACGATGAAAAATAAAATTTTGACAAGCTGTCACTGTTCAGTATAATGGAATGTTACGACGAAAGCTTTACCAAAGATGTGTTTACATCTTATTATACAACCTACCAAAGTGACTATAAAAAATACTGTGATGTTTCAAAAGTCACCTATGATTACCAAAGAAGTCGCACAGAAAAACCCCAAAAAAAATCCAGACCGTACGAACCAGAGGATCATGGAACATTCAGCAAACTCAGAAAAGGCGTACACATCCCATTTGAATTACTTTTAAATCCCAAGCCGATACTACATACTGATCCAAGAGTACCATTTGAAGTAAGTTGTCTGGTACCAAACTCCTATTTGTCCAGTCGGGTTAACATTAAAGGTGAGTGTAAGAGCAGTAGGCGAGATTTTTGATGGAAGCCCCTGAAAAATATCATGGTTAATTATAATCAATTGGCTCCACCGGTTTTTAGGCTGTGCTAATGGCACAAAAACAGTTAATAGCCGAAACAACTGAAAATGGGCCTGTTTTCCGCCATATTTTAGAATTTTACTCGAAAAGTATTGAGTTTATCGTGCATATTTATGGAAACAAAGTTATAGAGCGTGAAATTTGCTATAAAATTCCATGGTTCAAAATGTAAAAATTCCCATCCCTGCAGCCACAGCGGATGAATAAATAAGAAAAAAATTGAAAAATCAGCTGTTTTTCAGACGCAAAATACTATGTATATGTATGTGTGTATTTTGTGGTGACATTCATGAGTCCTAAAAGATCTATTGTGCCCCCTTACTTCTACTCAGTTTCTGAGGAGAGTCTCAGAAACTAGCAGTTCCTTTAGTCCTATTTCCCGGAGGAATTTTAGGATGTCTGCAGGCTTCAACTTAGGCAAATGTTCCTCTTCTATCCAGTTATCTCCCAGGTGCTGTGTTCTAGGATTCTGAAGTGCTGTGCAGTTGGAAAGTATGTGGATGGAGGTTTCTTCTTCCATTCCACAAAATCTGCATTCTTCTTTCTCCACTATTTTGAGGTGCCCATTTAGGCGACAATGTCCCGTTAGGATCCCTATTAAAACTCTTAGCGTAGTTTTACTTTGACATGCATTCTTTTGATCACAGCAGGTTGTAGTCACCCAGAAGAGTCTTTGATTGTATAAGCCCTACTAGATCTTTCCAATGGTCAGATCTTCTCTTTTTCTCGGCTTTACCTACTTATTTCTTCCAATATTATATTGGGGCTGATTCCGCAAAAGGGTTCAGGCACCCAGAAAGGTATTTCAGTCCCCCTCTTTGCTAGTTCATCTGCTATTTCATTTCCTTCTATTCCAGTGTGTCCTGGAATCCATAGTAAGGTGACTATGTTGTTCTCGCCTAGTTCATTGACTTTGTCTAGGCATTCTCACACCATTTTGGAACTGATTACACAAGAGCTCAGTGCCTTAATGGCTGCTTGACTATCCGACATTATGATAATCCTTTGAACTAGGCGCACTTTCTTATGTCGTGGATTTCCGCTTGAAAGATACTTGGGGTTTTTCACAAGCTTTCAGAGTGTTTGCTTCCTGGCCCGAACACTCCTATCCCAGTTCCTTCTATTGCTTTTGAGCCGTCTGTGTACCATTGAATGGCATTCTTCCCAAGTCTGGTAATGGTATTTGGATCCCATTCCTTCTTGTTGCTCATTTCCGTAACGAATTTCTTTGAAAAGTTATACTTTTTCATCATACCGTCTTGTGGCATGTCCCAGGTTGTCTGATTTCTAAGAAGTGAGGAGGTGGTTTTTTTTAATGATTCCCTCTCTACTTAGTCCGTATCTTGTTCTTTCTGCAACACTTTCCACCACCATATGTAGAGGGGTGAGGTTGAGAATCACTTCCATGGCTGCCGTTGGGCATGTTCTCATTGCCCCTGTAATTCATATACAGGCTAGTCTTTGAATTTTGGAGAGGTTTTCTCTCGTCGTCAATAGGCTAGTTCTACTACTCCACGCAATGGCTCCATAAGTGATGATTGGTCTCACTATGGCAGTGCACATCCAGCTTAGGATTTTTGGGTCACAACCCCAGTACGCAACATACTAATGCAATTGATGAAGCAATGTAAATCATTATTTGTCTCATAATACGTCATTTATTCACGAACTGAATGCAACAAACGCGGTTTCGATATCTTATCTAGTTACTGAATAATTTAATTGTTAATAAACAGTAAGTAAAAGAGATAGACATTGTTAGAATAAAGACATATGCCACAAAAAATTGTTTAAGCTTGCAATAATGTTTTTACACATACTAGAAGGTTACAGCTATCATATGCAATGATTTAATCAACAATTTTTTCGGTTTAACTGACTCAGATATGTTACTTTTAAAAAACTGGTTAAAATTTTACCTTAGTAACAATTAAGATATCTGTGCGATCTGTACGATCAATAAGCTAACGAAAAAGAATTTCACGCTTTCTAACTTTATTTCCATACATAAGCACGATAAATTCAATACTTTTCGAGTAAAATTCGAAAACATGTCGAAAAACATGCCCATTTTTGGTTGTTTTGGCTATAAACTGTTATTGTGCAGTTAGCACAGCATAAAAACCGGTGGAGGCAACGGATTATCATGAACCATGATATTTTTGAGGGATTCCATCGCCTACTGCTTTCACATCCATGTTTTGATAGTTTTTGGGCTTACCCGACTGGACTATACACTGTGGGCCAAAATAAAGGAGTACATTTTTTAATTGAAAATATTTTATTTTGTTTTTCGTGCGATTTATTTTCTTTTTGCAGGGATAATAACCTAACATGTCGTCAACATGACTGTAAATTTGGAAGCAAAAATAATGTACAGGGTCGGACTTATAAAAAAAATTATATAACAGTGCATTTGAGCTGGTTGCAAATGAAAACTGTTTCAGCTAAAGTTGTACTAATATGCTTTTTCGGTAGATAAACTATCCAGAACACTTCAGTAAAAAGGAAATTTTCCGAAATTACCGGATTCGGGAAATACAATTTTTTTATTAAATAACATTTTAACAAATAACACATAAGATATAAGATATACTACTGTAGGGACATGTTAGGTTATTAGCCCTGCAAAAAGAAAATAAATCGCACAAAAAACCAAAAAAAAAATTTTCAATTAAAAAATGTACTTCTTTACTTTACTTTACTTTACTTTACACAGTGTATATCTTCATAGGCTTTTATTTCAGGAGTTGAAAGAAGGTGCTAAGATATCTAAAGATGAGGTGATAAAGAGCAGACCAAGAGTGTTCATGTTACCAGCGATACCTTTAGATAACATTCAAGACCGAAGTCTAAGAGACTTGCTATGCGATTACACTTACACCACCGAATGGGGTAAGAAAGAAAAAGAAGCTACCGCGAATTTTAAACAGATAAAACCGAAAATAGACAAAATAGAAACCACCGATACAGTGTCTTTAAAAATAAATGTCATGCCACCATTAGCGGAAAAGTTTAGAAAAATCGGAAGAGATTGGGATGATGACCAAGTCCGTGGTGATCCAGATACAACCAAAGAATTTTGGATTAAAAAAGAAAAGGAAGATCCTGTAATTTGTGGAGCTTGCGTGGATCCTTTAAAAAATATACTTACTTCAGATAAAAAGGAAATTATAAGGAAGTTAATAGACGAAGACAAAATGCGGTATCCTCATGAATTGAGAAAATGCACCACTTACGAAGGCTTCAGACCGATGCTACCGATGGGGATTCCTTTGGAAAAAACGGAACTACCTACTTTACATCCTTTATTATCCGTTTCTGAAGCTTTATCTCATAGAACTGTTGAGGAAATGAAAGAACTAGTAAAAATCGCTGACTCATCTTATTCTTTTTGTTTTAATTGAAATAGAGGAGTTCAGTCTAAGGTCAGTGTGGCCAACAAAAGTGGTTTTTTTTGACAAAAATGACAGTTAAGGTCTACCATTCAAAACATAAGATTTTTGCATGTTTTTTACATTGCGAACATCTATATTGCTTTATTAAAATAATGAATACACCCTGAAGCGTATATATTGAAATTTAAAATGACTTTTTAGCTGATTACTCAACAAATCGGTGGCCAATAACTCTAGGAACTTTTGGCAAGTCACCGTTTCATTTCTGTTATTTAGTCACTAATTATGTTAAATGTCAGTTATATTTATTTTTGTTGATATTCGTTTAATTGTGTATGTCCATTTTTGATTAGATTTTTGTAGCATTTCTAGTTAGTTGTATCTCTATTTTTCTAATTACTTTTTCCACTGACATCTGACATAAATAGTGACAGATAACACAAATGAAATGGTTACTTGCCAAGAGTTCCTAGAATTATTGGCCACCGATATGTTGAGTATTCAGCTAAAAAGTCATTTTAAATTTCAAGATATACGTTCGGGGGTGTATTCTTTTTTTTATTGAGAAAAATTAGTCGCATCCACCAAAAGGTTATTACAGTATGTACAAAAAGTACGAGGAGTAATAAACCCTAATTAAGTATGCAAAACCTTTACAGAGAGCATCATGAAATTTTTGATAAATCTCTTACTTTAAATTACATTTCTTCCGTAAATCTAAAAATCAGGTAGATCGACCCCGTATTTGTTTCAGTTGTAGCAAAGCTTAGGGTTTCTTCATTGTTAAAGGATTAGCAGATAAGCAATAACGCAATGCAGTGGTGTGTATTTTGGGAAAAAAATACGTTTTAAATTATAATATAATAAAAAATGAAAAGAAATAATTATTGGAATACATTTATTACTTACATTTTATTCTATATCCGACTCGGAAGAGGAAGAATCGTTGTTGACATTAATAATAATAGGGTCGATTAAATCATCACAAATATTGTCAAATTTTCCACATATTTGCCTCTACTTTGATAACATGCTCGATACAGTTTGTCCAATTTTCCTTACTAACATGACTTACAGCACTCTCAAACAATTTCACAACATCGTTTATTTTAAAAGTAGTATTTTTTTTCCAACTTCCCCCTTTACCTGAGCCCATATTAATTCTATGGGATTAAGTTCACAATGATAAGAGGGAAGTCGAAGAACTGATATACCACGAGAAGAAGCCATTTCTTCTACAATGTAGGTTTTGTATTTATTCTTGTTCATTTTTGCAATTCTGTAAAGTTCTTTCCTTAGTGGATCTTTTGGAAACTTAATATTTTTCGAAATAAGCCACTCCAAAAGCTCTGCTTTACGCCAACGACTTGTGGGCAATGCTTCTCGTAACCGTGAATGGTAACTTGCGTTGTCCATAACAATAACAGCCCCTTTTGGAATCAGATCCTACATTTGAACAAACCATTCCTCGAAGACATCACCATCCATATCTTCGTGATAGTCCCCCGTGCGTTTTGAAATAAAAGTTAATAATCCACCATCAACAAAACCTTCAGAACTTCCAACATGGACAATGATAAGTCTTTTTCCTTTTCCAGATGGTGGCTGCAAACCTAACGACAAACCTTCCACGAATGCCTGCCTTCCGCTTTTAATGTTTTCATCTTGCCAAGATTTGGAAACTGTATATCCAGCATTTATCCATGTTTAGTCTAAGTAGAAGATTTTCAAATTTTGTTCTCTGGCATGTCGAATGCTTCTTAAATAGTCTCTTCTCCAAAAAACTATTTCCGGTTTATCTATCAAGAGAGAGAGCAACTCATTCGTTCAATACAAAATGTACCTTACGGTATACCCTCTTAAAATATATTTTGGTACGTCTATGAAATCTACTTAAATGAATGATTTATTACTCCTTGTCCTTTCTATATAGACTATAGCGACTGAACAATATCGGAACTATACAGTAATTGCAACTTAAAAATTAAGCAAGTACAAAATTTTGAACAATATATCAATCATATTGAACTAAATTACTAAATACAATTTAAAACATCGATATCCTTAAGGAAGTTTATTAGCCTGTCTATTGGAGAATGTTCACCAAGCAGCTCTTTCAGGTTAATAGGGATATCATGTGTTTTGCGTTGCAGATTATATTTGCTACAATCAGTTAATATGTGTTTCACAGATAATATTTCGTCACATGTATCGCATTTGGGACGTTCTGTTTTGGTCATTAGAAATGAATGTACTAATATACAGGATGTTCTATTCAAAATAACAAAGTTGCAGTCGACTTCCGGTAGAACCGGAAGTCTGACATCTTTGAAAATATTTTAGTTAAAAAGATCGCATCCGAAAACCGAAACTTAGAAATTTTCATGATTTTAATATAAGTATTTTGCCATATACAGATAGTTTTAACTCTTCGTGGGACACCCTGTATAGATGTTCGCAATGATAATGGTTTGAATGGTAGACCTTAACTGTCATTATTGTCAGAAAAAATCACTTTTTGTTAACCACACTGACCTTAGACTGAACTTAGACAGAACTCTATTCCCAGATATCATGAACGTACGAAACATTTTTTCTTAGGGGTCAATTGATTACTCACCTCATATGCTTCCGTTGTTGTTGTTTTGGTTGTTTGTACAAATGTTGTTCTACTTGTAGCTGCTGTAATTTTTGGCGGAGCTCTTGTGGTAGAAAAAAGGAAACTCGCTGGAGATGAAGTAGTGGAAAACGATGAGGTGTCTGTAGCTGCGGCTGTGACTTTTTGCATTTTTTTGTTACACAAAACATTCTGGGTGTAATCGCAAGAGTCCGCTGCTTTATTGAAATAGAGACCTAGAAGAAATTTAATGTTAAAAGTATATCGGTAGCTTTGGGAAAGAAAATGTGTTACCAGCAGGACATGTGAACTGATGAGCAACAATTCCAGAATCTCCAGGACCGCTTAAACACCAATAGTATTTTTTGCAATCCTTTGGGTGCGGATAAAATCCGTCATCTTCACATTTGAATTCTGTAAACCAAAAACAATTTTTAAAAAACTTTTAATACATAAAAAAATATTAAAATTAAACCTCCGTCCATATCAGGTGTAGCAGGCGGTGCAGGTGTAGTGTAGCTTGGTGTGACAAGCTTAAGACTGCTGTAACTTGAAGTTTCTTCATTGGATAAGTCCTTGGCTTCCTTTCTTCTTGTTTTTCTTTTAGTCGTTGTCTCTTCTTCGCTTACGTCTTTTGATTTACTTGGTCTTGTTCTAAAAAACAAATATATTGACCAAATTTTTCCAAAAAAAAAAAAAAAAATATTTTTTCCACTATACAGGGTGGTCCTTAAGTAATTGTACATAGAAGTACAACCAATCTTCACTTCCAAATATTGCGATTTAAACCAATTAGCCTAAATAAAATGTTGATATTAAGAGAGATACAGGGTGTTGAACATGAAATTTTAATTTTCGTTTTTTACAATAACTTCAACGCTTTTTGACGTATATGCACAAAAATTTGAGGTTGTGGATTTTTAGATATGAGAAATCATAATTTTGTACCTAATTTGATGTACTTTGTAGAGGGCGCCATATAAGTCACGTATGCGGCATAAATGTACGCATAACTTTTTTGCCTTTTACACTAGCGCTACTTTTGTAAAAAATAATTAAAGCCATATCAATACAACAAAAAATAGGTATATCTGTTAGTATCCTCAAATCTGAACGGTTTTAGAGATCACATTTTAGTGCTTAACTACATGATTATTATTTAATGAAATTACGTTCGAAAAATGTAGTTGTGTGTATGATAATTATTTTTTAAAGTATTAACATGAACAGTATTAGAGTATAGTAGCAGTTAACAAATAGCTATTTATGCCATCAGTTACGAAATGCCTAATTTTGTGTAACGCGTGAGATTTTTGCGGAACGAACGAAGTGAGTTTCGCAAAAACTCACAAGTTACACAAAATTTCATTTCGTAACGTATTGCATACAAGATTTTTTCTAATTTTGAAGAAAGTAATAAAAAAATAAAATTTAATATAATTGATAAAAATTTGGAAAACATAAATTTAGTTTGTTGCTGTTACTTCATGTTAATTGTCAGTTTGACATTTTGTAAAAAAGTCTAGACGGAAGGTTTTTAGCGAGATTGATATATATTTAGTTTTATTTTTAAAAAATGAGTGATTCAAGTTCTGAAGAGCTACCAAGCGATATTGAAGAGGCAGCAGGTAATGCTCTATTATCAGTAATTCCCAAAAAGTCAAAGGCAATTTATGATTTGGCATACGAAAAATTTGTTACGTGGTGTGATGAGAAGAAAATTAAACATGTTAATGAGAAAGTTTTACTTGCATATTTTGAGGGTAAGAAAGATCTAAAAGTTTCCACATTATGCACACTTTACTCAATGTTAAGGTCTGAACTAAATCTAAAAAGGAATATTGATATTAAAAAATATACAAATTTGGTAGCATATATTAAAAGGCAAGCGGACAGGTACAGTGCTAAAAAGTCAAAAGTTTTTATTAAAGAAGATTTTGCCAAATTTTTAGTGGAAGCTGATGACAAAGAATACTTAATGGCTAAGGTTGCAATGCTAATTGGAATGGAAGGAGCATGCAGAAAAGCCGAATTAACATTTCTTCCAGTTGAAAATGTTATAGACGAAGGAAGCCATTTTCGTGTTGATATCCCACCTTCAAAAACAAAAGTTATACGGCAGTTTGCAATTACCACTGGAGACATTGAAAATACGAATCTTGTTGAAATATTAAGAAAATATATTAAGTTGCGTCCCCAGGTTCTTAAACACAACAGATTTTTTGTAAAATATGCGAATGGAAAATGTACCAGAAATCCTGTGGGAATTAACACATTTAGCAGTCTGCCAAAAGTTATTGCACAATTTCTTGGTCTTTTAAATCCTGTTCTATATACTGGCCACTGCTTCAGAAGAAGCTCTGCCACTTTCCTAGCAGACAGTGGCGCTGATATTTTTAAATTAAAGAGGCATGGGGGTTGGAAATCTACCTCTGTTGCGGAGGGATATATTGAAAATTCCATGAATAATGAAAAACTTACAGCGCAAGAAATATTTGGTGAAACATCTAATGCAATGTGCGCCGCTTCCCAAATAACAGCAAGTTCGAGCAATGAAAAAAATATGTCGTCGGGAATTAATTTGAATAATTGCAATAATTGTGTTATCAATATTCATAATAATTAATTAATTTATAATTTATGTTTTTAACTTGTATTATAACAGTTTAATAAATAGAATAATTCTTTTTGTCACTAATTTTGAAATACATTTTTTGTCACCAATTGCATAAAATTTTACTTTATGCAACTAGTTACAAAAAGTAAGACGTTCCATAATGCCAATCAGTTTTAAAAAGTATCACTTTATATGTCAAAATTAGAAAAAAAAATATGTATGGTACTTTTAATATGTAAAAATAATAAATATCGTCCACACAACTACATTTTTCGAACGTAATTTCATTAGATAATAATCATGTAGTTAATCACTTAAATGTGATTATCTCTAAAACCGTTAAGATTTGGGGATACTAACAGATATACCTTTTTTTCGTTATAATGATGTGGCTCTAATTATTTTTTACAAAAGTAGCGCTAATGTAAGAGGCAAAAAAGTTTTGCGTACTTTTATGCCGCATACGTGGCCTATGTGGCGCCCTCTACAAAATACATCGAAATAGGTACAAAATTATGATTTCTCATATCCAAAAACCCCCAACCTCAAATTTTTGTGCATAAACGTCAAAAAGTGTTAAAGTTATTGTAAAAAACGAAAATTATGATTCCATGCTCAACACCCTCTATCTCTCTTAATATCAACATTGTATTGAGACTAGTTAGTTTAAATCTTAAATCACAATATTTTGAAGTGAAAATGGTACTGTACTTCTATGTACAATTACTTAAGAACCACCCTGTATACATCATGGTAGTGAAGACATTTAAAAGCCTTGCACCTTATTCCGCTCGGTCATTAATAATAGTCTTCACCACTTTGGCGTATAATATACTATTATTATGTACCTGTTTCTTCTTCTCGTCTGTAACTTGTCGGATTTTTCAATTTTTTCGTCATCAGAAGATTCAACTTTATTTAAAGTTTTCGTCCGAGTTCTTGTCCTGGACTTTACAGGTTTTCTAGTTGGTGAAATGAGATTATCATCAGTAACTCTGAAAAAAACATTTTCCTTTCAAAAAAACCCCCACAACAAAAAATAAACCTGAAACTTACCCATAAGCTGCTAATAACGCAGCCCTTCCAGCTTCAATCAAAGGATAAGGTTTGTCATGGCATTTTCCTCTGAAATCATCGTTATCTATCGACCAAAACATTATTCCACCCAAATTGTTATCCGCTACATATTCAGCTTTTCTTTTGACTATTTCTTCGTCATCATATCCCACCCATTGGTTATCTTTGAACGCATATGGTCCCATTACTTTTGAATTTGGTTGATCCACTTCCCAGTCGTCATTTTTAACATATTCACAAATCTAAAATTATAAAAATTGAAGTACAAATAAACGTTTAAGTTACAAAACCATCGCTTATCAACCCTTAGCATCCCCTAGTTAATATTGTACAAAGCAAAAATAAATCTTACTTCATAATATGCCAAATATCCATTTTCTCTGGTAGCTTCTCCCATACTTCCAGGTCCATCTGCTGGAGATCCAATATCAATAGCTTCAGGATTCAGTAGAGTATACGACCTACCATAAGTTGGAATACCAAGTACTAATTTACTTGGATCAGCTCCGTTTTTAAGGTAGTGTTTGATGGAATAATCCTGAAAATAATTAAGCATAAACCAAATATTTCTTTTATTCTAAAATATTGTTCAACTTACTACGTTCAAATCGGAATCATAGTTGTACTCGCTCTCTTCTTCCAGCGAGTACAATGGGGCATGGTGGTTAACAGATGGTTCGAATGCTGAATGATAATCGTAACTTAAAATATTCATCCAATCTACATACCTGAAAAAAAGTATGATTGTAGATTACTTGGCCCGACTTACCAAGCTGGGAACTATAAGATACTCTAGGCTTCTTCTCACCTTGTTATTTTTGGCACATCAAATCCTTTATTGATATATTCTATTCCTGCGGGTACTGCTACGGTTAGTAATAACCTTGATCTTCCTGTTTTTTCTGCTTCCCTGTCAAATTCTTCTCTGAGATCCTAAAAAATGTACTATTTAAATGAATATACTGGTACTTCACTTCCTCCCAACACCTTGGTACTTCAATTTCGAAGTTAAAATTATATTATCCCAATCAAGAAACTAATTAAGAGTTTGGGTACA
>CAJUYG010000121.1:334215-354556 GCA_910591675.1 Galerucella calmariensis
AATCGTATATCCCCTTTGAGTTATATTGCGGACTATGACGGTATCGTATCGAATTACAGTCGAACAAAGAGCCGACAACTTTAATTTCGCACAATATCTATTGCGTCAAGTATACCTTCATAAAAAACAGTTTTGTAACAAATTGTTGAAATTCTCCAGAAAGAATTGACTTAAACATGTTGTTGATATTGAATTGTTGTTTAGAATATACAATCGTTTGAATGAATTATCTATTCTAAAAAGGCTCAGCCTATATTAATAGTGAAAGTTCAGGTGTTAAAAACGTGACATTCTGATTCTATTTAAACGATTTTAATAGTTTAAAAGTCAAGGTGAATAATGTATGTAATGTAAAGGAATTCAAATGCAAATCAATCACATTGATCATAATAGTTTTTATGTTCTATAGATATTAAATTATTTATATTTATTATTTTTTTTCTAAGTATTTAAAAGCTTCCTGAACTATGATTAGATAGATCTATTTAAGATAAAAATTGACAGCAAAATATTCTGGGGATTTGAAGTATTCGCAAGCTATGTATGTATGTATGTCAGTGGCGGCTCCTCGAAGGAGGCTAAGGAGGTTTAGCCTCCTCAACAATTTATCTAGCAAATAGCACCAGAAATATTTCGTTGATTATTTTAATTTTACAATTAATTCCCCGTTTTCACTACTTATTTTAGAATCTGACAACAGTGCTCTGAGGTTAGATCCCACAAACATCTCTCGCGAAACACTTGTTGCTCAACACAGTTGCCGTTTTTTCTACCAGTCCAATTGCTAGAACCGTAAAAAAGAGCGGAAATGGCAACACCCTCAGTAGGCTAGCCTAGCGGTTGCGATGATATACGAACTACGGAATACAGAATACGAGCGTGGGTTCTTCTGAGCTTGTTTTGTTTTAGATGATTAGCGGGAATAATTAAGTTTTGTTTTTTCTCAATACTTCAAATACTTAAATTGACTGGCTGAATATTTTTATTTCCAGCCTCCTCTCTTAAAAAGTTCACCAGCCGCCACTGATGTATGTATGTATGTATTTTGGGGTGACATTCACTGAGACATAAAAGATCTATTGTGCCCCGTTACTTCTACTTAGTTTCTGAGGAGAGTCTCAGAAACTAGTAGTTTCTTTAGTCCTATTTCCCGTAGGAATTTTAGGATGTCTGCAAGCTTTTACTTCGGTAAATGTTGCTCTTGTATCCAGTAATCTCCCAGGTGCTGTGCTCTAGGATTCTGAAGTGCTGTGCAGTTGGAAAGTATGTGGATGGAGGTTTCTTCTTCCATGCCACAAAATCTGCATTCTTCCTCCTCCACTATTTTGAGCTTTTTCAGATGCCCATTTAGGCGATAATGTCCCGCTAGGATCCCTGTTAAAACTCTTAGCGCAGTTTTACTTTGACTTATGCATTCATTTGATCTTAACAGGTTGTAGTCACCAAGATGAGTCTTTGATTGTATAAGCCCTACTAGATCTTTCCAATGGTCAGATCTTCTTTTTCTGGGCTTTACCTATTTCTTCCAATATTACATTGGGGCTGATTCCGCAAAAGGGTTCAGGCCCCCAGAAAGGTATTTCAGTCCCCCCCTTTGCTAGTTCATCTGCTATTTCATTTCCTTCTATTCCAGTGTGTCCTGGAATCCATAGTAATGTGACAATATTGTTCTCGCCTAGTTCATTGAGTTTGTCTAGGCATTCCCACACCATTTTGAAACTGATTACACAAGAGCTCAGTGCTTTAATGGCTGCTTGACTATCCGACATTATGATAATCCTTTGTCTTCTGTATCCTTTATCCATATTGAACTGGGCGCACTTTCTTATAACGTGGATTTCCGCTTGAAAGATACTTGGGGCTTTTCCCAAGCTTTCAGAGTGCTTGGTTCCTGGCCCGAACACTCCTTCTATTGCTTTTGAGCCGTCTGTGTACCATTGAATTGCATTCTTTCCAAGTCTGGTAATGGTATTTGGATCCCATTCCTTATTGTTGCTTAATTCCTTAACGAATTTCTTTGAAAAGTTATACTTTTTCATCATACCGTCTTCGCGAGCTAACCTAGATTACCTTTTGAGTGGCTATTTAACCCATTATGTAGAAGCCTTTCTATTAATAGGCTTCCTAATTATAGCTGAAATAGTAGAAAGCAGCAAAATTGAGGCTTTGGCAAAGAAAGGAATTATTGAAAAATACCTTAGTAAGTTGGTCAGCTGTTAGCTTCCTTAGAACTAAGACTAGAACCACTTTGGTCAAAGACACTTGGTCTAATAGTAGTTGAGCCTTGATAAAGTGACCTTTGGCATTTACCAAAAAAATATATTACTCACCTGTATAAGAAGCGGATAATTATCTCTGTCTCTAGGTTTTCCACCATCTCTAAAAGATGGATATTCCCAATCAAGATCCAATCCGTCGAAATGATTCAGTCTTAAAAATTTAATGGCGTTTTTCGCGAATTCTTTCCTTCTTTCCGGACTAGCTACCATTGAAGAAAATCTCGCTGAGCCTTCGTTCCATCCACCGATTGCCAGCAGAGTCTTTAAATTCTTATTGTACGTTTTCAATCCGGTGAATTTCGCGTAACCACCTGAAATTATTATTTAAATATACAGGGTGGCTCGTAAATAAGTACCGTGAATTAGATGCATGATAGATCGTTGAGAAATATTTAAAATACCCAAATGCAAATTTTCTCTAACCTCAGTTTGTGAGATACAGGCTGTTAAAAGGTGTAGAAGAAATACATATTTTATTTCATATCTTCTCGGGGGATGGAAGTACAAATTTAAATATTTTTGTAGGTTATTTTTTCTTTAAAACACGTTAACAGTATTAATTGTGTCAAATTCTAATAAGCCAGTGGCGTGGAACGAGGGATAAACTTTTATTGTACCATATTTTTGAAACACCCTGTATTGAGAGCTAAAGACTTTTGTATGCAATTATTTATCAAATTTCCTACAAAAAAAGGTACTCTTTGTTGAACTCGATAGAACTCTCCATTTTCGAGAATTTTTTACTTTTTATTAAAGTAACACTTTTTTATGTTTTTTTTTTTTAAATAAATTTGTAGTACCTACTTGAAGATCACTTACAAATAATTTAAACACAAACTTTTCTTATGGGTTTCTAATTCATAATTATTTAAGGGTTAAGGGAAGATAGAGTGTTAAGAAACTACAAATTTATTATTTAAAAACATTACAACATAAAAAAGTGTCATACTGCAATAAAAAGTTAATGGATTGGACGAAGAGGTACTATTGAGTGGCCAGCTAGATCGCCAGACCTCACGCCGTTAGATTTTTTTTTTCTGTGGGGTTATCTCAAGAACAAAGTATATGCAACAGAACCAACTAGCATTGTAGACCTCAAAGACAGGATAACTACAGAAATACGGAATATTTCACCTCAAACTTTAAACTAAGTTAAGGAGGAGTTCTATAGGAGACTGTGCTATTGCCAACAACTAGGTAGAGAACATTTTGAGCATTTATTTTAATGTATTAAAATCAAATACATCAGGTATTTTATGTGTGTTTAATAACTGTAAAAATAAAAATTTCACCCTGTATAATTCATAATTGACCATACATTATTTAGTTTGTTGGAATCGGTTCATTAAGAGGATTTCAAAAATATGCAAATATACAGGGTGTTTCATTAAAAAAAAAACACCGACTATGGCATACTTGCGTGAATCACCCTGTACATTTAAATTTATGTTTACATAACGCACAACTCAATTCAAAAGTTGACGTGTCTCGGCATTTTTTATAATTTTCTAAAATAATGACATTAGTAAAGAATTTTATTCCATAAGTGGTTTCCACACTGTATATGAAGTTTGATAAAGAATTGCAGACAAAAGTCTTTTGCTCTCAATACAGAGTGTTTCAAAAATATGGTACGATAAAAATTTACGAACCCCTCGTACTGCGCCACTGGCTTATTAGAATTTGACATAAATAATACTGTCGATGTGTTTTGTAGAGACAATAACCTACAAAAAATTTTAAATTTGTACTTTCATCCCCCGATAAGACATCAAATAAAATGTGTATTTCTCTTACATCTTTAAGCAGCCTGTATCTCACAAACTAAGAAGTTTAGAGAAAAGTTGCACTTGGGTATTTTAAATATTTCTTAACGATCTATCATGCCTTTAATTTACGGGACACCCTGTATAAGTAATAATAAACTACTTATATTCACTGTTTACCTTTTTCAATGTCTTGATATTTATCGAAAGGCTTGAGCGTATTGTCTTTGGTAAATCCTCCAAATGCATATATAAGATGAGTACATAAATAGGGGTTTATATTTTGGGGGCTGAATTTAGCATCCCCCGGTCTGTATACTGACCAATTGGTATAATAGCACACCACGCGCATCTCCTTTGAATCTGAAATAAAAATTAAAAAAAATATAAATTAAATTAAAGAAATTGAGAGTTATTAAACCTCGGGGCCAGGTAAGGAAAGTGACTGGGTTATTCACCGGTGACTTTACCTTAGGGGACGTTTTCCAGATTTTAGTGTGCAAGGATCTTGTGACATTTCGAATATTACATTGTTGTCAGATCTATCCTTTTTTCAGAATAGTAAAAAAATATTTTTCCGCATTTCTCTGGAAAATTTTGACCTTCCAGAAAAAAACACCAACAATACTAATTTATTCGAAAGACAAAGTTGTTACTTTAACAGTCATGACCATCTAAATGTATTAATTTAACTTCGGCGGATATAGTATAAATGTAGACTCCGTTTCACACAATAAGAAGCCACGTGTCTTGCGCAGAAACCAAAATCAATCTCGTAGCGACCGAAGAGGAGGAGGATATATATTAATCTCGTTACATGCTTCATTAAAGCACACATTTTTATAAAACTTGTTTAAATAAAAAGCTCATTATTCAAATTATCCAAGGATGAAACGTCGATTAATAATTGTCGATTTGGTGCGGTCGCAATTTTCTTACATTTCTCCGGGACTTACGGAAATAAAAACCAACCACATGACAATGCAGCCGAACGTGATTTGCAGCTAACCGGTATAATTCAAAACAAAACCATTTTAAATTTCTTGCTTGTAAATTAATCAAGTCGGTTACAGACAAATAAAAAGAAGCGTGCAGTGTAGATGCTGAAAGTGTAGGGATAAAGCAAGGGATATCAATTTCAATGAATCTATCTAAGAACGTAAGAATTTAGCAGAGCCCTACGGTCGTAAGACAAAGAAATGGTGGATGAAACAAACATTGTTTATACCAAAACTCCTCTGCGGTGTCGCAAAATCAAAGATAAACGTAGCCACAAGAAAGTGAGTGGCAAAAATGGTGGGTAATCTCTCCAAGATAGGCAAAGCAGCTAATCAGACATTCTTATAAACTGTACGGTTTTAATCATAGAACTACACTTTAGTTTTGTGGTTCTAGCCATATAACTGTAGCTTAGTTTTGTGGTTCTAGGAAAATGACAATCAGGAATACCAACAAAAGATTAAAGGTAACCAACATAATATGGAAAGAGAGAATTCAACCATTTTGTTAAATATAGATAATTAGATAGAGAGGAAACTGCAAATCGGATTTAATAATTGTCCTCCATATTTCTTTATAATAATTTTTGTATTAACAACGAAATCCCGCTTAAATTTGAAAGTCACATCTTCTTTTATTAAAGTGAAGCCCCATTCATATCAAGCCGTACAGTTACTATCTTTTGGTCTTGACTAAATGGGATTTACAGCAACAACTATATAGTTCGGTCACCAGACCAAAAGAGGGCTTAGAAAACATAGTTCGAGATTTGTATATAGAGTTGCCTATCTAGAATATTTTTAGTTATCTATGTTGACGTTAGTCAAATGCATCCGCAACTTTTTTAAAAGTACATAATCGAAAAGGATAGGCGAGTTACCTAACAATATAACGGTATAATACAAATTTATCAACTCACGACTTTTGTTAAAATAATAATTCTTTGAATGCCGTATAAATTATTACAGACACATTATACAAATATTTCAAGAATGACCTTCCTTCTATTGACTCACTACTACTTGATCATTAAACATATAATTATTGTCCAATTGTTGTATTAAAGACATGAGGGGTACATATAATATAATAATAATGAAAATAAAAAGTGTTATTTGAATTTATTTCACCAAAAATGAATAGTTTAAGTAATATTTAAGTTATTACAATATTATTAACACACGGAGAACGAGAATAGTACATTGTTTACCGGGTAGGAAAAGCTTAACATTCCTGGACGACTGTGAAGATTGCTAAGTCGAGGCGCAAGCCGAGGAATGTCAAAATTTCCTAGCGATTTGCGGAAAAAGAAGTTATTATAATTTCTCACTTACTTGTCAATGCCACCCATGTCGCTAGTGAAACCAAAAGAAATAACCACCGACAGATACCCGGCTGAAAACAAAAAAAAACATTGTTAATCATCAGATTATTCAACTAGATATTGTTATAAGTGAGTAAGGAATGCCCAATAATATGTTTAGGTATGTAATTGCATCTTAAAAATGGTTAACCCTTCCTCAACGGGTCTTTTTACCCAAAGTAGCCCCACAGACCGGCTCTTTCAGCGCTTGCGCATTCGTGCGTCTTCCGCTTAACCGACTTGACATATCAGCCCAAACACGCGTCTCCCGCTTCTAGCTCATAGGCGTTTATTTGCAGTCAAAAAACCTTATTGTTTTCAAATAGAAATAGAAATATATCTAGTTATTGGGTATTTACTTATAAATATTTTTAATAAATAGAAGCCAGAATGCCGGTTCCGTTCTAAGACATCCGCACGCTTCCCGAAATTAAACGTCATTTTAACGCGTTCGAAAAAATGCGTTACCCGCAGATATGGCCATCAAAAATTTGCGCATTCTTGCGCCCCCCGCTGAGAAAGGTTCAAGATATTAGAGGAGTTCAGTCTAAGGTCAGTGTGGCCAACAAAAAGTTTTGTTTACCAAAAAAATGCAAAAAGTCACAGCCGCAGCTACAGACACCTCATTGTTTTCCACTACTAAATCTCAAACGAGTTTCCTTGTTTCTACTTCAAAAGCTCCGCCAAAAATTACAGCAGCTACAAGTAGAACAACATTTGTACAAACAACCACAACTACAACAACAACGGAAGCATATGAGGTGAGTAATCAATTGACCCCTAAGAAAAAATGTATAGTACGTTCATGATATCTGGGAATAGAGGAATTCAGTCTAAGGTCAGCGTGGCCAACAAAAAGTGATTTTTTCTTACAAGAATGGCAGTTAAGGTCTACCCTTCTAAACATAAGATTTTTGCATGTTTTATATCATTGCGAACATCTATATTTCTTTATTAAAATAATGAATACACCCCCGAAGCGTATATCTTGAAATTCAAAATGACTTCTTAGCTGAATACTCAACATATCGGTGGCCAATAATTCTAGGAACTTTTGACATGTCACCATTTCATTTCTCTTATATGTCACTAGTTATGTCAGATGTCAGTGGAAAAAGTAATTAGAGGAATAGAGATACAACTAATTAGAAATGATACAAAAATATTATCGAAAATGGACATACACAATTAAACGAATATCAACAAAAATAAATATAACTGACATTTGACATAAGTAGTGACAAAATAACAGAAATACAATTTTAATAAAGCAATATAAATGTTCGCAATGATAAAAAACAGCAAAAATATTATGTTTTGAATGGTAGACCTTAACTGTCATTCTTGTCAGAAAAAATCACTTTTTGTTGGCCACACTGACCTTAGACTGAACTCATCTATTGACGCGCTCCTGTCAAATGCTGCCCTTACGTTTACGTATTAAACATGGCTTTAAGTGATGAACTTTTTACATGTCAAATTGAATTGTTCACTTCATTTGCTCTAACTACAAAACTAGCGTTTAGATCTGTGGTTCTGGTACTTATTCCAACTACAAAACTGTTTAGTTCTATGATTTGATAGTCACCAATGCAGTTACTTCAGGAATGTCTAATTAAAGTTGGGTTTTGAAGTATTTTAATAAATATATAAAGACTAAAATTGAGCATCACGTGGATGGAACCAGGAAGTAAAATATTCATAAGATTCATTACGATCTAATGGCAAAAATTTTAATAACTATTTGCTTCCTTGAAATAACAAACAAAAGTTTCAATTATCATTATTATATAAATGATAAGAATCTAAATAATTCCTTTGCTATAACTTTCTTATTTTTTGCAATATTTTCACTGAAACTTAATATAGAGATAATCTTCAAAGTTAAAATTCAACATTTGATATCGATAAAAATTGAAAGCCTTTTGTTTTTGATACAAACCTTTTAGTATACTTTGATATCCACAATAACTGTTAAATATTACATTAAAAGATCATATCAAAACAATGGACGGTGTTTCTCAGGACATTGAAACTATTGTTTTTACCATACCTATATTACAGAATAATGCAAAAAGGTTTCTATAAATACCAAACAATGAAATTGTTCACGCCAATGTAGCAATAGGCGCCCACCGTTTTCAAAAGAATGGATTGGGTTATACAAGTAATAATTATGTTAAATTAGAATGAATACAAATCGATTCGACTTTGAAATATAATAAATTTGTCTGATAAACATATTTTTCGGTAGACTGCTGCTACTAATCCTTTTTCAAATCAAATAACCGATCCAGATGATACTTTTTAACAAAAGGGACCGCTAAGGATCCTTCTGTTTTCACTGGACGACTCAAACTCATCAAAAAGGACTTCTTAACTATACTTCGACCCAAAACTCTTGGAACCCGTCAGCATGTAAGAGAGAGATCGTCTGTCACTTTCTTTCTCACCGAAGTTCAGACGGAAATTCCTACTTACAGTGCGCTCTATGGCTTGCTTCTTCTATCTGTAGTATCTCTATGGTCTTTTCAGTTCTTTAAATCTTAATGCAGGTGTGTATATTTAAAAGCTTACTGATAATTTACCACCTCACGCAACTTTATTTCGAATATAAAGGTCACAGAATTAATAAAAATATTAAATATTTTATAGTAATCCCAACATTCATTTGAACTTCAGCTGACAGTTTTGATTTTGTGGTCATTTGCTTGAATAGTTTGTAAATAGAGCCAGGATTTTTAAATAAAAACAAATAATAATCAAAATACCGACAATAACAAATTTAATTTTGAGATTAGTTGTCAAAATCCAGGGAAGCAGCTTTGCAAAATCGCACTAAAACACCGGTTTGTCTGTTTTCAAGGTCGTGGGCTTCTTGTCGTCACTAAGAATACTCTATGGTTTCGAACATAGAATCAGTTGCTTAATTCTGTGGCTTCAACAAAAACATACAATTTATTTATATGACAAGTGACAGCTATAATTACAAATCAAAGTTCGTACAGTGTAACTACCGCTCAAAGAGAGCTTGGACATAATCCGAATAAGGAGTTTTCATTTTATTCTGACCTCGGTACCCCTCGTGATATCTCTATGGTATAGGTGCTTTGTGGCTCTAACCAGAGAAATACAAATTAGTTTCTAGTAAAATGACAATCAAGGATACCATCAAAAGTTAGGAATTTTAAGTTTAAGGTAGTGATCTGTCGGCGAATTACACGCTATTGACGGATGCTTTGTGGTTTTAACCATAGAACTACACTTGAGTCCTGTGGCTCTAACCATATAACTGCAATTCCGTTTCGTGGTTCAACAAAAACACAATTTAAATAAGTGAACAATAATTATAATCCAAAATTCGTATAGTGTGACTACCGCTTAAAGAGAGCTTATACCTTAGGTATTAACAAATACTATTACACGCATCGTTTAAAACAGGCACTTAGCTTGTGTGAGAAGTAACTATTAACATAATTTCATAATTATTACAGTTGCATCGGTAACTCAAATGTACGTAACATAATTAGTGTGTGTAATATAGTGTACCGTGTTGTTGTATTATCTTTTCCTTTAAACAGATGAGTAATTATGATTGAAACTTATGAAACATGCTATCGTCTTTCTACCTTTGTTTTTCTGGTTCAAGTGATGTGATTACACCGATAATGTCATAGAACTGGAGCTGAGGCGATCATTTAAGATTATTATTATTTATATTAGAACCATAGAACTAAACATTAGTTCGGTGGTATTAATAGTGACATTTGACATTAAACTGACATCAGAAGTACCAACTTAAATGTAGGGATTTCCACATCCAATGCGAATTGTTAAACAGCTCGGTACAGAATATCCTTTACAGTTCCAAGTGAAAATTTTTTTATTCTTAACAATTAAAAAAACGAAAATCCTATTAATTTCTTAAAATTGGATAATTTATATTGTCTATGCTGAGTCACGATAAATTAATGATCCAATCTTGAGGGGTCACCTTGAACCCACATCACATTCAATGAATCGAATTTTTTGACGATACCGATATTATATTCTCAATCATCCAATGACCCTCAACCTTCGAAGAAGGCAATTATAAAATGTAATTTATTCACATACGTTATATCAATTTGAAAAATAATTAAAAAGAAAAAGCTTTTACGTTTCAATACATGATTCAATTTTTACAACACTTACTTATGAAACAAATAAATATTTTTACTTTCCAAAGATCGAGGGCAAGAAATTATTACACCCTGTACAGGACAAATTGTTCCTATTTGAACAACAAGAAGATCGAGATATTATATTACAGTAAAAAATTTAACATCGCGCATGAGATGAAACAATTACAATTGAATATTCTGTAAAGTGCATTTATTTGTTCTTTAAAAAACGTGATTTCTATAAGAAGTGAAAGTACCTACAGTGTTATAATACGTGAAACAATAATTTAAGTGGGAAGGTCTATGAAAAACTACGTTCTTATATATGGGTGATTACCCAGTTTCAATGTATTTCATAAATTCAATATTGAGGATGAAAGTGATACATAAATCTCCGCAATTGATACATTGACAATTATTTTTTATTCCAAATCTGTTATTTTTCATGAACGCTATTTGGTAAAAAAGTTAGCTCGAGTTTGACAGTTTTGTACAGGAATCCTTATGTCGCATATTATAAATAACACATTGTATAAACATTAATACGGTGAAAGATAGAGATCTAAAATTTGCAAAGTCACTGTAATCTCAGTAATACCAATATACCCTGAAATAATGAACCAGAAATATCCTTCTGGGGCCGATTCACCATACTTATAGTTCTATGGCCTTCGTAGGTCTTCGTAAATGACATATTTAACCGGATATTGATAAGGTTGTTCTCACAGAAAATCTCTGACAAGTGAAAGACAATTTTCAAACCAATCAAATCAATCAGAAATTGTTGTGAGAATGCTTTAGGGTCTTTGCGCCGAATCCGGATTGTCAAAGACTGTCTGTGATGCTTGTGAGAACAAATCTATACTTTCCCTAAGAGTAGAGAAGAAGTGAAGGCTATGTTGCAAAGGGGCGTGGTTTGCAATGCTATTGAGATAATAAGTTTTGCCAATTGCGTCCTACCCTACTATCTGCCTTAATACCAAACAAAAGTTGTGTCAACTTTAAATCATAATCCTCTAGCAAATCCTTAATCTAGCGAAAGTCGGCGATAAAATATTATATCCGAATTATAGAAAGTATATATATATAACTTTTTTTTCGATTTATTAAATATTGTCATTTCATAACTGTGATTACACTAAAAACCACCAATTCATTATTTTTTTTTGTTATATTTTGATTGAAAACCAGTGAAGTATGAATACTTTTTTTTAGAAAACATGTGAAATTAATTTAGACGTACCTAAATCGGGACCATGACCAATAAAATATTGGGAATTATTTTCATTTGTCCCATCGAAAAACTCCCATATAGGGTCATTCAGAAAATAAGTCAACACTTTAGAATCAATCAGTTAAACTGAATAACCTATTTGAGACATTCTTTGCATCAAGAGGAGATAGTCTCCGTTTCACATAAGAAGAAGCCACTTGAAGATTACCAGACTGACTTGCGCAGAAACCAATATTGGTCTTGTTTATTTTATTATCGACACGTGGCTTCTTCTTGCGAGAAGCAGAGTCTAGAACATCTAATTCGCATAAGATCAGCTTTTATACTTTGGCAAGTTCATCTGAAGCCGTGAAAGGAATGCAGTCGAAAACATTCGATATTGCCACGTTTAACTATGAAAAAGCTAAAGTGCTAAGTATGTAGTGAGAATAATTAGAAAAGGGACTTTTTATTATTAACAATATTAGATATAAAATTAACCGTTAATTCTTTAATGCGCTTGTTACCTTCGATTTTTTCTATTAACATTATTTTTTCAATTTTTGTCGAAAGGTCTGACCAGCTGACTTCTTATTGACAAGCGCGTGCGTGTGTTCTTCCCTCTCACTTCGTCAATTGACTGATATTGATTTATCCAGTGGCATTGGTATTGTCAGTGACCTTTGTATTTTCAGTTTTACTCGGTAAAATAGGTACCGTACGCCATTTGTACGTTTATGACAGATATGCGCCATGTTTCCTTGCCTCTTACCGATGCCCCGTAGCTTCAGATAAACTTGCCAAACTGTATTTGCCAATTTATATGTAGGCATTATACAATTGATGTATAAAATGAGCGTCAATACACAAAAGGCATTACCAAATCTAAGTTATGTGACGATACGTCATACGTCGAGTCTCGTTACCCAGACATGGACTTTCAACGACGGTTTGAACACTTCCTTATATCTACCCTGCATAACAAAAATAACAGTTCCTTCGGGTACTGTTAATATTTCCGGTGACATACTTTATTAGACACACGTGATTCGTATGCATAAGTTCATATAACTATAAGTGGATAGTAGTAAACATGTTTTTTGAATAACTTTTAAAACGGTTTCTTGTGTAACAATAACCTAATATAGCCAACCACGTAACCATGATGGATAGGTACCAAAAATTATTTATTCAAATCGTAAAATGTGACTTGTCATCTTATGAATGTTAATTTTATTCCTTTTGTAAATTTTTGGAATTTTATTATCTTCAAATCGAAGTAATACTTACTAGCATTTATGTATGTATTTTGGGGTGACATTCACTGAGACCTAAAAAATCTATTGTGCCCTCTCATTTCTACTTCTACGTCTCAGAAACTAATAGTTCCTTTAGTCCTATTTCAACTTAGGTAAATGTTCCTCATCTATCCAGTAATCTCCCAGGTGCTGTGCTCTAGGATTCTGAAGTGCTGTGCAGTTGGAAAGTATGTGGATGGAGGATTCTTCTTCCATGCCACAAAATCTGCATTCTTCTTCCTCCACTATTTTGAGCTTTTTCAGGTGCCCATTCAGGCGACAATGTCCCGTTAGGATCCCTGTTAAAACTCTTAGCGCAGTTTTACTTTGCCTTATGCATTCATTTGATCTCAACAGGTTGTAGTCACCCAGAAGAGTCTTTGATTGTTTACGCCCTACTAGATCTTTCCAATGGTCAGATCTTCTCTTTTTCTCGTCTTTACCTATTTCTTCCAATATTACATTGGGGCTGATTCCGTAAAAGGCTTCATGCCCCCAGAAAGATATTTCAGTCCCCCTCTTTGCTAGTTCATCTGCTATTTCATTTCCTTCTATTCCAGTGTGTCCTGGAATCCATAGTAAGGTTATTGTTCTCGCCTAGTTCATTGAGTTTGTCTAGGCATTCCCACACCATTTTGTTACTGATTACACAAGATCTCAGTGCTTTAATGGCTGCTTGACTATCCGACATAATGATAATCCTTTGTCTTCTGTATCCTTTATCAATATTGAACTGGGCGCACTTTCTTATGGCGTGGATTTCCGCTTGGAAGATCAAGCTTCCAGAGTGTTTGGTTCCTGGCCCGAACACTCCTATCCCAGTTCCTTCTATTGCTTTTGAGCCGTCTGGTAATGGTATTTGGATCCCATTCCTTCTTGTTGCTTAATTCCGTAACGAATTTCTTTGAAAAGTCATACTTTTTCATCATACCGTCTTGTGGCATGTCCCAGGTTGTCTGATTTCTAAGGAGGGAGGAGGTGGTTTTTTTTATGATTCCCTCTCTACTTAGTCTGTATCTTGTTTTTTCTGCAACGCTTTCCACCACTATATGTAGAGGGGTGAGGTTGAGTATCACTTCCATGACTGCCGTTGGGCATGTTCTCATTGCTCCTGTAATGCATATCCAGCTTAGGATTTTTGGGTTACAACCCCAGTTTCTTCCTGCCAGATTTCTGCACATCATTAGAGCCATTTTTGCCTTGTATGTAATCTCCTTTTCGTGTTTGTTCCAGGAGTTTACTGACTAAGTCAAACCTGGATACTTGACTTCTTGTCTCCATTCAATCTTGTTCCCGTCAAGTTTCATGGTTTTGAGGTTGAGTTTTCCATTCTTAGTGAAGGCTATCAAGATATTATCATACCTAATATACTCTCTTTAAAGTCAATGTGTCCTGAATATATATTTTTTAAGTTATTAGATTCCCGCGATAGATCATCTCGAACTGTTGTTTCTATTTATAAAACATACTGGTGCTTTAGCAAATAGTTATAATATAATACAAGTCCCGGCGCCACTGGCGAGTATAATTAATGCTGTAAATTATTTCAACGACACAGTGACATGTTGTAAAATATCATATAGTAAGAAGTAGAAGGAATAATGGGAAAGTTGATGGGTATAAATCCATAAAGTACTAACTGAAAGTGAATGAAAAAAAATTGCTTTCCATTTAATTGTGAACAAAATTTATATATGATCCCATTTAAAAACCAGCTCTGTTTTATTCAGAAGCTTTCTATCTATGATTAGATCTTTTAAAGAATTTGATGTATTTCTAAACTAACTACTCTAAAATGTTTAAAATAATGATGGTATTAACAGCGAGTAGTCTAGAAACTGAAAGTCGTTTCAGTTGACAAGATTACCTTCGTTTCATTCGTAATAGGCTTGTAATTTTATAAAATCGACCCAACAATTATTATTTAAGATCTCATAATATTTTTAATTCTAGTCCATTGCAGAACAATTTAGGTCAATTATCTTTCATTATTTATTCACCTTTTTAATACCGTATTAGAATTCGATTGGATTGTAAAAGTATTTGAAATAAAATTAATAATACTTTGTAAGGCATTGAAAGAATCTAGACAAACTGAGAGGAACAAACAGAAGTAGAGAGCACGAGAGGAAAAAAGAGAGTAGGAGGGAGAAACTGAAGAAAGGAAAAAAAAACAGATAAGGGAAAAGAAACAGAGAGTAGAAGAAATTGAGAAAAAGAAAGATAGATTGAAAATATCGATAGAGGAAAGAAACAATAATAAGAAAGGTTGGGAGAAAGCTAGAAAGAAAATTGGAACGAAAAGGAGACAAATAAAAATAGAAATAGAACTATTAATGAATGAGATGATGATATAAAGATTGCACCAAAAATGAAAGAAGGCTCAGGATGTGGAGTTTACTCCAGAGCACTAAACCTAAGGGTTAAGTGGGGAATGGGAAACAATACCAGCGTGGTTCAAACAGAACTAGCTGGTATCACAATTGCCGCAAAAGAACTAACCAGAAAATGAATTTCTGGCAAAAACATAACAATATTCACTGATAGTAGACAAGCCCTATTAGCCTTGAACATACAACGTTTTATATCGGGGCTAGTACTAGAGTGCCACCAAAATTTAGCTGACGCCTCGGCAGATAACAATATTATCCTGAGGTGGGTTAAAGGGCACTACGGGAGTAAAGGAAATCGCATTGCCAGGGAAGCGGCTGGACTAAAAATTTTAGGACCCAGTGGCAGTGACACCTACGGCCTAACGACTTTGACAATTGCGGAACTAGCCAAACGTTACACCCATGCTCAATCCCTTAAGAGATGGGATTGAATCAAAGGATGCAGTCTTGCCAGGATCACCCTGGGCGACCCTGGGAAGCATAATAGTTTATTATGCAACGATCATGTAATAACCGTTGCATGAGAGCTGCATACACTATTTTTTCTACGAAGATTATTGATTCAAAAATAATATATAATATAAATGTTATACCTGGGACTCGAATATAAAGCGTATAAGTATGTTTTTGTTATACAATAAGTAATAAATTATTGTAAACAAAAATAATAAGTTTAAATATGTATTTGCCTTGGTCATTAAGTATTTTCGGTCCGGTGGTCGAGATTTAAAACGTCATAAAACACTGTCAAACTGTCAAACATTCTACAAAAAATATTGGATCTGCCTACATGGGTATTTGAAAATCTAGATTTCTATTGGTCAATTTTTCAGTTTTATAATGAAAACCAGTGTTACAATGAGTATCATTATGAAACTGAAAATTGGCATTTAATTAACAACTTAAAGTATAGGAGTAGAAAAAAGATAATAATTGTTCAACCTCGATCTGTGAAATATGGAATACAGTCGTCTAACTATGTTGGTAACAATTTTCTTCTTAATAAGGATCTTATGGTCTAAAAAAACCGTTCTCTCCATGCAATGTTACATCCTAATCTAGGCATATGAAAGCTTATTTATAAAATATTATACACCGTACCCACATTGGTAGGTACTTTTACTCATATGTTACTTTTACAAAAAAAATTGAATGATCCGCTTGATTTACAGGGGGAGTCATAACTATAGGGACATAGGCGAAGGGGAGATTGTTTGGACCAAAATATAGCGATAGGACCAAATGTGCCTGGATACTTTAAGAAATATGGAGTTTGCATTTTTATTAATGTATCAATGGATAGATGAGTTTATGTCATCAGCGGCACCATAGGTGTTTGCACGTGGGTGGCACACACCATAGGATCGGCGCTGTATGTCCCAATATTTATGACTCACTCTGTATATAGATTTTTGTTATAGCAGAGATACAGGGCGTCCTCAAAAAGCACAGATTGTTGAAAATATTTTCATAAAATCTATAGACAAGGTTCTATCTTTATTAACAGCCCAGATACACAATACACTGTCTAAATGTATCTCTGTCAGTGTTTAAAGGATCATAAAATCCTTTCTTTTACCTTGAATGAAACATTATTATAGATAGACATCTCTGTATTATCAACAGATGCTCGTTTATGGGTGAAATGAAGGAAGGTGTGCCACAATGGGTATGAACGAGCATAATAAATTGAAAAAAATATCATTGTTTCATCTACGATTCGTATTTCGTTAATATTATTCCAAGCAGCATCTCCTTCGACATCTTCGCCTCATTTATTTATTCATAAGTAATAATAGGCAAGGTAATAATGTAAAAAAAAATTGTTAATATAAATAATAATATGAAATAAGGCGATAGGATCACATTTTTTTCAATGGGTGAATGATTCTTGATGATGGAAGTTTTTTGACGAAACTTTTGTGAGATTTTGAACATCATTTTCTACGTAGTATTTGATAATAATCAGGATCGTATGCAGTCAAATTCGAAAAAGCTATGAAATTAATAATTACCAGCTTCTTTTTCTAACTGAAAATACTTGAGAATATACAGGGTGCTCCAAAAAAGCGTGCCGGATCAAAGTTAGGTTCCTTTAAATGGAACACCCTGTATTTTATCACATTTTTGAATTGTACTATTGAAAATATTGTAAGTTCATTAACATTTCCCTATAACTATCTAGTTCAGTTTCCAGGATAAATCGATTTTACATAATTCCTCTGAAAAAATAAAATAACTTCAAAATAAAAACGAATAACTACATTTGCTTCACACAATCTCACTAGAAGCTTTTAACATTCCGTTTCCAATATTTACTGGTATGCTATCATATACAGGGTGTTTATAATATGACAGTATAACACTAATCTATGACATGATACTCCGATGCAAAGTTTTTAAAAATTTAAAATTTGTTATTTTGACAGTAAGTGCTTTGTTGTATGATTTATTATTGATAAATTAAAGGTCTCTTAATTATAGTCCTAAGTAATCTACTTAATTCTACGTCTTATTTTTTCTAATTTTATTTGCCCTTAAGACGCCAGAGAATAATTCGTTCATAGTGCCCCACACTGTATAAACGATATTTTTTTATAAACACAATATAATGATATTAGGTGTATTATGTTCCATAGCTTATGTCCGGATATAGTTATGAATCACCCTGTATGTAGGTATGCAAATAAAACGTAACGCATAAAAGAATGAGTTTCTACAAATAATAAAATATTGAGAAATCAACGAAATTTAATAATATTCAAGTTATTTGTGAAATTGTAAATATTTATTAATTTAAAAAATTATAATTATAGTAATTTGGATTGATTGAATTTCGTAATATTATTTGTAGATCTCTTAGTTTATGTAATAGTTTAAATATATTAAAAACACTGCATAACAGAGTGAAGAATTTGAAGAATTTATTGTAAAAAAAAGAAAAGAAGCTAGAAAGAATAAAATGTTTATTTCCAAAATTAGAAATGGAATTTACAATCTTCTAGTTAAACCACACCACACCTGTATACTCTAATAAATCTTCTATTACTGTCACAATTTAAAACCGAAATGCAAAAGAGACCGAATTAATTAATAAAGTCGAATTAATTTAAAAATATACGGAAAATTACATAATTTTATTTATATCAGAACGCCCAGATGGACTTGAAATGTAGTTTCATAATAATTAACGTTAAACGGAGAAAGTTGATTCTGCTTACATGTGAACTAAATAAATCTTGTTCTGAATTTTCCGAAGGTATAATCAACTGAATCAGGAAAAATTTAGTTAATAAACAATTTGAAAAGCTCATGGATCATCTGAATAGTGGACACTTCTACAATATTTTATGTTCCATGCCGTTTAGTCTACTTTTTTAAAGAGATGTTCTAATAACTTCTAATTTGACAAAATGTTTCTATATACTTTTCTTTTGACTTAACATCATAGCGAACCTTCTTAACGAACTATACTGATCACTTCTACAATATTTTATGTTCCCGTGCAGTTTGGTGTATTTGTTCAACGAATTGTACTGGTCACTTCTACAGCATTTTATGTTCTGTACAGTTTAATGTGCTTGTTTAACAAACTGTACTGATCACTTCTACAATATTTTATGTCCCCGTGCAGTTTGGTGTATTTGTTTAACGAACTGTACTTCTCACTTCTACAGCATTTTATGTTCTGTACAGTTTAATGTGCTTGTTTAACAAACTGTACTGATCACTTCTACAATATTTTCAGTTCCCGTGCAGTTTGGTGTATTTGTTCAAGGAACTGTACTTGTCACTTCTACAACAATTAATATTCCGATAGCTTAGCTTCCTTCGGTCCCTACAAATTCACATCATTTATAACCTTCACCTATTTATTTGAAATAAAAAAATTGGTTATTATTATTAATTATTACTTTCACACAATGTAGACGATTTTATGATAATTCTGAAATTAAAAAAAAATAGTATAATGAAAATTTACATATCTCCGACATATGAACCGGGTAGACAGTCGGTCAGGTGTGACATCAATTGAGAAGAAAAATACATCGTTAATATTTATGTTTAAAAGACGTTTGGGTAAGGCAAACAAGATTTTCAACGTAATTGGTTGAAGATGTTCATCAGAAACGTTGTTTTCATTATATTTTTATCATTTTTTATTATTTGATGTTAAAAAAAAACGTTATAAAAACATAAATTGTACAGTGTGTAAAAGCCAAACGGAATAAATTAATTATTTCGGTTACTGTATAGTTCTTTTTGAGATTTAAGAAATTGACAATTATTGCTGCTTCTAGCCAACTGAGAAGTTGAATTTCTCTATTAGTTTTCTATTATTAACCTAGGTCAATAATGGACCAATTCGAATATTTTGAGAATTCTGGCAAAACTTGTGCAACAGACATTCTCATATAATTGTAAAACTCAGTTCTTTAATGGCTGATCAGTCATCTTAAGCCACTATTAAAAATTTCTAGTTAACTACAATCAAATTTATACGAATTAAAGTGAATAATAATCTAAATTAAATAATTACCTAATTGTAGAAACTCATTTTTATAGAAAGCCCCAAAATTCTAGCGCCATAGATACGCCATAGATATTCTTAACCTAAACAAATATTTTCAAAACCAATTAATAGATGTTAAAAGTTTGTATACGTCTAAAGGTGTGTACATACACATACCATACTGAAGGTACTGTCCAATACGTTGAAACGAAAGTAAAGGAATCAAAAGCTTTCTCTAACGTTAATAGATATTGTAACATTACATAAAAGTACGTAAGTATGTTCCATTCACTGATAAAATATAAGATTTAACAGGTTAAGCGCCAAGATGCTTTTTGAAAAACTTCCCTCCAG
>CAJUYG010000121.1:369556-385415 GCA_910591675.1 Galerucella calmariensis
AATTCGTTTTAGGTATTACCTGACTTTAGGAAATGGTTAGTAAAATCAGGAATTAGTCATTCAAAAACAAACTTCCACTAAAAAAAGGGTTATGAATGTTAAGATATCTATGATAATTACTGAATACTTTATATTTATTAGTTAACATACTATGATTATATTTTTTAATGTCAGTCACTTGGTAAAAATAAATGTCACATATGTAATATAAAAGTCGTATAATTGTGATATTTTATTTAAAGAACATTAAAACTAAAACTAAAACTCTTCAGGTTATGGGCCCAGGGCATTAAAATAATACGAAGATACATAAGTCGCCTGAAAAATAAAATAATACCAAATACCTACTTTTTCTCAACAAAATGGCTGTTGCGTCCATTGAGGAACATGCAATTGAAAAACTAATAAATAATGAGTCGTTTCCTATCTGGAAGTTTCAAATAGTAATATTATTCAAATCTCAAGATCTGTGGCAGATAGTCAATGGAGAAACAAGGTTAACAGATACTGCAAACCCAGCACAAATAGTGGAGTTTAACAGAAAAGATGCAAAAGCTCAGAAATTAATAATGACAACAATAGATAAAAAAGTCCTAATTCACATAATGAATTGTTCAACTGCGTTTGAAATGTATCAAAAATTGTGTAATATTTTTCACAAAGATGATGAACAAAAATGTAATCTATTGAGAGAATTTTTTAACATGACATTTGAAAAAGGAAGTGACATGTCCACATTCATAAGCAAAATACAAAATCTGGCATTTCGATTGAAAAATCTTAGTCAAGACTTAGATGAAGAGATGATAAAGTCAAAAATTCTATCAAGTTTACCTGAAAATTATAAATATTTCTGTACAGCATGGGACTCTACTCCAGAGACAGAGAAAACTCTCACCAAATTAATATACAGAGTACTAGCAGAAGAGGCTCGTAATAATAAGGAGACTGATAAAGAAAAAGCAGTGGCATTTTATGGTTCGGAGAACTTCTGTAAAATATGCAAGAAGTCCAATCATAACACTAAAAACTGTAAAACAATCAAGTGCTTCAAATGCGGAGACTCAGGGCATTATTCAAAGTTCTGCAATAAGCGCTATAGTACTGGCCAATCTACTTCACATAGTGGTCATAACTTAAAGTGTGGAATATGTAAAAAAACAAATCATGAAGAAGCAAACTGTTATTTTAGAAATAAATCTGGATCATCTCGTTCAAGCAGCAATAATAAAGTTGCATTTTTAACTGAAATAAGAGATGAAAATAATGAAAAAGATGAAAAACCAATCTTTGTTGTTGATTCTGGATGTACTTCACATATGGTCAATAATGGAAAACTGCTGCTACAGAACATGCAGCAAGTAAAAACAAATATATCAGTAGCCAAGAAAAGAGAAACAATGAAAGCTGAAAGCAAAGGTCGGATAGAGATGAACAAATGTGTACTCAATGAAGTTTTACACGTTCCAGAATTGAGCAGAAACCTATTGTCTGTTAATGCGATCACAGAAAACAATGGCCAGGTGTTGTTCACAAAAGAAAAAGTCATAGTAATGAAAGATAAAAATACAATTCTGGAAGGATATAAAAATGAATATGGACTTTATGAAATAAAGGAAAATGAAGAAAGCTTGCTAGTAGTTAACAAGACGGAGGAAGCTACGATTTTGCACAGAAAGCTAGGTCACTTAGGCATAAATAATATGATGAAATTAATTGATATGTCAACAGGAATAAATGTGGCGAAGGCAGACATAAAACAACTTGACAAAATATGTAAAATATGTTTAGAAGCAAAACAAACAAGGTTACCATTCAATACAATTAGAACAAGAGCAACTAGAATTTTAGAAATTATTCACACCGATCTATGTGGGCCTGTAGATATACCTTCTTGGGATGGTAAAAGATATCTGTTAACATTTTTAGACGACTTTTCTCACTTTACAATAATATACCTACTTAAAAACAAGTCTGAAGTAAACGAATATTTAAAACAATATGTTCAAGAAGTTGAAGCATATCATAATACGAGAATATCAAAAATAAGAAGTGACAACGGCGGAGAATATATAAATCAAGATCTGAAGGATTGGTATAAAAATAAAGGTATCATTATGGACACAACAATCCCTCATTCCCCCCAACTGAATGGAAAAGCAGAAAGATTGAACAGGACTCTTTTAGAAAAAGCAAGGGCACTTATCTTTGACAGTGGCCTTGAGAAGAAATTTTGGGGTGAAGCGGTAAGAGTTGCTGCATATCTTTCAAACAGAAGTCCATCTGAAACAGTTGATGTTACACCGTCTGAAAAATGGACTGGAAAACAACCAGATTTGTCTAAATTGCATATATTTGGATGCAATTCACATGCCAAAGTCCTAGGTCATTTAAAAAAATTTGATGCAAGAAGTAAACAATATACATTTGTAGGTTATGCCCCAAATGGTTATAGGCTATGGGACAATGAAAAACAAGTCATTAAAATTTTAAGAGATATTATTTTTGAAGATAAGACTAGGGCTACCTCACAAAACAACAGTCACAGATTCCTATTAGAAGAAGAAATGTTGATACAGGAGTTGCCAGAAATCAATGAAATAGAAGATGATACACAATTAGAAAGTGAAGTTTCATACCAAGATAACTACTTGGAAAACTATGTACAAGAAGAAATGTCTTCAGAAAATGAAGAGAGTTTTAGGTTAGGAGAAGGCCAAATAACTAGAATAGGAAGACACACTAAAATTCCACAGAAATTTGATGATTATGTGCTCCTAACTTATGAAGAAGTGATATGCTCTGATGATAAAGATAAATGGCTTGAAGCAATAGAAGATGAAAAAAATTCTCTGATAAAAAATGAAACATGGAGTCTTATAAATAGAGAAGAAGCTCATGGTAAGAAAATCCTATCAAGTAAATGGGTTTTCAAAATAAAAGAAAACAACAAATATAAGGCCAGGCTTGTGATAAGAGGATGTGAACAAAAATATGGGATTGACTATAAAGAAACCTTTAGTCCAGTAGTCAATACATCATCATTAAGAATTTTGTTTGCGCTGGCTGCACACCACAACTATCATATTAAGACATTTGATATAAAAACAGCATTCTTATATGGAGAAATTACAGAAGAATTATACATGAATCTACCCGAAGGTTTTGATCATGAAGGTAAGGTGTGTAAGCTGAAGAAATCCTTGTATGGCCTGAAACAAGCTCCATTGTGGAATAAAACATTTACAAAATTTCTGGAAAATAATGGACTCTATAAATTAAAAACTGAAAACTGCATTTTTAAAAATGAAAATTGTTCACTTATACTTGGAATCTACGTAGATGATGGAATCCTTATTGGAAGGAGTGAAATTGAAATTAATAATCTTTTAAAAAGATTAGCAGGAAGATTTGAGATGGTTCAGAACGATAATCCAGATTCGTTTCTTGGAATTAAAATTATAAAAGAAACTGATGGTATCAAAATTAGTCAGGAGCCTTACACTAAGAAAATATTAGAAATATTTGAAATGGAACATGCCAAACCTACAACAACGCCATTATCCAGCAATAGTAATAACGAAGAAGAGCAAGATATAAATAAAAACTTTCCCTATAGAGAACTGATCGGAAGTCTGTTGTATCTATCAAATAAAACACGACCAGATATTACATATGCTGTAGGCTTTGCTAGCAGACATATGGAAAACCCCTTGAAACAAGACGTAATAAATGTTAAAAGAGTACTACGATATTTGAATGGAACAAAAACTTTGGGAGTTAAATATATGAAAAATTCTGATCCCACAGAGATGATAGCATATTGTGACAGTGATTTCGCTGGTGATACGGAAACAAGAAAAAGTACAACTGGTTATGTGATTCTGTACTGTGGAGGACCCATTATGTGGTGCAGTAGAAGACAACCAATAGTCTCCCTCTCAAGCACAGAGGCAGAATACATTGCTGCGGCTGATTGTGTGAAAGAACTAATATATCTAAAAGCTCTAGTTGAAGAACTCATGAGTTTTACAGACAGAGTTAGCATAAACCTTAAAGTAGACAACCAAAGTGCCATTAAATTAGTTAAAAGTAACCAATTAAATAAAAGATCGAAGCACATAGACGTCAGGTATCAGTTCATAAATGAAAAAGTTAAAGAAGGTGTTGTGAATATACAATATTGTCCAACAGAAGATCAGATCGCTGACGTCTTAACGAAACCATTGGGTTCAAATAAGTTCGGGAAGTTTAAAAACACTTTGATGTTTTAATTTTTTTGTGTGTTAAAAGATTTTGTTTAGAATCAGTAATTAGGAGAAGGTGTTAAGATATCTATGATAATTACTGAATACTTTATATTTATTAGTTAACATACTATGATTATATTTTTTAATGTCAGTCACTTGGTAAAAATAAATGTCACATATGTAATATAAAAGTCGTATAATTGTGATATTTTATTTAAAGAACATTAAAACTAAAACTAAAACTCTTCAATGAAATAGTTCTGAACCCATCCACTGCGATCGCTGAAATTCTTCTTCCCTTAGTCTGTTTGTCGGCCTCAGCTGCCTTACCTATTTGGACAACTCAATTGCAACTAGCGCTTCAGGTGGATGGGTTTGACACCTAATTTTTTCATTCTGGGTAATCCTATTGGACTTTCACTTCTATAGGTTAGACTGTTTTGTGCACTTCACAATCGATGACGCACACCAAGAAAGGTATTGTATGAACTCTAGTTATTTTGTGTTAACCTACAAAATGTGAAAATGTTACGCTACTGATTTGGAGAAAATGTTCAAGTGGCTTCTTCTTACGTGAAACGTAGTCCACCTTAACTATAGAACACGTAACCAAAGACAGGTTAAGTGGTACTCAAGTGACACTGCTTTAAGGGATACCTAGATCGTTCTGGGATCTAGGACTATTTGAATCGCTTAGCTCCTTTGTTGATCGCTTTTTTCGTCTTCTGACATTTTAATTATTATTCAATTCAACTCAGACAGTTAGTTCACTATGACAGCGTCATGTGCTTATATTTTTACTGACATTTCCGTGTCATTTTGACAGTTAATTCTACCGCCATAATAATAAAACACCACAATAAAATATACCCTTTTCGTCGTTGGATATAGCATCTAGATGTATTTATTTTTAAAAATTCATGTTCAATGAAATTTATACGATTACTATTTCTCCTAATGCTCAAACCGAATAGAACCAAAGATTTTCGTAGATTGCTGAATAACGATTATGTAACATGAAGGTAAGAAATGCCGTTTTTTTAATGTACAAAGGAACATTATCTATTTTTTTATTTCAGTCGTCTTAACAAATATTCCTGAAAAGTTTAAAGATATAAAGATGTTTAAAAATCAACCGAAAAAATCTACCGAAAACATGCCAAAGCATATACAGAAATATTATAAAGATAACAAGTCAGGAATTCAAAAAACCTACTTGAATTATGGACACGACTGTACACTTGAAGGTATATCGGACGATTACGATGTAGATTACGCACCAGGAACTTCTCTCATTCGCTACCTTCGGCGATGGTTAGTCAGAATGAGGGTCGTATCGGAAACCAGTAAATTTTACACTCACCATCTAAGAAGTTTCGGTGCCATATCGGAAGAAAGAAGAAGACATTTAACGTATTACCCTTATGCTATACATCCGTTTAGTATAGGCAGAATAGTTTGGGCAGTGACAATGATAGTGGTGATTTTATATCAGTTTATAGTCACTTCATTTTTATATTTAATATTCGATTTTAGAGATCCGAATTTTGCTTTCGATCCCGTTTTGAATATATTCCGATTATTTTTCGATTCATTTTTAATACTGAACGTATTGATGAACTGTTTTACGGGCTTTTACAACGAACCGATGCAAAAGGTTATGTTGGACTTCCCGTCGATTTTTAAACATTATTTAAGGACTAATCTAATTCCGGATGTGTTGTCTTCATTTCCGACGTATTTCGATATTTTTTATAAAATGAATACCAAACAAATGGCTATAATATTATGGATAACTCTATTTCGGTTTTTATTGGTTAGGACATATACAGTGTACTCGAAAATTATCGCTAATTACTTTCAAATTAATCATTTTAACTACATGACCGCTATGGTGATTGTAAATACCGTTTTGTTTTGGCACATAATGTGCTGTGTCGTGGAATTCGTTAGAGCCAACATCATCTACTACAAAAGATTCGAAGCCTTCTACGATACGTCAGAAGAAGGTTATCTCATCAACGACGACATTTGGATAAAATACATAAACGCTCTTCATCACAAATCTTTGTTGCTCTACAATTCCGGATATGGTAAAGTGATACCGAAGACCGAATTGGAGATTATTTTAGTGTATTTCGTTTGGTACGGATCTAGTTTATTTTGTATATACATTTTAGCGATGATTATGGAAATCAATACAGGAAAAACGTCCTCGGCTCTAAAATACGACGCTATGGAAAGACAGCTTAAGGAATACATGAGACACAAGCAACTACCGACGCAAATGCGGTCGAGGATTTTAACATACTACGAATTCAAATTCCAAAAGAAATATTTTCGAGAAAGCGAAATTTTATCTACAATATCCGAACAACTTAGACAGGAAATGAATATGCACGCTTGCAAAAAGCTAGTGGAAAACGTGACGTTTTTCCGGAATCTACCGTTAAATTTACTAGTAAGAATAATTTCCTGTTTAAAAATAGAAGTCTTCCTCGTAAACGACGTTATTATAAGAGCAAATACTCCAGGGGTTAGTATGTATTTTATATCAACCGGTACGGTAGCCATATACACCAAGTCCGGCAAGGAAGTGTGCCATTTAGAAGACGGCGCTCATTTCGGGGAAATAGCGCTTCTTATAAAAAATACATTTCGAATAGCTTCAGTGGTTGCCGTCGAGGTATCGGAAATTTATCGGCTAGATCAAAAGGATTTCGTCAAGGCGATCAATCCGTATCCCGATTTGCTAGCGAATATTCAACACATTGCGGAGGAAAGAATGGAATTAACTTCGATGTTAGATGAATACAATAAACGAGAAATTACCAGTCAAAGAACTTACTAGTTTAAGTGTCAAATTGTCTTTTATAATCAAATGTAAAAATATATACATGTATAGGAACACAGTGGTAAATCATTATTTAGGTACCAAAGGACTATGCTTCCATCTTATGGAAAATAAAAGACCACTCAAATGCGGATATTTTGATACCAACTTAATCGTCTTGAAAAATAGAACATTTGATAACATTGCGCCAATGTTGTGACTTTTATAATTAACTCACAATTAATGATATTATTCTTAAAATCGCTTACGGAGATTGTATGAGTAAGACAGAGAGAAAATACGTAAACAAACCTGTATTACAGATTCCACCTGTTTCAACCAAGTAAAGAGATAGAAAATGAATAAATAAAACCAGACAGGGTTGAACCTATCTAATTTTCATTTGTTAGTTAAAACTTGTTAGTCTACAATTAGATGGATACGCCCTTTTCTTTCATACTCCTATTACCTGTCGGAGATCTGTCAGGTATAAATATTTGCAATCTATAATCTATCATATCTTTATACAACTGAAAAATAGCATCCTATTATTTTGTTTCGACGAAACGGGTATTCATCGTATGTACAACTATATTCACAAGTCCGACTCTGTTTCACCGCAGCAGGTGGTGTCCTATTGAATGGTTAGATTATGTAATCGAATCGAAAATTTTTGACAAATAAACTGATTTTGTGGGTTTATTAATTAAATTAGAACATTGGCGCAATGTTATCAAATGTTCTATTTTTCAAGACGAATAAGTTGGTATCAAAATATCCGCATTTGAGTGGTCTTTTATTTTCCATAATTATTCTCTTAACAAGTAAAAAGAGTACATTGATGAAGTGAGATTATCGATAAGGCCTTTTGACGTTATTTCATATTAAAACGAAAGCATTTGAACATTCGGCGCAATACTTTTATGCACCTGTAGCGTCAACTCCAAACTTTTTAGTAATTTTCCAGCATAATTATGCTATATTAGCGATCAAGGCACTAAGTTTTATCACATTTTTCTTAGTGAGCATTCACAGTTAGTGGAAGACTTTTCTTAACACATCTTCTCTGTTGGACAGTTGATAGAAAACTCTTAGCACATATTTTCTGCTGGACAGTTGATAGAAGACTCTTGAGAGTTAACACATCTTCTCTGCTGGACAGTTAATAGAAGACTCTTTAAAAAATAGCGCCAGAAAAGAAAATTGCCGGTTATAAACAACCCTGATTTGCTGAATTCTAAACTGGAGGCGGGGCAAATAATTAACGGTCAAATTCTTTAAGAGTGGTTAAAATGATCACGTGTCTCACATCAAACAGAAAAGCGGCATTGAAATAACAAAAGAAAAGGCCATAAATCTTAGAACAAAGGGTAGGGACGTTTGCGATTTGAAAACAATTTTGTTTTCATTTTTACATTTTTTTTGAACAGCGGAACGTAGAAAAGGGGTTTTAGCGATATTCGTTTTATAGACAAAGGCGTAGAAAAAGGATTTGAAAAGAAATTAATTGGAAGTTAATGATAGAAGTAGATACAAGTAGACTGACTGACTGACGTAGACTGACGTTAAATAAACGAAAAAAAAGAGATAATTTGCTATATTTTTTCGGTAAATATGTGGAAAAATGGATGAATAGCGTGAAATAAAGTTGAGGTTATGTCACTTTTCAACGCTTTTTTAATTTTTTTTTCACTACAGATTTTTTAATTTTTTTTCACTACAGCTTTTTTAAGCTATGCAAACTGGTGAAAAACAAGGTACTGGGAGCGGTGGGTAATTTTACATCAATTGGAAAGAAATATTATAGAAAAGTATTTTGTTCCATATGAGATGTAATCGATATTGGTAATCAAATATGAAAAGTGAAATCTGTTAAATGCGTAATTTCTTTTGCATCACACATAATAATCTTATTAGTTATGTCATGTATTTTCTTAAATTAACATTTGGCGAAAAATGTCAAGAAATCATTATGCAGAATATTAATTTTTTTTGGAAAAACGAGGATATATGATATAAGAATGATGTGCATATTAATATTAAATTTAAATTAATTAGTATTCGAAGAAGCTGCTTAATTTTTTTCGTCCATTAAAACATAAATTTGTTATATAATTTTTAAGTTTTTTATTATACATAACTTTATTTAGATAATTACTTGAAAAAGTCTAACTCTGTGTTATTTATATGATGCGACTTAGGGATTCCTGTACAAAACTGTCAAACGCGACTAACTTTTTCACCAATAAATAGCGTTTCATGAATAACAATAACAGATTTGGAAAGGTCGTTGAAAAATAAGTTCTAATATATTTGTAATTTTCTTAAATTCGCTCTGGTTTGATGAAAAAATGTATGATTATGTTTAAAATACAGTACAACAATATAGTACAACATTTTCATAACAATTTCAAATACTGAAAACACCACAGCGGGAAATCGAACCGCGATACTTCACGTTTAACCAAAGTATAGGAACGAACCAGTATGTTATCTCGTGACGTTACACTGCCGAGCTCTCTGTGACCTACAACGTCGTTCGGATGAGTATCTCATCCGGCGGCCAGTGCTGTGCTGCGATCCAACTAAAGTGCCAGTGTTGAATTTGCGAATCGAATTATTTATTACAGTTTATATTTTTACGGGTTTTCGGTATTATTTTTATAGTTTATACGCATTTTTTTGCAATGGATGCCTTTGTATTAGAAAACATATGAGATAAAATACGAAAAAATAAATTTTCAACTCACCGTTTCGGTCCCAAAAAATTAACAAAAATAATATAAATACAATTAGACCGAAAATATTGTAAGTAAAATATTTGCAATCATCTTGTACATTCCAAAAGCCCATTTTAATGGTAGCGGCGTGTGGTTTCTTTTATTTGAATGTTGAAACACATTCCCATATGGGTAAACAATATGAGGTCAACTAGATTTACAAAATTATCCATGTAATAATTAACATTAAGATCGGTATTTGGTTTTAACCTTACCCAATTCAATCCTAGTACATATATAATTGAAATATTCTTGTATTCATACATTTTAAAGCGTCAAGGTCTTTTACTTGTTGTGAGAAAAGATCAGACGCAAGTTGATTCTTTAGAAGACTTCTCGAGGTCGAAATCATGCAGTAAGTCAAAAGTCGATTTTTGGAAAAAGAAAAAGTTAGAGAAAAGAAGAATTATTAGACACTTTTAGCTGGTCATAAGTCTTTACACGTATCCGTATCCGTATTGGAGTTACGTTGACGTAAAGAAATTGTCAAGAAAGCCTTTTAGCAGAAAACTTATCGCTTCCTTCTGTTTCTAATTGTATAACGTCAAAGTTTTTTTATTTTACCTTTCTATATTTTTGTAAAACGTAAAATAGGGGCGATATTAAATAATCCATTGCTGCTAGACGAGGAAGATGGTGTAATATAGCACAAATAGCACGGAATACTGACTTTGGTCGGAATAGGGATACGTTTGAGTATACGGAGTAGGGTACGTCACAATACGTTCAACGCATCGTATCGGCTGAGACGTAACGGGTCTACACATGCGCAGTTCGTTACGTATACGGATACGTGAGAAATTTAAGACAAGCTAAAAGTCTCTATTTGCTGAAAAATGTGTCGCAAATTTTATTAACAAAAAAGAAAATAAAAATTTACTAAAATTATGCAACTTATAATGCATATACGTCACTAGTTTAAATGTGAAGTTGTCAATAGTCTTTCTTTGCATAAAACAGTTCCAGCTTCTTCTTTCTCCTTCTTTGGGATGTTCGAGCTTGTTCGGGACAAAAAGGTTGAAATCTATCACTATGTTGTTTATTCTGTTCAATAGAGGAGTTCAGCCTAAGGTCAGTGTGGCCAACAAAAAGTTTTTTTTTCTGACAAGAATGACAGTTAACGTCTACCATTCGAATTTTACATGTTTTTATCATTGCAAACATCTATATTGCTTTATTAAATTAATGAATACACCCCGAAGCGTATATTTTGAAATTTAAAATGACTTTTTAGCTGAATACTCAACATATCGGTGGCCAATAATTCTAGGAACTTTTGGCAAGTCACCATTTCATTTCTGTTATTCTGCCACTAGTTATGTCAAATGTCAGTTATATTTATTTTTGTTGATATTCGTTTAATTGTGAATGTCCATTTTCGATTAGATTTTTGTAACATTTCTAGTTAGTTGTATCTCTATTCTCCTAATTACTTCTTCCACTGACATCTGACATAACTAGTGACAGATAACAGAAATGAAATGGTGACTTGCCAACAATTCCTAGAATTATTGGCCTCCGATATGTTGAGTATTCAGCTAAAAAGTCAATTTAAATTTCAAGATATACGCTACGGGGGTGTATTCATTATTTTAATAAAGCAATATAGATGTTCGCAATGATAAAAAACACGCAAAAATCTTATGTTTTGAATGGTAGATCTTAACTGTCATTCTTGTCAGAAAAAACACTTTTTATTGGCCATACTGACCTTGGACTGAACTCCTCTATTCCCAGATATCATGACCATACTGGAATTAGACTGAACTCTTCTATTTAAATTTGAAGCATTTTATTAATAAATTTAAACCAAGATGCGAATGGAAACAACTCACTTTCACTCTAACCTAAACTTCTTCTTTTTTTTCTTCAATTTGAGTAACTGTCCTCTCTTATTATTATTATTTTGTTCCGTGTCAAAGTATATGACTAACTTCAACTTACATTGATGAAGTCAAAATCTAATATTCTTCTTTACTTTCGATTCTAATTTAAAAAAAAACTAAAAATCCATCCGGTCATTAACTGTTCATCATCAAAACAATCAAAATTATAATCTTGATAGAAGTGAATTTACAAATTATAAAAAAATTCAAATCTCATAGAATGGGTATAATTAGAATTTTTTTAAGGTTAATTTAAGATACAATGTTATTGTTTGTCCGAGATTGATAATAATAATTATAATGCACCCGATAGGTAGTTACTTTCACATTCAGTTAGTTGAATGGATTATCTAAAGTCTGTAGGAAAGTATAGCAGATGTGTAGTATTTCCCACAATACATTAGAGAATGAAAGTTATAACGATAAATAATTGCTTTTCTTATTAAAATGAAATTATCTTAATATAATATAAAGTTGAAAGAAGCGATAGACTATCGGAAATGTATAATTTTTGAGTAGGTATTTTAGTTTTTCTTTAATAGAGGAATTGGTGTAAATTAATTTTTTAAATATTTACAGCCTTATTAATAATAAAATTTAGATTATTTTAACATGACTTTAAAACTAAATTATTGAAAAGCATATTAATAAATATTATTCTAACACTAGAATTATACTAAATCAGGTAGGGTATGTTTTACACCGTGTTTAAGTTTTTATTTAAATGTCAGTTATATCACTTTGACAATTCAAAGTGACAATATGAATAATAAGAAGAAATTTTCCGGTATTTTTCCTCCTCAAGCAGAAAAAAATGGTACTTAATCTGATAGATTATTTCGAGATTGAATGAAAAAGTGGAAATTCATCAACCAGTGTACAGGAAACATCAACCATCATTATTTTCTCCGGGTATATTTGTAATCTCACATTTTGGTAACCTCTGTGTCTTCTGATTTGATACATATGGTTAGTGACCTTTGAACCCGCACGACACGAAATATATGAGGTGTTTTCTAAAAATTTGATCGTAAGATAAGAATAGATTACCCTTATTTTTGAAAATTTAGTGAAACGTTATCCAAAAAAGCTGCTTAAAATTAAAAATAATTCTAGAAACTAGATTTAAAGTGGGGTTTTATTTTTTTTTTATTTGAACTGCCAAAAAAAAATTGTGAAAAATGGCTTTTTGTCAATAATAAATGGATATTTTATGCAATATTGAGGAAGAGAATATGAAAAAATTTAAAAAAATACAAAAAAGGTGTGAAAGAACCCAACCCTCCAAAACCAAGACACAACCCCCCCACAAACCAACACCCAAACAAAAGACAAACGTCAACAAGTCAAAAAAACGTTAACATTTAGTGAAATTCGGGTAAACGGTGGGGTTTTTATGCGGTTTTTATGCGGTTTTATGGGCTTCTCCTACTAAATGTTTTATGGGATACAATTTCTTAACAAAAATAATTGCGAGGAAGAAATTTGGAGCCATTTTTTGCAAAAGCCGAGTTTATAAACATATTCCAGTAGGGGGTTTTATGGATTCCCTTACTTAATTTTAAATGGAATACCATTTTTTAACAACAAACATTCTGAGAAAAAAAATTTGAGCCATTTTTCGAAAAAGCCCCATTTGTATTTACCAAAAATGTCCCCAATAAAATAAAATTAAATCACCAAAAATCAAAATAAAATAAATATTTTGGCATAAACTAATTGCTTTTGATAAAATGTAATTGAAATCAAAACTACTGATATAAACATGTCACCCCTTTTTAACCCCTTCAAGCGATGAGCTTCAATAAAATACGAAGCACGTCTTCTATATATTAAAGAATATTTATGCAAAATTTGAAGTAGATTTTGCCCCCGCTTTTCCCCAACTTAGGGATAGAATATCGGAAAATCCTTTCTTATCGGATGCCTACGTCATACAAAAAACACACTGTATACATTTTTTTCAAAATAACTCAAAAACTACTGTTAATACTTGGAGAGTGCCAATAAGTAAGAACTTCAAATTAACATGTGTAGGATCTTGGATTTTAAAATAAAATTTAATTAGAAACAAAAACTGTAAATTCAGATTTTCCTTTTTCGTTTTTCGAGGCCTTTTTTAGCGGAGTTCATCCAACTCATTCGAACAGAAATAATAATAACGTTAAAAAAAATCATATTATATCCTCGCAAAGCTGTTTTCGCCCGATTCGGCTGTTTATAACGTGAACAATAAATGACTTCGATCCGAAAATAAAAAAAGAATAAAAAATTTAACGCCAACGTTATCCAAAAATGGAAGTAGTTTAATGAATAATCAACCTTTGCGTGTTTATTGAAAATAATAAAATTCCAACAAGCTGATAAAACTATACAGAGTGAAGCAGTCAAAATAAAATTATTAGGTATAGTTTTTTTCACAAGATACTGACCTGGCCTGAGATGGGATAATGACATGCAATAAAGCCATAAAAATATTAGCCGTCACAGGGTCTTACTTTGTATGTATTTTGCGGTGACATTCACTGAGACCTAAAAGATCTATTGTGCCCCCTCACTTCTACTTAAATTCTGAGGAGAGTCTCAGAAACTAGTAGTTCCTTTAGTCTTATTTCTTGGAGGTACTTTAGGATGTCTGCAGACTTCAACTTAGGTAAAAGTTCTTCTTCTATCCAGTAATCTTCCAGGTGCTGTGCTCTAGGATTCTGAAGTGCTGTGAATTTGGAAAGTGAGGATGGAGGTTTCTTCTTCCATTCCACAAAATCTGCATTCTTCTTCCTCCACCATTTTGAGCTTTTCCAGGTGCCCATTCAGGCGACAATGTCCCGTTAGGATCCCTGTTAAAACTCTTAGCGCAGTTTTCCTTTGACTTATGCATTCATTTGATCTCAACAGGTTGTAGTCACCCAGAAGAGTATTTGATTGTATAAGCCCTACTAGATCTTTCCAAAGGTCAGATCTTCTCTTTTTCCCGGCTTTATCTATTTCTTTCAATATTACAATGGGGCTGATTCCGCAAAAGGGTTCAGGCCCCTAGAAAGGTATTTCAGTCTCCCTCTTTGCTATTTCATTTCCTTCTATTCCAGAGTGTCCTGGAATCCATAGTAAGGTGACTATATTGTTCTCGCCTAGTTAATTGAGTTTGTCTAATTAATGGCTGCTTCACTATCCGACATTATGATAATCCTTTGTCTTTTGTATCCTTTATCAATATTGAACTGGGCGCACTTTCTTATGTCGTGGATTTCCGCTTGAAAGATACTTGTGGTTCTTCACTAGCTTTCAGAGTGTTTGGTTCCTGGCCCGAACACTCCTATCCCAGTTCCTTCTATTGCTTTTGAACCGTCTGTGTTTTAAAAGACATAGGTGAGCTATGTCGTTTCTTATATTTTCTAAAGATTATCCTGTCTCTCTTAAACGCGTAGTTACTATTTTCGAAAGACAAGGTTCTTGAATGCCAAAAAATAATTCAGATTTCCTTCGAACAAAACTTTAACCCAACTATTTTCAAATAAGATAATTAGTTATTAATAAATATCAACTCTTTTTAGTATAAATATTGCTATTGCTATCCCAGTTCCTTCTTTTGCTTTTGAGCCGTCTGTGTACCATTGAATGGCATTCTTCCCAAGTTTGGATCCCATAACATTAGAGACTTTCCTCAGAAACTAAGAAGAAGATAGGCCACACAATAATAAATGTCCTAGGTTGTATCTAACCCCAAAAAATACACATTATAATACAAACTTACATTTCTTTCAATGGGATACCCTGTATATCTACCCACATTAAAATTTTTCTGATAATCCTTATACCAAACAATAAACGATCGTTATTTTCATAATAAACACTGTATAAATGAATAATTATACAAAAAACAAAAAGCTTATTACTTTTGTTGTTAGTTCCGTTTTTATTCATGTTGTGTTTTAATGCTCATAATAATAATTAAACCAATCTTCAACATAACACTCGTTTTGTGTGTAACTTTTTTGTTTTTTGTTAATTCATAAAATGTCTCTAAGTATATAGTGATTTTTCTGTGAGAGTGGCTATGTTTTTTTAACCACTCGGTATAGGATAGCAGAACCCTATATTTTCTGAAGGCTT
>CAJUYG010000122.1:4441-23972 GCA_910591675.1 Galerucella calmariensis
GCCGGTTTTCTTTAGATTCAAGGGATAATCAGATTTGGAAGTGGCCTAGCCATAATTTATTTGATTACCTGGCAGATTTAAATCGTTGTTTTCCAGTTCCGTGGTACCTTTCTGATATAATTTTTTTTCTTAACAATAGTTTGCCGGTTTTCTTTAGATTCAAGGGATAATCAGATTTGGAAGTGGCCTAGCCATAATTTATCTGATTACCCGGCAGATTTAGACATTTTTAGCTCTCAGGTACAAATCTTTTACACCTTTTGTTTGTTTGTCGGAAAAATATTTTGCCGGTTAAATTTAGATTCAAGGGATAATCAAATCTAGAAGTGGCCTAGCCATAATTTATTTGATTACCCTGCAGATCTAATACGTTTACGTCTCGTGTGTCGAGAGTAGTTTTCCGTGGTTGTGATAACCTTACCGGCTCTGACCGTGCGTTCTTTCTCCCGTTTTTTTTTACTCGCTCCTGTAAAATTATTCATAACAGACCACAAGGTAGTAATAAACAAAGTTCCTGATTTCTCCGCTATTTACCGTAACTTATTTTAATATAAAAATCGATATTCAATTGAGTCGTATTAAAGATTTGATAAAGAATTGGTTGAAATAACTCAACAAGACCCCTGGAATTTTCCGTAACCTCCATCTGAGGCTATCTGGAACTCTTGACGCTAATGGTAAAGGGGCCGTGGAGCAAACCACGTTAAAAATCTGGCGCCCGAGTATTCCGTCGAAAGATTTTTAGTCAAGGGTGTCCATAGTGACGTGTTCGTGTGGCAGGAGCCACGTGTACGAGGTAAAACGCGTTACAACTTTCAAAGAGCGATTCTGGCCTTGTGTGTGTTTTTTTTTGTGTGAGAATTCCATGTAAGTTTCTTGTCAAATATTACCACTAGGTACCTATTTCACTTCTTTCGCAAATGGAATTTCCACATTATATTACATCTGGAATATACCTTGGCAAAACAATTTAGAATATTTAGCTTAATACTGAGTTTTTTAAAAGAAAATTTATTAGATGTAATTAAAATTTCACACCTAATAAATGAATGGAATGTTTTTCGTTAGCTATGAAAATGTTCTGTCTCGATTATACACGGTCTGTTTTTTTTTAGCTTTTAATTTATTATCACTTCACACGGTTTACCTATATGTGTGTATAGCGCATCACAAATGACACAGTTCTGCTTGCACGCAAATATTCTATTGAAAAGTTGATTTATTATCCTTTAATCAGGATAACGTTTCTCACGAAGACGCTACAGCCTTTCAGACATTTTCCGTATTAAGGGTGGAAAACTAGTGTCTTTCAGACGCGTTCTGATTGGTTTATTTTACGCGCAAAGGAAGGGGTAATTCAATTTTTCTCATTGCACATTCTGATTAGCGAAAGCAGCTGGATGGTGGTGATCCTAAACGTTACGGCATTAAGTCATCGTCACGTCACTCAAGATGGCACCTTTTTTATTTTGACTTACATAAACGTAGAAAAAATAGCGTTTGCACCACATATAAGCAGCAGTTTTTCCATATACGTCTTAAGCTGTCTAATTAATTTACAACATGCTCTGCTCATGAATTATAAAAATATGGGAGTTTTTTGCTTGATTTTTTCTGCGGGCAAGTTCCATCTAACCCACGATAGCTACGGCGCTAAGTTGTATCGAAAATGATAATTAATTTATTATTTGGAGAATGTGGTATTTGTTTGTTTAAATTTAAAAATAATGCAAATTCAATGAACTTGGATCTAATTGTAGATATTGCATGTAATTGTAACTCATAATATCGCGACTGGACGTTTTTAAGTCAACTCAACCAGAACGGTCTGAATTTTACTGCGATTTCCGTTAGCTGAAATGTTACAATTCACTCTACTACATAAGTTGATGTAGTTTGTTTTATTAGTATGTAGATATCCTTGACAAGTTTCCGTCAATTGAAAGGTGTTTTTGACTTGAAGGAAGGTTTTGTAATGGATGTAAAAACTAAAAAAATTTAAATGTTCAAATGTAGAATGCTGCTGTGATTTAGTTAATTGGACCATTATTTATCGAAAAAAGGTAGAGCGTGTCGCGGGACACACGGTAGGAACTTTAGTTCCTTTTAAGCAAAAATCAAATTTTTTGAATCAATAAATAAATACACATATTAATATAAGAATTTATTTTACTCTGGATGAATCTTATTTTAACAAAAATATACAGTAGTATTAATTATAAAAATCTTATCATTAAGTTGATTGGCACAATAGTTATTTATGATACAAGTGCGTGAAGTTATACTTTTGCGCACGAGTTGCGAAAATGCCAAAATATTATATGAAATAATCCGTACAAATTAACAACAAAGACTATAGATAAACAATTTGCATATTCCTCGGTGGTCGAGTAGTAAGCAAACCAGACTCTCACGCGGTAGACTCGGGTTCGATTCCCCGTGAAGAAGTTTTTTTTAATTGTTAATTTTATTTTTAAATAATTATTCTGCTTGATATTAATAACGACAGCAGGTAGACGTTTGAAATATTTAGCAGAATATTCATTATTATAGATAATGGTACGGTACCCTTCATAAGGGAGTCCGACTGGCTACAAATTGGACAGACTGTACGTTTACCACAAAAAAATTAGTGGAAACATAAAATTTTCAATTTGAAGTTATATTACAGTTTATAGAAATTTTTATTTACTAGATTTTTTCTTAAGTGGGTCGTAGAAAAAATATGCTATTCGACTCGTGTGGATTGTCCATATCGCACTTGAACGATTGAGCACTCCGCCTACGGCGTCGTGTTCAAACTTCGTTCTCGTGCGAAATGGCTATCATATCCACACTAGATGCACAAACCACTATTTCTATCAAAATATGCCCTTTTACATTTAAAAACAAGCTGTCAAATCAATTTATCCATCCATTTTAAAGTTATCGAATTAAAACATTCAAGTTTTCAAAATTTCAACACCCTGTATTTCGAAAAGTAAATGTGTCAGACCCCTTAATCCTCATATTATTTTGTACAATTTTACGAGAGGAATCTACATGCAAACGTTGTAATTACCCTTAACGTTCGAGATGCTTACATCATTTTTGCGCGATCGTATTGAAATAAATTCCGAATAAAATAATTTAAATTTCTTCGAAATGAACGAAATTCCCAAAGTTACATTTATACTTCTCGATCAGTTTAAAATATATTTTACATTTTGGTGAAATTGTTTTTATGCTATTTATTACTTTTCGATGTGTGAACGGTAAGTAAATCACTTACCGACGTGTTAAACTTAGAAACCAGTAAACACAACCTACCGTCCTGACAACCGATGCTGTACCTAAATAAACAAAAAAGATCAATCGCGCAAAAAAAATATGGAAATAATGGTAAAAATTTATCCGAACATATTCAAGTAGATCACCAGCATTGCGAATACCAGCTTTGCATAGAATTTTAATGTAGCATCGGTGGTTCAGTGGTAGAATGCTCGCCTTCCACGTGGGCGGCCCGGGTTCGATTCCCGGCCGAAGCATATTATGAATCGCTGCTTCGTAAACGAGAGAGAGACTCAGGAGAGAGCACACGCACGCAAGTAAGGCACATAACGAAGCAGCGTAAAGTAACGTAACGGTCAGATCTTTTGCGTCGCGACCCCCGGTCGCTCAAACCTAACCTGACGTGAAGAAAGTTCCAAAAACTTGCTTGTGACATCAGGAGTGGCATCAATATTTTAGATAAACAATTGGACCCGCAAATCGATTGAATGTTATAAAAGAAAATGTAAAACGTTATAATAATTAAAAGAGAATTCCAAAAAATTAATGTCTCGGTAATCTAGTAACAAATATGAAAATGTTTTTGAGTAGCCATGTTAAAAATGTTGAATAGTGGAAATCAGGTAGTTCAAGTGTGGTAAAAACTCGAGTAGAAAAGTTTAATTAATTCCATGACGTGATCTTGTTAAGGTATATCCATAAGGAAGAGCTCCACGACGCGAAAAACATTTTTAAGGCAATTACTTAAACATTTTTTTGGTTTACAATAAACAAAAAGTTCAAGAACATGTTGTTATGTCCTGTCTCAGTCAGACAACAACTTTACCACATTCACCTTTTACCTTTTTCAACTCTAAGTGGTAGAAGGGCTTTAAGATTATATATTTATATATAAGTAGGTGACTTCCATACAAACAGATTATAATCTTTTTATCCCACATATTGAACTGAGTATCCTTCTCGAAATTGTGATTACGGACCTGCTTTACCTGAATGATTTATGTAGACTTCTCAGACAATTTTGTTTTTATATCTTCAGAGATAAGGTTATTGTAAAGGTGATGAATATATTTCATCTTAATCCAATTTCGTGACATTATATTTATTAGTTTTCTGGATGATTATTTGGAATATTTGAGTTTTAATAAAGATACCTTAGATCTTTTAAGGCGGAATTATAAACTTTACGTTCGCGTTGTTCTGCAGCTCAGTGCAGTTGGTACATTTTTGCGTTTATAAACCTCACAACTTTCAGTTGGCTGCTAGGGATTTGGTTGGTTGAAAATTATTTTGACAATTTTGATAAATCTCAGCTGATTTTATTTATATTTTGTATTGTAAAAAATAAAGATGGATGAAAATATTTATTTGATTTCAAGTGTATTTGGGATGCAACATATTCATTATATGCTGCTTTTAAGAAAAAAAAAACAGAAAAATATGAGTACATTAAACAGCTGACAATGACGTTTCTCACGTGGTGCAAAACTTCCGTTTTGATTGGTTTATACCTGAACTGCCAACTGCGAACTTAAATCTTGGCCATCTAGAACGCGGACGCAGCGTGACGGGCGTAATGGAAAATGCGAAATGAACAACGTAATTGTGTGATCCCTTTAGTTTAACTTCAACTGAACTGCCAACGACGAACTGAACGCGAACGTAAAGTTTATAATTCCTACTTTAGACTTCATTTACTTCTCTCGCAAATGAAAGATATCGAATATCCAACACTTATCCCCCTTTTTGAAAAGCGCTTCATCTAATAGTCATCTCTACTTGGTAGTCAGTCATTGCTTTTTGTGAAATCGGAGGTGAATCTTGATTTTCATGGGACAGCTAATAACATTTTAATTTTCATTACCAACGATATTATATAGGGTGTCCCACGAGGTTTTGGCTAGTATATATCTGGAAAACTATTTGAACTATAATATTGAAATTTGGCAGTTATAAACCGTAGGTAGTATTACAAATTTCAAGCAATCAGCTACTTTGCTACAATGTCACATTTCGGGTCAAGTGCTATCATTTTTAGAAATGTTAACGAGACAACCTGTAAATTTTTCCATTGCTCTGAGGGTCTCTCTTATACTAATTCGGCGATACCTATTTTTGTGTTAAGTACTTAGAAACGACAAATTTTTATTTGAAAAACAACAACTCATTTTTCTCAGCGAGTAACGTCACATCTGAATGTGTATTTCCAAGACAGATGGATTGGGAGAAATGGTACAATACATTGGCCGGCTCGTTCACCAGATATAATCGTTAGATTTTTTTCTTTGGGATATTTGAAAGGATGGGTTTATGGTGCAGATGATTTAAAAACAGAATCAGAGCAGCCTGCCAATCTGTTACACCAGAAAGTATCGAAGCAGCATGCACAAGCAATTTACTCAGTAGATTTGAATGCTGCATTAATGAAGGTGGACATCAATTGGAGAATCAACTGTAGGTGAAGTGTTATTGTATTTCAATTCTTTTTGTTTTTAGCTCTCTTAGTTTTTCAAATGAAAAACTTTATAAAAATTATTTTGTCGTTTCTAAGTACCTAACACAAAAAATAAGTATCGCCGAATTAGTATAAGAGAGGCCTTCAGAGCAGTGTAACAATATACAGGTTGTCTCATTAAAATTTCTAAAAATTATACCACGTGACCCGGAACGAGACATTGTAGCAAAGTAGCTGATTACTTAAAACTTCGTAAGGTTTATAACTGCCAAATTTCAATATTGTAGTTCAAATAGTTCTCGAGATATATACTGGCCAAAACCTCGTGGGACAACCTGTATATCAAGAACAAAAAAATCTTATACCTTGAACTAAGCACCAAAGAAGCATTTAGAAGCTTAGCACAAAACTTAATGTCTGTCTTAATCCAGATATGTATTGTTTGAGGTAAACATTGAACAATCTTATATATTTTTGTTCGAGTTATAAAATATATTATTTTGTTTTTTATTTGGGAATTTTGTCATCACAAATTATCTTATATTTTTTATTCTTTAAAACTGCAAAAAATGTTTGATATAATGAACTATAGACTCCGTTTCACGTGAGAAAAACCGAATGTCTGCTCTGAATGAAAAATCTATTTGGTACTTTCAGTTTCTTTTTTCAGTAAACAATATGTAAATGTACCTATATATGTCATTTATTTAAAAAAAAACTGATTATTCATAAAGGTATTATTTTTTATTAAATTATAATCCAGTCATTATTGACATTCTAAATCGAAAATTTAACTATAATTCCAAAAGTTTTCAAACTTCGGTCAAGTGAATGGTACATTGAGACGACAATAAATCTCATTTTGCAACCTTGTCCGAAGTCCGGAACATTGTTAAAATTGCAATTAAATTAATTTTTGCTGTATGGTCGTGAAAAAAATTCCAAAAGTTCTGCAAACTTGGGGAAGTTTTCGATATAATATTTCATATCACGTATTAAATTTGCAACCAATCTAAGTGTACGGAACATTTTTTGTTATTAAAAATTAATGTTTTTTTTTTATTAAACTGAAGGAAAACGTTCCAAAAGTTCTGCAAATTTGACAGATCTATCGGAAAATGTACCGAACGATTGTATAAATTTGCAACCTTTTACGTTGACCGTTTACTGTTTATTTATAATTTTTTAAAATTCGTGTCATTTTTTCGATCAAGGCGGTCTCGGAATAATTACAAAAGTTTTGAAACTTGGTTGCAAACTTTAAAAACATCTATTCTGATGCATTTACAAATTTGCAACCTCATACGCGATCCGGAACTTTGCAAAAATGTAATTTTATTATTTTTTCACCTTCAAGAAAATTGCAAAAGTTTCGGATCGCGTATGAGGTTGCAAATTTGTAAAAGCATCAGAATAGATGTTTTCAAAGTTTGCAACCAAGTTTCAAAACTTTTGTAATTATTCCGAGACCACCTTGCTCGAAAAAATGACCACGAATTAAAAAAAATTATAAATAAACATGTTCCGGTCAACGTAAAAAGTTGCAAATTTGTACAGTCGTTCGGTATATTTTTTCTATAGATCTGTCAAATTTGCAGAACTTTTGGAACGTTTTCCTTTAGTTTAATAAAGAAAAACATTAATTTTTAATAACAAAAATTGTTCCGTACACTTAAATTGGTTGCAAATTTGACACGTGATGTAAAATAATATATTTAACACCACTCCAACTTTGCAGAACTTTTGGAATTTTTGGTCTCAAGAACTGAGCAAATGATCATTTATTGCATTTTTAACAATGTTCCGGACTTCGGAACAGGTTGCAAAATTTCATAGTTTGTTTTTATCCCATTCCCGACCTTACGCCAAAATTTGAAAACTTTTGGAATTATAATCAATTGATTGTCTTGACTGACTGAACTATATCTACTTCGCTGCTTTGATTTCTCATGCGGTGTCCTTGAGAGACTAAAAGTTGATTTAAGTTCGTTATTTCTTGAATTTACGTATTTAGTTTAGTGAAAGCGCACCGTTTCCCTTGCGCTTGTATTAGACTTCCATTAAAAAACTAAAACCAGCTTCAACGACATGTATTACAAAAAATATTATTTCTTTTCAAGTAATTTAGTTAACAATATTGTTTTTGTCAATTGCCAGTGAATTTCTTTTATTTATTAATCGGGTAAAAACGAAAAAAACCTATATCATTATATACCCAACACTTTCTCTTGAATATTATTATTTTAATTAAATATTCCGCTTTTGGATTTAGAGGTATTGTTAATAAAGATAATTTCAACTTACCACTTTTCATTACTTTTATTGTGGTATATTTTTTTAGGTTAATTAATTGCTTTAATGGTTCTTTAATTTATTTTTCTGACCTTGAAAAGGTATTCCAAATATCCTTCAAAATGCGGATCTGCCGGCGCTGTAATTATATCTACCCTGGCAAAAATAGCACGAATGGAAGTCCGAGGGCACAATGAACACATTTGTATAATTTATTTTATGTCAATAGTTAAAACTAACAAACTATACTATGCCATGAATACAAAATTTATCAACAAAAAAGAAATATCTAAAGAAACGAAATTGAAAGTATTCATAACAATATATCGACCAATACTTACATATGGATGTGGAACATGGGTGTTAACCGAGGTGTTAACAGGACAACAAAAAAGTAAAATACAGGCGACAGAGATGAAATATTATTTGATTAAGAGGTGTAACAAAAGAGGATAGAATGAAAAACATAGATATCAGAAAAGACCTGGGTATACAATCAACCTTAGAATTTTGTAGAAGAAAGACAACTACAATGGTGGGGATATTTACAACGTATGGATGAACGAAGACCAGTAAAGAGAATATGGAAAGCAAAAATTGAAAAAAATAAAAAAAGGGGCAGACCAAGAAAAACTTGAGATAAGGTAATAGCTGGATTACTGCATAAAAGAGGAAGAAGCTGGATAGAAGCGAAGGACTGAGCACAAAATAGGAAAGAGTGGAAAAAATTCGTGACGGAAGAATAGCTGCAACACACCCTACACCACTAAGTGGTAGAAGGGCTTTAAGATTATATTTATATATATATATATATATATATATATATATATATATATTTTATGTCATGAAATTCCTTATTTACCTAGGTATAGTCAAAAGCGCTCTTATCGTGCGGGTTCAAAGGTTTCTAGCCATATGTATCAAATCAGAAGACACAGAGGTTACCAAAATGTGAGATTACAAATATACCCGGAGAAAAGAATGATGGTTGATGTTTCCTGCACACTGGTTGACGAATTTCCACTTTTTCTTTCATTCTCGATATAATATATCAGATTAAGTACCATTTTTTTGGCTTGGGGATGCAAAAAAACCGGAAAATTGCTTCTTATTATTCATATTGTCACCTTGAATTGTCAAAGTCACAAAGCTGACATTTAAATAAAAACTTCGCTGGTGAAAGACTTTTTAGAATCGCTGAAAACTAAATACATATCCTTTTTTTCCCGTGATAATTGCATAAGTCTGTCTTATTCATCTTACATTTTATTTGGAAGTTATGATTAAACGCAATAAAAGAAAACAAAAACGGTGTGTATGTCTTTGTTGAATCGTATGACCCGCATGATAAGACTGCATTTGACTATAATATACATATTTTGTTATTTATAATGCATTATTTATCATTATACACAAATAACTCGCAAATCCGGATCTGTCAAGACCACTCTTTGTTTTACTCCTCACATAAAGTAATGAAAATAACGGTTATAAAATATAATTCTAATGATTTTGATGAAGGTTACATAACAGTATTTAAATGCATGCATGATTTTATCTACACAAATCTAAGTACAAAATATTTTTAATTTTAAATATCGGGGATTGCGGCCAATTTACGGCCGATTTCATAATGAATAACTAAAGTCCACTTCACCGAATGGAGACTTTACACTAAAGTCCCCTTTAAAGTAGCTGTTGCCGTCGTTTGGTGCCATAATGAATATTAAATTGTGATATTAAAGTGTCCTTTCCATAAAGTATCTTTTAAGTAATTTCTGTTGGTTAACCTGGAATTCATGGTTTTTGACATAAAAAATAAAGATCTGTCATATTTGGCTCGTTTTTCCGTTCCTGTCTAAATAAATTAGGTTAAGTTTTGTTAAAAGCTGTGGCGTTTGTATTATTTGCGAAAGCGATTTACTTAAAAAAATAGAAATTTCAAAAAATAATAAGAAAATTCGCTTTTCAAATTTCAAATTAAGAAGAAATGAAATTGATTCAAGAAATTGAAAAATTCAAGCATATCTTAGAATGCAAAACTACTAATAAAGTTAGTAATGCAGAAAAGGTACCTATGTATTACAACTAAAACAAATTTTTTGTATGTATTTCATTTATTGTAGAATAAAAGCTTATATATAATGAGAATTAAATAACGGTTTTTGTTAATTCTACACCTATGGATTTTACAACTTACTTATTAGTAGGTAAAGCGATTTGTTCTTCTATTTCATTCAGTAGATACAAACAGTTTATTTTTTTGAGCGAAAACGTTGGTAAAACTCATCATATTTTTCAAAACAGTCTGTTCTTTTCCTATACACTTTTGGTCTTTTAATATAAATAGATTCTTCATCAGACGAACTTGAACTAACACTAGAGGCTTTAAAATTATTCATATTATATGATCAACGACTAACCTAACACAAAACTAGCAAACGTCGTGCAAACGTCGCTGTTGGAAAATCACAATATAAAAATTTTGAGGTTATATTGTAGTTAAATGACACTCTAGAGCAGTCTTTCCCAACGTGGGCGATAGCGCCCCCTTGTGGGCGCTGCAGGCCTAAAGGGGGGCGGTAAGAGACCCAGAAAAATAAGGGGGCGTTGTGTAGGGCTTTGGGGTCGATTTATAATTTCATCTACCTAGTTAGGAAGACTCTTAGACACCGACTGAGCTCTCGACTCTCGACTACATCTTGTGAACATCAACTAATATTAATTAAGATATAGCTCAAACTCGGTTCGATATAATAGACCGCGGGCAATCATGTTTTAACAAGTTATTGTTAAATAATCCGATTTGTACATTCCTGTATCAATCGGCTGGTTCTATAATACTTGTTCTTACTTGTTGAGTACGATTGGGCGTCGAATGAGATAAACGAGTTTATGCACGTTTGTCTTATTCCTGTTGGTGCGTGCTGCTTATGCAATCCTATATAAACAACGTAAATTTATTTTAATTTCATTTGCGGTTTCGCGCATAATAGATAAGCAGTACTTGATTTCAACACTTACGTATTTCCCAAAACAAAACAATATCGGAAGTAAAAAAGAAGAGACGGCAATACTCTGCGGAATATATTAAATTCGGATTTATTGAAAATCCCACAAACCCGTCGTCGCCTTTGTCGTCTATGTCTAAAAACATTTTCGAACGAAGCAATGAAGCCTTCAAGGCTGCAAGATCATTTGAATAAAATGCATTCAGATAAGAAAGACAAGAATGTAGCATATTTCCAAGACCTAGAGAAGAAGCATAATATTCAGCCAAGTATATCAAAACTATTTTCGGCGGCTGCTAAGCAAGATGACGACGGACTTCGAGCTTCGTACAATATCTCTTTGTTAATTGCTCAAAAAGGCAAACCACACAACATCGGAGAAGAGTTAATTTTGCCAGCAATAAAGGAAGTAATAACTACTGTGCTTCCTAAACGGCCGCAGATATTATCCGAAAAATTCCTTTGAGTAATAATTCTGTGCAAAGACGAATTGATGAAATGGCTGAAAACATTGAAGAATCATTGTGCAATCATCTGAGGACTAGTCAATTCTCAATTCAGCTCGATGAGTCCACTTTACCAACTAATGAAGCGTTGTTGCTATCTTACGTGAGGTTTATTAAAGATGAGAAAGTACGTGAAGAACTATTGTTTGCCAGAAATTTGGAGACAGATACAAAAGGCGAAACCATATTCAATACATTGGAAAAGTTTTGTGAAGGGAAAGAGATTCCTTTGAAAAATATTATATCAGTTGCTACGGATGGCGCTCTGACTATGACAGGGCGCCATAAAGGCTTCATAGCGTACTTAAAAAATAAAATTCCAGATGTCCTTGCTATACATTGCGTTATTCATAGACAACATTTGGTTGCTAGAAACTTAAGTGAACGAATATTTCAATCACTGCAATATGTCATCAAAACAGTCAATAAAATCCGTAGCAGCTCTTTGAATGATAGATTATTTCATCAGCTTTGTGTTACTAATGACGAAGATTTCAACCGTTTGTTGCTTCATACTGAAGTTCGTTGGCTGTCAAGAGGCAATTGTCTGATTCGATTCTATAACCTGTTTGACTCTGTGATAGAGTTCTTGGAAACTAAAGATACAGAACTGCGCAACAAGCTCATAGCATCAAAGAATAATATAGCTTACATGACAGACCTGTATAAATTGTTCAACGACATGAACCTCCAACTGCAAGGCGATGAACTAAATTTAATTAAAACAAAAAATGTCGTTGCTGCTTTCGCAGCCAAACTGCTTCTGCACAAAAAGAATATGGGCAGACGTAAGTTTCACAATTTTCCGAATTTATCAGTATCCTGCAGTAACGACGACTTGTTTGCCTACTGCCAACATTTGGAAAACCTCCACATTGACTTCACCGAACAATACCAGGACATTTTAAACTTGGAAATACCAGACTGGGTGTTGGATCCGTTTTCAAATGTCAACACAGCAATGTCACCTCAGCTGGAAGAAGAACTTATAGAATTGACAACAAACGAAGAAATAAAAATCAAGTTCAAAAATGGATATCAAGAATTTTGGCTACAAAAACCGATCCCGCAATTGTACCCTGGATTGTGGTCAATTGTTCAACGATTTTTGATAGCATTCCCATCGTCATATTTGTGTGAACGTGGATTTAGTGCTGTGGCAACGCTGCTTACTAAAAAGAGAAATCGTTTGCGTGTTACCGAACGTGGCGACTTGCGGCTGTTTTGGAGTAAATTGGAACCTGATATCAACAAACTTATTGAATAGCATTAGATTCAACCTTCACATTAGTTTTTATATAAGAATTGATTATGTTTGTTTTATTTTCAATAAAAGATACTCTGTCCGAATACTATAAAGTTGCGTTTCAATAATCAGTTATAAGTACTTAGCGGTTTTTAAGTATGTTTAAAAAGGGGGGCGTTAAAAAATAATTTATTCTTAAAGTGGGCAGTAGACAAAAAAAGGTTGGGAACCCCTGCTCTAGAGAGATAAAGTCGAGAAATCGACTCTTTAAACCTTAAAGGATACTTTAAATTGGTTATGAAATCAATAATATTTTTAAAGTATCCTTTAAACTTGAAGTATCCTTTATGTTTCTTTATGAAATCGGCCGTTAGTGTTTAACTAGTCAGCCAAGACTATCTTCAACTAAATCTAAGTATATCTTTTAAAATTATATATCCACTCTAATATTTTTTTTTTATTTGAAACAACATATTTTTTTATGAATACTAGAAAAAAAGGTCATGGTCATGGTTTATTTCCTTCATAATATATTTTTTAATTGCTAGAAACGTAGTATAGTATATTATTAAACGAGCAATTCATGATAGCCATAATTCACGATGGGTGACGTTTGCGTCACGAGCCGCAGGCGAGGGGCGCAAGTCACCCAAGTGAATTATGGCCATAAATTGCGAGTAGAATACTATACTTTGTCCACGACACTTAATTTATTTATTAATAAATAAAAGTCAGTAGCGATTTGGCATATTACTTACCTCAAAATGTTGTGGCAGCTACTTCAAATAATTTGACATATATAGAGATGGGCGATACTGTAGAAAGTATCAATACAACATACCGTTATAAATATATTGTTTTAAAATATTTAATATTAGAAAATATCGTTATGAAAAGTATCAATACTAAAAATTACAATATTTTATAGATACGATATATGTCAGAAACAAATTTCCCGAACAAAATACACAGATTTAATAGTTTATTCCATATTGTACCCCCATCTCTAGTCGTGAATTATGAACCATAATACACTACAGTGTATTATGAACCATAATTCACGACAGTTGATATATGGGTACCATATACCTTTAGTTAGGAGGTAAAATATTGACTTATTATTAGGTGGTCGTGGACAAATTGTTTAATATTTCTACACCAATTTATCTATTACTAATAATTTTGAAAATTAAATATTATTCGACTTAAAATTGTTTTCAATTAGTTTTAAGTATTACCTACTAGTTATTTATGCAGTTTATCTCAACTAATGTTTTCAGTTTACAAGCTCCTTTTTGCATTTTAACAAGTTTTGTAATTCAAACAATGTATGGTAATAATGTAGGTACTATAAATACTAATCGCTAAATTAATTCAGTTTTATTTGACTAGCGCCACTTCGCAATATAATTAAGAATTACACAATGCTCACTTCATTAAACACAAATTAAACCATCTCTAATTAATATTAAACGAAAATGGTTTTATTTTGCTCTACTTATTTTTATAATCTAAATAAATATCAGATGCAGATTAGTATGTAATACAGATTTTTTTTGACGTTTCTCGAAACCAATAGAAATTTTCAATTTCAGTAAATCATTTACGTTCTAGCCAATCCAAAAAATTAATATATTGAGTATAATCTAGTAACTTTATTCCAGCTAGAATTTTTCAATGTACATTGTTTTTATTGAATAACAACCAAGCAAAGGACAACGCATTTTCTTGAGCAGACGCGTCTGTAATAAATTTTCAAGAAATTTGTTGAAAAAAAAATGTAAAATATCGAAAGTGATTTTGATTGTATCGTCAAGAAATAATGTAAGCTGCCGATTTTTGGAAATATTTATGAAAATAACATCAATAGATCTCATTCTTTATGCAATAAACGATTAAATTTATTAAATTATTAAGTTAAATTAATGGCAGAGCAGGCACAAAGAAATTAACTCCTTTGTCGACAGCTATAAAAACATTATTTAGATTTGTTTTTTCACTATTAGCTGAGATGTTGACAATTATTGCTTCTTCTAGCCAACTGAGAAGTTGAATTCCTCTATTAGTGGTTAATAATTTTTTTAATCATTAACCTAGGTCAATAGTGGACAATTTCAAATGTTTTGAGAATTCAGAATTCACAAAAAATTGTGCAGCATAATTTTGTATACCCAGGAGATTGTCTTTAACATATTTGCTGCTTGAAATTACCTATCAAGATAATATTATTTGAATAAAAATGCCATTAGTTTAAAATTCACGCTCATCCAAAAATGACCGATGACATAACGAGTACCTACGCTCATAATATCGAAAACTGACAGAGTACTTGTCAGTCAGACGTCGGGGTAAACGCTTCTCGTGGTGCATTTGTGATTTTTAATTTATAGTAGTGGAAAAATTTTATATACACCATGTTGGTGAAGATATTTATAAGCCTTGCCCCTTATTCTGCTCGAGGCAAAGCCTCTCGCGGAATAATCTTGGTGCTCGGTCAATAATAATAGTCTTCACCACCTTGCTGTATAATATACTATTTATTCTCTTTCTATATATATATTTTTATTAATTAATCGTAGATTTTTGACGATTCCAGTATATACGGTGCGCGTGATTTTCAGCTACCCTTTTTCGGCAACATGAATCTTCAACAATTGTCATCCTGTTAATTTATTTATTTCTATTCTGTTAGATATGTTTCTAGTTCTTAATTCAGATCATGTCTGGCACATATTAATAAAATGCCATTTCGTACGCTCGTACACATTCCTATACATTTTCAAGTAATGCGAAATACTGCATCTAGTAAAAATGGTTTTGTATGTGTTTTTGGTTCGACGGAATACTAATTTTTCCAATTATCTTCATGTCGCAAATTTTCTTCGAGCTATTTAACCTTGAGCAAAATATTTATGTGGTGTTTACTGTGTCAATTAGGCAATTTTTATTGTAAAATTTAATTGTGGTTATATTCTTATCAGATCTCGATAATTCACGGACTCACGTTTTCTTAAACAATCATAATGGAAATTTTACTAATTTAGATTTTGACATGACTTTGTGTAACTAAATATTCCTATGTTAAGACAATTACTATGAAAACTTTCTCATTTATTTCAAACGTTTATCGATGTACCAATCTAATATACAATTATTATTATATACATTTACGCACATTAAGTTTATTTTGAGCTTTACGTAATTTAATGTTTTAGTGCCTCCTACGAGAGAGGTCGCGCGTCTTCCGGTATAGATTTATCAAATTAATAACATTCTCGTTCGCCCAGTACATTTGAAAGCACGTACTAACAGGCAGACACTTTAAATCACAACTGAAGAATTGGCTTCCTTTGAAGGATACCACGATTTTCATTGGCATACGGCTGGCTTATTGGCACATGCCAACGGTCGCATCTACCTCGAATCGGCTTTGCCATTTACCAAACAGCGGCATAGTGAGGACGCGCCTTACATGGTACCGGGCGGTATAACACTTCTTCGATCTCAGATTCGCAAAGTCTGCACATGTCGTTGTCTTCTTGAAGTGATATCTCATCGGATCGTATCCAGTAAACAACCATGTACTGATTTTATTAACTGATACAAGAAGAAGCTTATTAGCTTCTACAGTCCAGTAGTAGTGTTTTCTTACTTTCTATCTTCAATTTTTGTCCTCCATCCCTCCATGTCTCTTTGGAAGACGACATAATGTTTCAGATCCAGCCGGGGATGTTCGCGACCCTGATTAAGCTATTTCACTCACATATGACTGGCTCCAAGTGAAGGGCCATTTTTGTTGTCACTTGCCAGTCTCTTGAGAGATTAAATGCAAAGCTATATTGACGTTAATTTATCAAAATTACTACTGAAGCCAGGAAGAGCAACGCTCAGTGGATTGTGGAGAATGTGTCCTCGCAAAATCTTATATTTATTGTTCCTCACTGTTTTTTTATTAAAGTGTATTAAGAAAACCAATTTATTCAATATTGCTACCTATGTTTAATTGAAATTATATAATTATATAAACTGTATGATTGTTTTATTTTTTCCACTTAATTTAATTAATAGATATTAACTATTTGATTGTTATTAATATAACATTAATTAAATGTTGACTAAAATATGAAAAAGAGACCATAATTGCCACCATATTAAATAGCAGTAATTTTGAATATGCCGCAGGAGTCTTACAGGAGTCTTCTTTACAACCTTGTCTTAGGTCGTTATTGTTAACTGGATAAGGCTTTAAAGATAGCCACCCGTTAGTTAATTATAAATATTTACAATTGACATACTTTCTTCTAGGATACAAGGAACTTACTTTGACAAAAAAGGAGAATTTCAGAACGCCCAGTCGTTTTTGTGTAAAGGGGCGTGCGGTACTATGAAGCAGGTAGGCGGCGGGGAAGCTTCAGGCGGCATTTGAAGAGCACCTAGAAAAATATTTTTTGCGCGATCGATCTTTTTTGTTTATTTACAACATCGGTTGTCAGGACGGTAGGTTGTGTTTACTGGTTTCTAAGTCTAACACGTCGGTAAGTGATTGACTTACCGCTCAGACGTCGGTAAGTAAATTACTTACCGACGTCTTAGCCCTACATACATTTAAATGGTCCTGAATAATATATTACTCCATTCATTACACAAAAGGAACATACCCATAACTTGGAAACCGATTAAGATATCGAGAGGCGGTTTTGACTGAGCGGCTTCAGGAATTATGAAATTTTTTCCTTGACTCCAGGAAAAAACTTGGTTTTTTTGAAGATCAATAACTTAGACATTTTAAATGGTATGTTTTTGTACCGTCGGATAGGTTGAAGTTTCTTATTTTCAAAAATATATGGTTTTATAGCAATTCTAGGTGTTCTTAAGGAGCAGATTATCTTCAAAAGATAGACTGCAATTCGTTGACTACAGTAATTCCGTACATTTTTGTCAGCGCATAACTTCTGGACTAGTCATGACATCGAGAAGCTAAACATAAGAAATTATAAGAAACGTAATAAAAAATATTCAACCACAAATGTTGAGAGACTCGTTTTTAAATCTTCAACTACGCTTGCATAAATGTATTGACAAGAATGGTGGGCATATTCTACAACTTTTGTATTAAAGAATTTATGTAGGTTAATTAAGCACATACATACATATAATTTTGTACTTATTTTTTATATTATGTTTTTAAAAAATTGTTTGACCTGTTTTTAACAATAATAACTTAATCCATATAATGATATCCAAAAAAAACAAGCTTTTTCTGGAGTATAGGGAAAAAATACTAAATTGGCAACAGCGTGAAAAAAATTTCTAATTCCTGAAGCCGTTTAGCTTCTCGATGTCATGACTAGTTCAGAAGTTATGCGCTGACAAAAATGTACGGAATTACTGTAGTCAACGAATTGCAGTCTATCTTTTAAAGATAATCTGCTCCTCAAGAACACCTTAAATTGCAATAAAACCATATATTTTTGAAAAGTAGAAGCTTCAGTCTATCCGACGGTACAATAACATAAAGGATGCTTCATTTAAAATGTCTAAGTTATTGATCTCCAAAAAACCCAAGTTTTTTTCCTGTAGTCTAGGAAAAAAATACAAAATTGGCAACAGCGTGAAAAAAATCTCTCAATTCCTGAAGCCGTTCAGTCAAAACCGCCTCTCGATATCTTATTCGGTTTCCAGGTTATGGGCTCATAAAATGTGTCGGAATTCGAATGATCATCCTGTATACAAACAGGAACGAATATATACAAACAGTAAATACAAACCACAAATTACACAGTATAAAAGTATTTTAAAATTAACATATTAACACTCGATTATCACCACTACTTTACCAAGCCCTACTACTCTCGAGCTTGAGCATGCAAATACTAAACCCATGCAGTTAAGAAAATAATAATGCAGAGTCTAAATTCTGTAGAACATATCCATCGATGATAAAATTTCTGTAACAGAAACTCAAACAAAATTGAAAAATTCGTTAACAAATCGGTGGAAATGGTGGGAATGGACGCTTTATCAGGTCTCCTAACACCTTGCATGCCTATTTTTTCAAAAAAATATAAACTTTACTTTTAAAACGACTTTAAAATTCATAAAATTTGAAATTCTGCCAAAACGCACTTTACGTCATAAAGATGGTTGCCCAATGGTGTGACGTCATTTGTTTACGTTCTTATTCGTGTATCACGCTCTGAGTTCTTGTGACCTAATTTGTTTCTGAAAGCTTTAAAAATGGATAAAGCCGAAAAAAAACTTTGTATTCCAAGTATTGCATTGTTCCAGTGTGTACCTAAATCAACGTCTATTAAAACTCCAGACAAAATATATGTTACTTTACCTGGTGGCGCAAGCAAAAATACACTTAAGAGAAGGGGCATTACTTTTGTTTGTGAAGACCATTTTAATGTAAGTACCTACTTCTATGCTGGTAATTTTTATTCTTAAATGGTTTGAGGTTATGTACCTATATGTCTAGGAATAACCATAAAATCATCATTTTCTTACGACCACAAATCGATATATGGTTGGTATACCTATATTATATAAATAAAACATATTTTAAATTGTACTTACTATAATGCTTTAACTCCTCTTATTTCCTCCGCATTAAAGCAGCTGTTTGAAAATGCAAACAGCATAAATGAGTCTACTTTGGGCAAGTTATCAGTTTGTGCTTTTACAAAACCTTCGATAGCCTTATCTTTACTCACAAAATATGAAAGAATCGTCACTGAACACTGAACTA
>CAJUYG010000122.1:34083-79371 GCA_910591675.1 Galerucella calmariensis
TATTCCATGAACTTTAGTTAAACCACCATTTTTGGTGGTTCAGTGAATTGCATAGTTATAGTTGGAATAATACCCTTCTTGGTGTGCGTCATCGATTGTTAATGTCTTTCTAACACATTACATAGAAAGAAATGGAAAAAAGGTAGGTCTGTGATTAATCCTAATCAAAATATCACAATAATGAAACGTTTAAACGTATTACAAACGTTAACGCTAATCTTTGACTTACAAAAATTTGATTGGTTGATGTTTAGATTACGCTCAAGCTCAACCTATCAATCGAGAGTTTAAAATACTATGAAGGCGTTACTTTCGTAGCGGCAATAAGTCTTACGTCTTTTTCTACTGTCACACTGATAGTTCTTGACAGGTCTGTACTTTTGTTGTTTACGGTCAATTATTATTTATGAAAAGTGAATATTAATCTTATTGATTTATTTATTTAAATAATACAAAATATATGCATGAATACACGGAAAAACATCAGTATTTTGAAAGTTCTCAAGTATTTTGAGTTAGAAAAAGAAGCAGGTAATTATTAATTGCATAGCCTTTTCGAATTTGGCTAATTACAATCCTGATGATCTTATTCATCAAATTTAAGGTTAGCTATATGTCAAAATAGCAAATAAAATAAACAACATGCCGAAAACCCGGATATACGTCACAATCGATGACGCACACCAAAAAGGGTATTATTTTAACCCAAAATAATTCTTGACTACGTTTCGTACAACACTCTTATAGCTGTGATCATGGGTTAACCATAGATATTAGGTTAACTATGCTTCATACAACTGGCCCTAAGTTATCGTCAATTTGCATATGAACCTTAAATGAATCTAGCGCTCGATGATCTGAATAGGCAAAGGCAAAGCTATAGCGATGGCCTCTTTCTCAGACATCGGAGAATCATTTAAAAATCTAATCATGAATTAGTTGGTTCATGCAATGAATAAAGTCCCACAACAATATGCCGATGATCATTGATCACTCTAGAGGATGGAACAATAACAGTCTGAAACCAGCCACCATAAAGGAAAGAACAGGAGGAGGATAACCACAAGGAGGATTGTTATCCCTGCTGCTTCAAGACGACAATTTTTCATCTTGGATGCTTTACAGAAAGATTTTATTAGGAGGTTTGAGGATCTCTTAGTAAAAGAAGTTCAAACAATGCTATGAGAAGCTCTGGCTGCAGCGTAACATTGATAGTACCTATCCTGCATTATGTATTATTGGTGAAAAATGCCTTAACATTTTGACAAAAAAAAACGAATGCGGAGATTTTTGGATGCAACTCACTAATATTGTACCAAATATAGCTGGATTGGTAGAAAGTCACCATGTTCATCCATCTCTACTTAAGTATTTTCACGTAATTTGTATTACACTTGATATTTACTGATTTTTTAGTCTATTTATTTCGTTAAATGTATTTTGTATCAATATGAAAATAACTCGATGTTTTTATAGGATCTATATTGTGTCACAAGGGCAGAAAATGAACTTTAGCAGCCCAAGACTATTAGATGCACAAGCGAGCTTAAGTGAGGACAGCTGATAATTAAGTGCTGAAAAAGCATTTTATGCATGTGTGACACACATCTGCTACCGAATCAACCAAAAAATAAGATAAGATAACAGAAAAATTTGACATCAACTTACGTTTCATTAAAAAATTCATGTGAAACGTCAAAGTAATCAAGTGGTAGATAGTGAAAACTTCAAAACTCTTGGTGTTATATGAATTTTCCGTCCTATTTTTGGTGTTCATATGATTGTTTCTCCAATAAGGTAGGCGAAAAAGGTAATTTGGTTCTAGGGGTCTGAGGTATCAGTTAATTTTGGAAATGGAATCTCTGTTAAAAAGGAAGTTTACCTTCAGTCTTGAATTTTTTTGGTTCAATCTTTTGCTAGTGAGAAATAAAAGGTATTTTCATAGACTACAACTAACTGAGTATTAGTTTACTTCTCTTTTATTATATTTAAAAACACATTTGCTCCCCACATTTATCTAAATTATCTACCTTGAAGCCAAATTTTATATATTTAATTTGAAGAATTATGCTATGCATCACAGACCCACAGCTTTTACTTTTTTGTTATATTTCTCCATTTTAATCGATCTCTTGCAATCCTATTTCAGTCCTCTACTTCTAAGTGTTTCAAGTATTCTTCAAAAGCATCCAACCACCCTTTCTTCCGAGGCCTTCCTTTTTTTTCTTACCTCCTGCACCTCCAAGAAGCATCTCGTATGATAGTTTTGTATAGTCTGATCTTTGTTTTTATTGTTAATAATTTTTATTTCATCACATTTTCTAGAGCTCCCAAACCTCTGCTGCATTATCTCTTTGTCGATATCCACATATTCATCGCTTTCATTTTCGCCGGCACTCATTTCTCAATATTTAGTTTTTCCTCCATTCAAATAAAGGAAGCCATACTGTCTCGATTTATTTTTTAGATTTCTAAAGATTTGCTTCAGTTCTATTTGAGATCTTGTTATTATGTCGATGTCGTCTGCATAGGCTTTGTTTTTTTTATCATATATTATCGGTTTTGGATCTATTAAGCTGTCTCTTATTATACTTACTAACACTTGATAGAATATAAAAATGTTTAAGACGCTGTCTCTCGTCCTACAGATAATAAGTAAATAAATAAAAATATATTAAGGCGTATAATTTTCCTTTATGTGATAAGATCCCCACTGGCATTATATCTTCATGCCCACTGGCTACTTATAAATCCATCCTAATAAGTTTCTTGAAGACTTTCTTCTGCAGCCATACCCACTTGCGCTCTCGATAGGGTTACGGTCATGTTACGGTACAACACTCAGTGAGATGTGGTAGTGTCTGCAACATTCTTTTTGTGCATGTTTGTTATTCCTTGTGACTGAGTGTCGCTTAATTTATAGACAATTTTTGGATTAAACGAATTTGACAGAAATGGTAAGATTTATTTTGTGATTTTTTAAAAATATTTTATTTAAACGTTTACAGCGTTATTTTAGTTATTTTTTAGGGAAATTAAATTATATTTTTATTTATTTTATTTATTATATAAAATAACACTGAAACAGTTACCAGTGCTTAAAATATTTTTTCGCTTTTTCGCTTATAGGGTGGAAAGTATTGTTTTGCGATAGGGTTAAGATCTGCACCTCTGGGTTACCAATAGGTGCATCAGATCTCCTTACAATCCAGCTTTCAGGATATTGCTCTAAAAGATGTTGCCCAACTTCGTCACTGTGATATGCTGGGGCGCCATTATGTAAATAAAATACCACATATCTTGCCCAATACGTTTTGTGAAAATTCAAAATAATCATTGTTTTAAATGTTTGTAAGAAATACTGGAAACATTAAGTTGTAATCCTCAATTCCTACTGCCTCGCGCTTTGTGTTGAATTATTTTAATGAAAAATGATTAATGTATAGTTAAGTGAAATAGTCCTTAAAAAATTTAAAAAAAAAAATTAGAAAATAGAAAGTGAAAGTTAAGCTAATAGATCCTAGCGAAGTGAGCGTGCAATTATGCCAAGCTACTTCAAATGCCGAAGTGTAGGGGTGAGTTGAAATTAAAAAGGGCGCCACTGTTTTATTATCGCTAAGCCAAAACAGAGGCCTTCCACGTTGTCTTGGAACTACCTATCAGTTGACTTATCAAAATATATGTAGTTAAATAAAATATTTGTGTTAAAAAAAAATAATATTAATAATAATAGATGATCCCTAAATTATTTAAAGCAGAGGTCTTGCGACAAACAAATGAAACAACAGAATTGAACTCTAAATTTGATCTATTTAAATAAATGGAAATATCTATATGCTTACAGAGATGTTAGTAAAATATATATATATATATATACACAAACAGAAAAATATTGGGGTAAGCAGCAATATGAAGGAAAAGAGTACTCTTTTTAGATATATATATATATAAAGATATAAACAGAGACAATATTGATATGAAAGTATCACCAATATTCAGCTGTAGCCGATGGTCAAAATTGCTGTGAACTGGTGGAGTGATGTGTCGACAGAGTAGCTAGCCGCTACCCGGGATAATCTCTCTGGCCTGTACAAAACTTGTAGCTAGTACTCCGAGCCCCAACATCCAGCCTTAGCCGAGCAGTTAAAAATAGTAGAATGAGCTGGTGGAATGGAAAATTGAAAATAGAGTGACTAGCTGCTACCTGGTATAGGCTCTCTGGCCTTTACAAAACTTGTAGCCCGTACTCAAAACCCCTGAGATGGTTTATAGGGGTTACTTTCAAAGAAATGTGCAATCGGTGGCCTGAAATCCTGATTTTCATGTGAATCTTCCGGCATACAACAATACAAGAATACCGATACCATTAATAGCCGTGAAGATTACTTCTGGAGAATAAACCCGAAATCCACAAACAAGTGACCAAAATGAGGGGTTTCAAATCTCCAACCAGCCGAACACAGAAAGAAACATTAGATGACAAAAACTAATTCGCTCGAATACTATCGAAGGTGTATAAAAGAAAGTGAAGGCCTGTACACACGCATGGATTCAAAATAATGGAATAGCAATAGGAGATTATAATTTTTATTACAAAACCCTTCGTTTCACCGAACCATTTCATGGAAATGTTGCATTCAGCAAAAAAACTCAATACCATTTTCCTATATGCAACTACCATAAAACGAAGCAATAAAGGTATACAAATTAAAAAAAAAAAATAAATAACTATTTAGTTGAAGTAAAATGTGAACTGGGCATAATAGGTACCTAGTCAGCTGTGGATATATTAACCAGAAATTTCACTAAAATATACCAAAATTATATTAAAATGCTGAAAGTTATAATTCATGTATACGAGGTGGCTCAAAAATATTTAATGCTAAAATCAAACCGTGACACTACCCAAAAATTATCTTCATCCCAGATGTGGTTCGTTATGATGGTTCGTATTGCCCATATCTGTTGAAGGTGGCTTTCGTCGGTGAACAAAATTGACATTCCATTAATAGCCAATCGCAAAATATCATGCTTTCTGATAATCCTCATAAAACAGCTTTTGACGGGATGACTGGTCTTTAATCATCTCCAAAGGGCCCAGTAAATTATACAAATCACGAGTTTTTAACTCATTCTGCAAAAAATCGAAAGTACTTACCCATTTTGAACTTATGCCTGAAACTATACTCGTTGATTTTGAGTAATAGTTTATCAACGCAGTTATTTAGTCGCAGTGCTTTTTGAAACGACGTTATTTTGTCTGCAGCTGTTTTTGCTGTGCATTTTTTTTGGTCAGCGCTAATTTAACCTAGAGATATGTCGTGGCGCTATTTTATCCAGCGCTATTCTAGTGCCTAAAAATATATAATGCCTAAAAAAATTTGAAAAAATCTAACTTTTTTGTATGATCATTTGTAGGCAAGTTAGGTTCAATAGTTATTTTTGGTCCCAGAATATTTCGTGCAATTCCTTTTTAACATACCATTTATACATATAAGGCAAATGAACCCGAGAGTTTTTTGGATATCAGCAGCATGGTTTAAGAAATGGTCGCTTTCGACCTTGACATAGTGAACTGCTATTGGAAAAAAAGCAACACGACATGGCTAAAAATTAGATGAGCTGTAATTCACTCTAGACATTTCTTAATGCAAAAGTACATGATTCGTTTATTTCGACTTACTTAACCTTGTTATTTAATCGTGATAATACATTGAACAATATAAACATGGAGCTTATAGTCTCCGTGAATATAAAGATAGAACTAGAATGCGTGACTTATTTTAAAATTTGTATCCTAATTTAACAAGTAAATGTTTATGATTTGTAGATACGAGCTGTAAAACTTTCAAAAGATTTATTAAAATAATATAATTATACAAAGAAGCTATTAGCAAACATGCGTGAAAAACATAAAAAAGGGAAAGTTATAATTATTGTATTTTTTCAATTTTATTCATGAGTTTATGCCCAATTCATTTTAACACTAAGAACACTCGTTTTATTTAAACAGTGCCCACATTAAGTAAGGCATAAATTAATTATTAACTGAATAAAAAGTTACGTGAAAGAGTCCAAAATGTTGATGTTCTATTAAAATTTAGTATTTTGAAAATAATAATATATTTTATATAGTAAATAACTTTTGAGTGATGATATCAGCAGCTAAGGCTACTCATGGAAGTGGATAGATACAATGTTTAAGTAACTAAAAAGTTTTGCCACCCTGTACGAATTTGAATCAGCTCTGTAAAAAAATGAAAAAGGGGTTTTATTTAAGAAAAACTGGGGCTGTATTCTCGACATTTGTATTGTTCGCTTTATAGTTTCGTCTTTTGATAATATTATATTTGTTGTCAACATCGAAGAAAAGTATTTTCAATAAAACTGTCAAAAATATTTTAAAAAAGGGAAGACGAAGAAGTACGGTTGATGTTGATTGATGCAATGGAAGATGCTCCAGTTTGGAATATATTCTAAGGACTCTAACGATATTCTTAATAAATATTCAACTTGTTGTAGTTGTCTTTAAGGTTCTTTGAAAGTATTAAACTTATTTCTGTCCATCTCCTTTCGGCATCTTCGAATGTAAAGCTATTTGAAAATATACCAGATTGAAGATCCGAGTTTTGTTCAGATAATCGATAAGGTAATGTTTCTGGAAGTCGATAAACATCATACATAAAATTAAGTTTTCCTCAATTTCCTGTTAATTACAAATGTGGATAATCTTTCTCTATGCCAGTTTTTGAATTTAAGCTCACAAAACGTTAATTTACGAACCAATTTCTGTAATTAGTGAGATGTTGCAGTGATGCCGGATGTTATGATCGCACATCATCAAGCGTATACGTTCCAATAAACGAATGGTCGTCAAGAATACCACTTCAAGAAAGTACTGGCACATGAAACATTCGTTTTGATGCGTATACGTCAGAAAGCTCTCTCGTCGAGAGGTTATGTATGTTATGTATACTCCGTTTCACATGAGAAGAAGCCACGTGAAGTTTGCCAACTGTCTTTGCGCAGAAGCCAAAATCGGTCTTGGACCGTTTCATGCCATTGGCTTTACAAACTATGTTTAATGCCGACAGCCCTTCCATAATTATTGACATTTGAGGTTGTTTTTGACGCAATATTTTTGATTTTTAAAAATTTTAAGATGTTTAGCTAGTTTATCTGTGTGTTGGGTGTTTTATTCGTACCGAGAAATACCCCACATATGATCCAAAGACTGCGAAAAGACAAAATAATAAATTTAATAAACTTTTGATTAAAAAAATTACATCACAATCGAATCTTCCATTGAAAAAAATAATGTCAACTACTTGAAAAAATTGTATGTATCTTTATTATACTCAAATGTAAATTTTGTAATATAAAAAACTCCCTTTCTATTGTTAACCTTCGAAATAGGAAACTACGTAGATCAACTACAGTTTACGAATTAGATCAGAATTTGAAAGTATATTTGAGATAATAATACATTCGATTTATTTGCATACGAGTATTTACTGGGGAGACAATTATTACTCACCATTAAGGTAAAGACAAAAATTGCAAAAATGATAATAAAACTATTGTTGCTAGGTGTTGTTAAAATGAATCATTCAATGAGCACAACGGTTGAATATTTTATGAAGTAATGCTGTTAAGTTACTGCATTAAAAATAAAAAATTAAAGTTATCTAATAAATAGTAGGTGTGTCTTTATGTGTAATTTATCATAACACCATGAAAAGAGCTAGTACCAGATACTAGGTGATTCATTAAGATTGTGATAGCTCAGAAACCGGTTATTCTAAAAAACCTCGAGATATGTGACGTGAATCACTACTCATGAAGAAGATGCGTCAAAAGAGATTAGCACAGTAGAAACGATTGGCTGCCTCGCGAATACTCTCGACGACGTATGCAGAGTTTGTGCACTCGACTCGTCCAAAGTCTTGCGTGCTTCTGAGCAGACTTCTGAGTAGATGCAGCCCTCGATCAACAATCCAAGTGAATAGTGCTTTTTTACGAGCGTACGGAAAAGTATATTCACAGCACAGAGACAATCAAGGCTTTAAGTCTTCGGCCATAAAATACTGCTAAGTATTTTATGCTCATCTGCCTTCTGGCTTCTTGTACTCTTGGCTACACAGTTTATATGTAAAGATACCGACTGCATCAACAGGTATCTGTATCTGTAGAGTAGGGAGGGTGAGTGTGTATGCTCACAGCACTTAGGCCACATGTGACCCATTGTACATCTTCCCGAGTAGTTGTCCTCCTAGTTTATTGTCCATCCTGTCCTTCTCAGGAAGGTGGACAGGTCACTGGGAGACATCTCCTTTATATCGGCAGGTGTAGGCCAAGACTCACCGAACACACACTCTCTTATTGACGATAACTCCGGACACTAGCATAAGACATGCCTGACAGTTTCATCTTCCTGTTCACACATCCTGCATAGAGGTGTGACCACTAGCCCCATAGTATGGAGGTGTTTCCTCAGTTGACAGTGACCAGTCAGAAATCCTACAGTTAAACGTAGGTTTTTCCTGGTCATCGCCAAATATTTCTTCGGCGCCAGCTTCCCAGGGTCGCCCAGGGTGATCCTGGCAAGACTGCATCCTTTGATTCCATCCCATCTCTTAAGGGATTGAGCATGGGTGTAACGTTTGGCTAGCTCCGCAATTGTCGAAGTCGTTAGGCCGTAGGTGTCACTGGGTCCTAGAATTTTCAGTCCAGCGGCTTCCCTGGCTAAAGAATCAGCATTGCGATTTCCTTTACTCCTGTCGTGCCCTTTAACCCACCTCAGGATAATATTGTTATCTGCCGAGGCGTCAGCTAAATCTTGGTGGCACTCTAGTACTAGCCTCGATATAACACGTTGTCTGTTCAAGGCTAATAGGGTTTGTCTACTATCTGTGCAGATTATTATGTTTTTGCCAGAAATTCCTCTTCTGGTTAGTTCTTTTGTGGCAATTGAGATACCAGCCAGTTCTGTTTGAGCCACGCTGGTATTGTTTCCCATTCCCCTCTTAATCTTTAGGCTTAGTGCTCTCGAGTAAACTCCACATCCTGAGCCTTCTTTCATTTTTGAACCACCTGTATGTATGCGTATTGCATTTGCAGCATCTGGCTCTGTGTTCTGTTTTATTTGAATTTTGTAGGGTTTCTTAAACAAAAACCTGGGTTCAATTGCATCGTTGGCTGCCTGCAGCAGAGGTAGCGCAGTGAGCACTTCCTGCCATAGACTTAACCTCAATTGACCCACTCCTACTTCGGGGTTCACACCAGCTGTGCGCAATCGTACCATGGCCATTAACGCAACCTCCTCGACGAGTTATGCAGAGTTTGTGCTCTCGACTCGTCCAAAGTCTTGCGTGCTTCTGAGTAGATGCAGCCCTCGATCAACAATCCAAGTGAATAGTGCTTTTTTATGAGCGTACGGAAAAGTATATTCACAGCACAGAGACAATCAAGGCTTTTATGCTCATCTGCCTTCTGGCTTCTTGTACTCTTGGCTGCACAGTTTATATGTAAAGATACCGACTGCATCAACAGGTTTAACAGCTTTTTAACAAGGTACTTCTTGGAGAAATTCTCCCATGGGCGCGATAGTCATGGAAATTTATATTTTCAGTGAGTACTTCACATTCAAAGATAATGTGTTCTTTCATGTACAAACAACAGATAGTCTCATCCTTGTATATGTTAAGAGATCCTGTAAGTGGGGCATGCTAAAGATTTCAGCCCATCGAAGGGAATAAAGTTCTTTTGGCCTCTATATCTCTTTCCGATGTTCATATGCAGACCAAAAATACTTATTGGTTGAAATAATACCTTTCTTGGTGTGCGTCATCGATTGTGACGTATATCCGGGTTTTCGGCATGTCGTTTAATTTATTTGCTATTTTGGCATATAGCTAACCTTAAATTTGATAAATAAAATCATCAGGATTGTATCAGTCAAATTCGAAAAGGCTATGAAATTAATAATTACCAGCTTCTTTTTCTAACTGAAAATACTTGAGAACTTTCAAAATGCTGATGTTTTTCCGTGTATCCATGCATATTTTTGTATTATTTAAATAAATATAACAAAAATATTAATATTTACTTTTCATAAATGATAATTGACCGTAAACAACAAAGTACAGACCTGTCGAGAACTCAGTTTGACAGTAGAAAAAGACGTAAGACACATTGGCGCTACGAAAGATACACCTTCATAGTATTTTAACCTCGCGATTGATAGGTTGCGCTTGCGCGTAATCTAAACATCAACCAATCAAATTTTTGTAAGTCAAAGATTAGGGTTAACGTTTGTAATATATTTAAACGGTTCATTATTGGGATATTTTGATTAGGATTAATCACAGACCTGCCTTTTTTTCTATTTCTTCCTACGTAATGTGTTAGAAGGACATTAACAATCGATGACGCACACCAAGAAGGGTATTATTTCAACCATACTTATATTTAGCTGCAAACTGGAATTTGCTGCTTGATCGATATATAATATTGTTTTCAACACAAACATGTTAATGACTTTAGACTAAACGTAGCTGAAAATGTGAAGTTCCATAACCGTATATTTCCCGATCAACTATTTGTGAGATGAAGCTATCCAGCTATTATAGTTAATGAACAACATCTCGACGTTCAACTCAAACTTCACACAAAGTTTGTGGATCAGAGGATCTACAAGTTTTATTGAAATAACATAATTCTATAAGAGGCTACAAGCATATCTGCTTATTCAAATTATAGAAAGGAGAAGTTATAATTGGTGAGACTTCCCAAAAATCTGAACTCTCTTAAGCTCGTTGACTAACGGAATATTAAACCTCAGCAGTGGCCAGATAAGGAAAGTGACGGAAAAACACACCGGTCACTGTGCATACAAAGGCATATTATGAATGAATCTATCTGTCGGATGTGTATGGATAATAATAATAACTATAATATATTCGAATGTAAAGCATTGTCTCATTGGAGATATGAAATCCTAGGACTATAGCGCCCAAGGGAGGATTTCTTCAATAAGTGAAGAGACTGTTGAGCCTATTAAGGGCTATAATGGTCTCTTTACATAATTAGTACAACCAAGAGCACAAAAAGCATAAAGGCTGAGGTGGCGAGGACTCTGACTGGGGGTGTCGAACAAATCAATTTGACTGAGCATAAACTTGAGTGAGTGACAAGACAATATAATATAAACTATAAAAATAAAAGTGCATGTAAATTCTTACGTTACACGATAAAAATATGATCGAAAGAAAATTATCAATGAATTTCTTCACCTTGTAAAGTAACTTGTCATACATCAAGTTTCTACATTTGATATAAAAATACTTCTATACTAGCACAACTGTTACAAAAATTTACAATCTGTTTTGGAATTTCGTTCCGAGTAAACTTGTTTTCTCTTTATTTCACTGAATTCTTTTTTTTACACTTTCCACGCTCTGTTTTGTACAACTTAGAAAATATCATGTATAGAACGTTCATTAGTGCTTTGCGAAAGTCCTCTGAAACAATTTAATATTAGTTTCTTAAAAGTATTAAATTACATAGTGAAAATTAAATTAATTGAATGCAAGTATGGAGTTCAGGTATGAGTGAAATTGAAATATCAGGTGACCAATTAACGTCTTTAAATAATACCTTGGTCAAAAAAAAATTATTATAAAGTCTTCGCTGTAAGTAAAGGCTCAAAATGTAATTTAAAATACGAAAAAATAAAAAGAGAACATGTATATACATACGTTGGCAAGTTTATCTGAAGCCGTGAAAGGAATGCAGTCTAAATCATTCGATATTGCTACGTTTAACTATGAAAAAGCTAAAGTGCTAAGTATGTGGTGATACCGTACGCCATTTGCACGTTTATGTCAGATAATCGCCATGCTTCCTCGCCTCTTACCGATGCCCCTTAGTTTCAGATAAGCTTGCCAAACTATAGATGATATTTTCAAAGAAAATTTTAAGAATAAATTCAACAAATCTAACACACATTAAACTCCATGGTGAAAACGGCTTACATTTAATATAATGAAGCCCACACCGTCCATGAGGATCTCGATATTGTCGCAGTTGATACCTTATCTTTTTGTCAATGATTCAGCTTGCTTGGAGATGCTTGGCGGGGTCACATTTGCCTTGCACTCAGTGCCGACCCTAGCCTTTGATCAGTTTTTATCACCACTTAAATTCTGTGGGGTATTATAGTAGACTAACTACTGAAGAGGTTGACATCCGAAGGCATGTATTACTTATAGTATGCCGATCATCTTGCGATTATTGCAAACCAAATTCGCAGGTATAGTCTCGGGGGCGGCCTCAAATTGGACGCTAACTACCTGTAGCCCAGACGAGACACCCTTAAATTGGACGCTGCCGGAAGGATTATGTCCTTTAAGGATTAAGCTTATATTTGATCAACCGGGTTTGGACCTGGGTTTTCTTGTTTTTTTTTTTAGTTTTCTATTTCTTATTTTCTGATATTTTTATACACAGTTACACTTTGATCAACCGGGCTTGGGCCTGGGTTTCCTTTTTTTTTAGTTTCCTATTTTATATTTTCTGATATTTTTATACAAAATAATACAGGTAGAAGGATTAGTAGAGGTACCTAGCGTCGAATTTAGGGGTCTACAAGCAGGTACATAAAGTGAGAAAAAGATTGAGTGAAATTTTAGCGTCGAATTTATGCACGCCCAGTCTCGGAGCAGACACAAACTGCTCTGAACATAATCAACAAATGGTTCCAAGAGAAGGAACTAACTGTAAACCCTCTTAGAATCACCATAGTTGTTTTCACCAAAAAGAAAGTACTGAGAGGGCTAGTCACCAGTTCTTAATAGGGTGGAAATTCCAATTGCACAAGAGAGAAAAGACTCAGGATTCATATTTGACCACAAGTTGACATGGAATCAACACCTACAGAAAATAATACAAAAAGGTTTATACCTTTACTTTGTGGAATCTACTCATATGTAATAGTAAAACTTATAGTGTCTAATTTTTAGCAAAATATTCAGTTGCCAGATTAAATACTTGGTCCAAATTTTACGGTATTTTAATGTACTTATTGAAATTACTATTTAGTTTTTATAATCACTTCTACATTTGCTAAATAAAATAATATAACTAAACGTAAAACTTCCAAAAATACAACAGGTTAAAGACACTTTCAATGACCCTGAATTTACCACTGTCTTTTACAAACTTTCTTCAATCTCTTCCTCATTTTGTTTTTCTGTATTCAACTGAAATAACCAAAACGAATCGATAGAATATTTAATTCTACCGAATATTTATAAAGGTCACAACATTTCAAGGTAATCAGAATCGTATTGTGAGATGGAAAGTGCATTTATGACATTGACATTTTAAAATGTATGAATTTCATAAGATTGTTTGACTAGCTGCTGCCGCCAACTACAATAGTATTTTATTTAATCCAGTTGGATTAAATTTTTTGTGGTGATAACTTTATTTATAAGAATTAGAAAAATACAATGTTAAATTTTTGTTTCTAAAAGACGTACCTATTACGAAGATTCTAACTCAATAATAAGAATACGAGAATAAGATAACCATCATACTGGATGTCAATTTTAAAACAATGAGCGATACCTTGTGAACGAAAAGAGTTAGTGTGTATTTCTTCTACTTATTATTAGGATTAGTAATAAGTTTTTTCCTTTTTATCCTGCTCCTGCTCCTGCTCTTTGGACGTTGTATTAGCTTCGCTCTTTTTGATTGAGATCTTAATTCACTTCAGTTAATTTGATCTGAGATTAAGTGGTGATGGTAAGTACCAAAAAGAACGATACTTTAATTTGAAACGCGCGATCTACCGGCAGATCAAAATTCAATTTAAAATATAAGACAGATTCGTACCAGCATCTAATGAAGTAATTCTTCTCATTATCCGTTATATAACATTCACTCAAAACTCGCAATATTTAAACAATAAAGTGTACCTCAATATGATGGAGAGTCTTCCATTGTTCAAGAGCTAGAGAACCAATATTACGACGATGAGAATCTAGTTCTAGATGAAATGTTTTAGCACTTCCAACAAGACCTAGCTTCTCCCCAATATACAATAACAATTGGGAATTGTCTGTACAATAATGATCAAGATAGATAGATTTGAGGGAGAGATCCGCTCTGTACCCACCTAGGTCACCAAACTTACCGCCGATTGACTTTTTTAGTGATAAAAAATAAAAAAGACTAAAACTTGGATAATCTTGGTCTTAATCTTGGTTATTCGGTCTTGGTCTTGCTTAAATCGTCTTGGTCTTACTTATTTAGCCTTGGTCTTGTTTATTAAGTCTTGGTCTTGCTAGTCTAAGGATGGTCTTAGTCTTGCGAAAAAGCATATGATATATATATATGATATTACTAAATCGACATTTGCAAACGTTCGTATGGATTTTGGTTAGGTTAGGATAGGTTAAATATGATTGTCTGTTTTTCATTTAATTTCTTAAAACATTAGATTCAAATTTAATGTAATTTGTCAGTGTCAATAATATACCCTCTTGTATACTGAAAATTCTGGCTTCAACCTGAAATTGATCAAGAGGCTCTTTATTCACAACGGAGTTACAGAAAGGTCAGAAATCTCCAGAATGGTTTCGAAAAAAGGATGTTGCGGTGATGCCTTTGTGCAACTTGGCGGAGCAGTGCTATGTCCCCAGATAATAGGCATTTTACAAATGTATAATATAATCCAATTATACTACCTTAATTACTACCGTATTTTTTGTACTAATTACCTATGTCACTATACCAGTATACGGTTCTTTTGCTTAATTTCGCAAACAAAATTGCACATTTTATTGCTTCCTCATTGTCGGTATTATATTTTATCTGTAACTGTTGGGTATTGAAACTTGCATCAACATCATTAGAGAAAGTGGTTTTTAATAAATACTTGTATCTAAGCGGTTTTGTCCCAGATTACTGGTTACTACTACTTTATTTATGGTTATAGAATGTACATTCTAAAATATACATTTCTTTTTTTATTTATCTATACCTACATATCAGCTGATTGCTTCTAATCAGAACGCAACACTCACTACTATAAGGTAGGTATAGTGCTGCTTCTTATCATGGAAATCTTATTGATATACCGGGCTGTTCTTGAGTAATTGTAAATAGAAGCAACAACTACTAATAAGATTCCTTTTCAAAATACTGAGTAACATATTTTGTTCTAGAAATTGAGGCATCTGCAGCTAGCAATCGTCGTTCAGCTAATTTGCACAATAGCAACAGAAGATGATAGATCATACGACACAAATGACTGGATACCAGTGACCCAAAATTCGGGTGAAGTTACAACTCAAAAGAAGGCCACAGCCCGAGTACTCAACCTTGACTCGCCATCTCAAAAATTTTTTCCTGATGAATTACGCTATAGAAAAATTCGACCAAATTTTCAGTCAAGGCCCAAACAGAAGGATAGGTACAACGTACCCAAATATGAAAGTACTTACAAATTCGAGCTGCCTCCAACACTCCCACAAACTGGTAAGTTGATTCATACTTAATTGCATAATTTATTGAGAACCTCTAGGATTTTAATATTGTTTAGACAATCAATTGTATGACATTAAAGATATACCGGTATTTATCATAATTAATGTGGGTTGCCGCAATAAAAAATACAGAATAACCACTAAATATTCTGTTATTGAAAATAAATTGAATTAAACGTTATTTTATGTCATACTAGTTCATTATTGTCTATTATTGTCTAATCGACAATAATGATTGGAAAATATGATTTAATTATTACCTATAACATGCGATTGGAAAAAAAAAAGAAAATTGTGAGAGAATCAGATTTACTGCCTTAGCTAGTTAAAAACAGATTATTACAGGGACCTCCTCCGATAAGTCAAGGACACGGTAAGGTCTACAAAAAGCTTTATGAAGAAATAGAGGCAGATCCAATACCGAGAATGCCAATGGATCAGATTGACCCACAATATAGTTTAAAAACGAATATGTATACAGTTTAAATTCCAGAGAGAAAGGACACTGATGGCTCTAAAACAGACTCTGGAATAGGAGCCGGAATATATCTCTCTAAGCCTAGGGAAACATGCTACTGTCTTTCAGGCAGAGGTAATGGCGGTGCAGTGCTGTGCAAAAGAGTTGATGAGACGGAAGATGGATAGCCAAAGAATCGTCATCTACTCCGACAGCCAAGCAGCACTTAAGGCGTGGTGTGGGAGTATCGCAAGTCCCTCAACAGACTAGGTAGTCATAATAGAGTAACCCTAGCCTGGGTACCAGGTCACCAAGGAATAAAAGGCATTGAAAAGGCCGATGAATTAGCCAAGCAGGGAGCAACGGAGGACATGATAGGGCCAGAACCTTCCTGTGGAATTGCTAAATGCCTAAGTGAATAGAGCATCCACAAATGGATAAACAACCAGGCGTGCTGATAGCATGAGACCCCAGTACAAAGACACGCTAAAATATTCCTTAAAAGCCATTCGACACACGACCTACTATGTCAAAGTCGAGAAATGTCGAGGATGATGGTGGGAATGCTTAACGGACATTGGCCTAGCAGATGACAGCCTATGCAGGTTCTGCCAGGAAGAAGACGAAACCGCGGGGCACATCCTCTGTGAGTGCGAAGACCTAGCAAGGGTGCGGTTTCACTTACTCGGAGAAGAAGAACCGAGGGCAGAGAGCTACGCAAGGCAGGCGGTATCCAGGCTATTAAGTCGAATAAAGCTAGATATCGAGCTCTAAATATAGGAAGGACCACAATAGATCTGCAAAGGTCGCAGTGGGATAGGACAAAGAGCCACCCCTATTCTAATCTAATTAAGTTAAACAACTATTTTAAATATTTTAACTAAAACAAATTTTCATTGTAATCGGAAGAAAATGTGCTAGAAAATCTGCACTGACTTCGGCTAATAATATTATCAAATGCTATACTTTTTTTCTAAATCTTTATATTTATATCCATGCTGTACGTAGGTATCGGGTGTCCCAATAAGAAAGACTCGCTCGGCCATATCTCTGGAACTATTTATATAACAGCTTTGGAACTACATTTTTTATAAAAGTTTCGGACTGTAAGCCCACCGCTAGTAGACGTAGTTAATACTAATAGTTAATAGAATGAATTTTACAAAATTTAAAATATGATAATTAGATTTTACAAAAAATTTTGCGTATTTCCCATTAAACAAATTTTAAATAATCAGAAGGGATACAGCATTTAGATTAATCATTCAAGTTCTCAATTCTCATCTAACCTAATATGTGTAAAGCTAAGGTCAATACATGGTTACTTGTAGAATTAAATTATTTCAGTCACTGGCTCTAAGTGTCATGTTTGGCTGTGTTGAGACTTGAAACAGGTAGGGTCAAGCTAACTCATAATATATTCAAGTTAGCAATCAATTGGTTGGGAAAAATGCTCCTAATGGAAATGGAAATGGAAATGTAAATGGTTTCCCAAGCTTTGTTCTTCTCGCTTGCGCAACTTGCAAGTTCTTCCGAAGAACGTTTTTATTGGGCTACTCAAATACGTACTGTATTTGAACTTGCGGGAGGTTACAATATTTGGGAAAACCTAGATCTAAAGTCACTAAGAAATAATCGAAAGACTCTTTTTGAAAATTTATACAATAAATTAAACTGTATGGATCTTAGTTTGGCACAGCGGTGCTCTTTCATGAACTTACACTAGCTTGAATATTACTGGCCAAGAAGAACAATACCTGTTACTTAAACTACCCATACAAGTCACTCGCATTCTTGCACAATTACATAAAGATTTTTGGAACGAAGTTCCTTATCGCGCGTTGTGAAAGGAGGCTAGACGGATAAAATTCTTACCAAAAGTTGTCACGACACTTTTTGATATAGGAAGCTAGTGTAAGCTGTGCGGCGTCGCGTGTTTCCTGTCTGTCTGCATCTTTCTCTCTTATAGAAAGCAAATAAATTGAAACAATTTTCACCATAGTCCGGGCGCGAACCATCAACCTACACGTCTATATCAAGGCATTCAACACATGCTGCCATGAGCTCTTATGTGTATTAGATGCGAAGAAAGGTATTACATGCTGCAATTATATACAGATAATAATAATAAATCCTTTTGTATTTTTAGCAAGTACGCACTATAACCTCTCTTTATTATTGTGCTAACCAAGTCATACGCATTATAATCTCCACATTTTGTGTGTTTAGCAAGTGTACGCGTCATAATTTTAATAAATTCAAAAACAAATCATATTTTAATATTACAATTTCAGAACGAATGTATTTAGCAAGTTTTTTTCTCTTTTAATGGTAATAGCTATAATATTAACCCGGAAGAACTATGCACGGTGTGTAATGAGAATGAATACGAAGTCCTCAACCATTTGTTATTTGATTGTCCAATATATAATATAGTAATGAAGCCAAAAGTCAATTGTTTTGATAATTTTAATGCACCAATTTCCACTCTGAATAACTAAAGTTATGAATCTGCCAAGATAATTCCTGATATATATGGAATATCTCAAAATTAAGTTTTTTCATTTTGATTGAATAATTTCATTTTATTTTTGATTCTGTTATACTTGGAGAATATTAAAATTTTTGTTAATCCCAAACCCTTGCTGTAAACTCTATGTTCGAGACGCAATAAATGTATTACTATTATTATTATTATATTCAATTCTCATCCAACTATTAAAGAATCATTCCGCTGTCTGTGATATATTTATAATTCCCACGACAAACTATCTTATGCCATATCAGGAGTCTAGGTATAATGTTCTGATTCATGCGTTGTATAACATTATGTAAAATCACATATTATTATTGTTTCATTCAAACTAACAAGATAGAGATAGTGTATTTATAATAACTGTACCTACTCGCGACATGATTTGAATGTAAAAAGTAATTAGTACGTATTACAGAAACAAATAGAATGAATAAATAAATTTACATAAATAATAATCTAATAACTATTGGGTGTATAATTAAGGTTCCCAGATTGCAAATAGAATAATTACATACAAGTTGTCCCGAAAAGATTGTGCTCACAAGTCATTTAATGTTTATAAATAAAATTACATTTTCAATTCCCAACTTTAGATCCTTATATTGCTGTATTGCTATATGTATATTGCTGTAATTATTTTTTTCTACTAACGTGCGGAAAGTGAATCTTTTCCGCACTAAAAAGCGTGCGGAAAGAGTCACTAGTGCGGAAAGTAAATTTATTGACATTTGAGGAATATACTGACATTTGAATATTCAAAATATGTATTTTGTATATCCAAGTTTACCAAATGACTGAAAAATTAAGAAATTTATTATAATTTTGCTATAATTTTCAATAAAAAAACAACTTATTTTTCAATCATTTTTTAATGGCCCTGGTATAAGCCTCATCATATGAATGTCAAATAATAATAATTAATTTGTTAACATGCATTTAATAAGAAATGCGTATCTTTATGTTAACTTTTGGGTTATTTTTCGCATGCTAGTAGAAAAAATAGTGTACCTAACACGTGCGTAAAGTGACTTTTCCGCACGCGATTGCTGGCCGAACTCGCTAAAGCGTCGTTCGGCCATCTGCAATGGCGTGCGGAAAAGTATCACTTTCCGCACTTGTTAGGTAAACTACTATTTTCTACAAACGTCAAAAAATGACAAGGTTCGCGCATTGACAACAATATGCGAAGTGATCCTTTTTTCATTTTCCTTCGTTACCATGACACCGTGCGCGAAGTAGTGTGCGAAATACTTATTTCGCACACTGCATGTAAACTATATGGGATTTTTATATTTTAACCTTTATGTTCCTCAATCAAGCAAAAATCCAAGAAATCATTTATTTATTGTATAACAATAATTAAGGCTTTCAAATTGTGAGAAAACAGAACACTACCTAATTATATTTATTATTTACAATGTTTACATTAATGGTGCAGCCAGTGCACGAACCAATATTTATTCCTAAACCTGATAACTCAGATTCAGCTCGTGACATCGTAGTTGGAAGAGTTGGAAGACTATCCATTTCTGATTTGCAAGCAACTGCCGTAGAGGTGACAGCACTTGATCCTGAAATTTCACAGTTAGGTTAAAATGCCATTTTATTTCCATAGTTACAGTAATTACTTGATTTGGAAAAACAGCTTAAACCAGTTCAATACTACTTATATTAAGCTTGGCATGTTACTTATTTTTTGCGCGATCGATCTTTTTTGTTTATTTACAGCATCGGTTGTCAGGATGGTAGGTTGTGTTTACTGGTTTCTAAGTCTAACACGTCGGTAAGTGATTCACTTACCGTTCAGACGTCGGTAAGTAAATTACTTACCGACGTCTTAGCCCTACATACATTTAAGTAGTCCTAAATAATATATTACTTCATTCATTACACGATAGGAACAAAAAAAAATAAGATCTATATTTTTTTAATGAACAGAAACGAACAGAACAATATAAAAAGTAATGAATAGCATGAAAACAATTTCACCAAAATGCAAATTATATTTTAAACTGATCGAGAAGTACAAACGTCATTTTTGACATTTCGCTCATTTCGAAGAAATTTGAATTATATTTTAAACTGATCGAGAAGTATAAATGTCACTTTTGACATTTAGTTCATTACGAAGAAATTTAAATTATTTTATTCGAAGTTTATTTCAATACGATCGCGCAAAAAATGGTATAAGCATTTCGAACGTTAAGGGTGATACCGGTCTCCATCAAAATTGGAGGCTTCGCTACGCTCAGCCTCCAAACATTACTGTCGACCGGTAAACAACCCTTACCGTTCTTGATACTTAATATACTATTTTGAGCGATCGATCTTTTTTGTTTATTTACAGCATCGGTTGTCAGGTCGGTAGGTTGTGTTTACTGGTTTCTAAGTCTAACACGTCGGTAAGTGATTTACTTACCGTTCAGACGTCGGTAAGTAAACTACGTCTTAGCCCTACATACATTTAAGTGGTCCTAAATAATATATTACTTTATTCATTACACAAAAGAAACAAAAAAAAATAAGAAGATTGATATTTTTTAATGAACAGAATCGAACAGAACAATATAAAAAGTAATAAATAGCATGAAAACAATTTCACCAAAATGCAAATTATATTTTAAACTGATCGAGAAGTATAAATGTCACTTTTGACATTTCGTTCATTTCGAAGAAATTCAAATTATTTTATTCGAAATTCGAATATTTCAATACGATCGCGCAAAAAATGGTATAAGCATTTCGAACGTTAAGGATAATACTGGTCTCCAGCAAAATTGGAGGCTTCGCTACGCTCAGCCTCCAAACATGGCTGTCGACCGGTAAACAACCCTTACCGTTCTTGATACTTAATATACTATTAGAACAATATTTTTGACGTTTGTAGGAAAAATTTGTTTGCATCTCATGCGCGAAATACTTTGGGATCTCGACTATTTCAGTTCTCGATCACCAAAGTAGCATTTCGCGCACTAGATACAAAAATAACTATTAGTCTCTCTCCTAAGTTTTTAGTAGGAAGTCCAGGGATATTTTTTTTATAAATATTATTAATTTGTTTTAGGAAGCCCGAAGTTTCAATATTACCCGAAACAAGGAGCTCAACTTCCAAACTATCAACAATCGCCGCCTTTAGAGGTATATCGTCCACCGCCAATTCAACAATATATTCAAAATCCATCCTCGAATATACCCAATAATTTCCAACAGTTCAACATTCCGTTTAATAGCACCGGTTACTATCAAACTCTAAATCCAGTTTCAATAAATCAACAACTATCAGGAAAGATTCAAGACCCCAATGTTCAATACCAAAGTCCAAGTGGAGTTGGTATTCAGTACCTACAACCTGGAACAGTTGTGAACCAAAACAATAAGATATTATACCAAAATCCCAATGGAGCTACTGGTATACAGAGTGCGTTTTCAAACAATAACGGAGCAGTTCATCACAATAGCCATGTAAGTGGGAATACCCAGGGACCTGTTGAAGTAGAAAAGGAATCTGTACAATTAGTCTATGTTCCTTTGGAAAATTTGAAAGAAAATAGTCAACCAGTTCCACAGGACAGCCAAACAATATTTAAACAAGTAAGAAATGTTATTATTTTTTTATTTAAAAAAAATCAGAAATAGTGCAGAACTATATTTCTAAAACAATGGATAACATTTCAAACCTTTATTGGCAAATATGTACTTATTGAAAATACTCTTATGATACAGCTAAAAGCTTTTTGCCACTAGCGTCTAGCCGGTGACATAGCATGGCTCCCGAACGAGAGCTTATTTACCCGACTCGGCACCAACGTTGTCAAATTTAATTTATTGAATCTCTGCACTCCCCAAATTTAGTAGTTGAGGTGCGCAGGCGTCCAAGCAGCCAACCTTCTATTCGATGTGATTGAATGTAAGCAGATTAGCCCAGTTGGTAGGATACTGAGCTTACAAGACAGAGGTCGTAGGCTCGAAACCCGGTTAGGACCTGGGTTTTTTTTTCTGATATTTTTATACATAGTTACACTTTGATCAACCGGGTTTGGGCCTGGGTTTTCTTATTTTTTTTTAGTTTTCTATTTCTTATTTTCTGATATTTTATACATAGTTACACTTTGATCAACCGGGTTTGGGCCTGGGTTTTCTTGTTTTTTTTAGTTTTCTATTTCTAATTTTCTGATATTTTTATACATAGTTACACTTTGATCAACCGGGTTTGGGCCTGGGTTTTTTTTGTTTTTTTAGTTTTTTATTTCATATTTTCTGATATTTTTATACATAGTTACACTTTAATCAACCGGGTTTGGGCCTAGGTGTTCTTGTTTTTTTTTTTTGTTTTCTATTTCTTATTTTCTGATATTTTTATCCATAGTTACACTTTGATCAACCGGGTTTGGGCCTGGGTTTTTTTGTTTTTTTTAGTTTTCTATTTCTTATTTTCTGATATTTACATATTTACTCCAATATTGTTATATTGCTACTAAATTTGACAACGTTGGCGACTATCTTTCATCTTCGGGAGCTATGCTAAGTCACCTGCTAGAAGCTAGTCTTTTGGCCTGTCCAAACCAGACAGGCTTATGGCTTGTATTAGCTCGGTACATGAATGAAAGTTTTAGGAAATATTTAGAATGTACTGTAAAAATATTCAAAATGCGTTAGAAATTAGGTTTTATTACTCTCTGTTACATAAAAATAGACTAATGCCAGGTTGCACCAGCACAAAAACAGTACGTTGAATCGGCCGATCAGCCGTAAATCGTAGCTTTTGTGATGCACCACCCAAAAGCTGTCCGTTAATCGATTGATTTTACGGATAGAATTAACCGACCGTTTTCGGGCGATAATTGCAAATAATAATTTGGTAATAACCTCGCTATTTTTCTAATGACATTTGTTTGTTTTTGTGGAGTTTGAACGGATTCGGCAATATTTTCAATATTATTTATAGGTGGTATCACATTGCGATTGAAACATTACGGAAAATTACACATTACACAAAAGACCGAGATGTGATCCATTCAATTTATTTAACAACCAACAATTTAAAGCAGGATACCGTTTCTGTAAAGAAACAGTAAAACAGCTATGGTAAATTATTGGAGAATATTCAATACGTTCCGAAAAAAATAATGGAGTGACTTCTATGAATCAATTATTAATAACGTTAAGAGGTACTATGCCACTGATTGATTTCAACAAGTGCTCGGTGATCATATTATTAACATACATAAAAGCACAGTGTGTAGGGTACTACATAGCTTTATCAAGTGAAATGCCTAGAACAAATGAAGAAATTGGTGTGGTAAAACAGCAGTTTTAAAGTTGCTAGATTTCCTGGTGTTGTCTGAGCAATTGACTGCACCCATATTAAGATTTTGTTAATATATAGAAATCGTGAGGGCTGATTTTCCATTAATATGCAACAGATTGGTGATATGAAATTGAAGATTCCAGATATAGTAGCAAGCTATCCGGGATCTGTACACGATTGTACTATTTATAACTATAGTTTAATTCGTGCTCGGTTTCTTGTTAATGGATTTTTCAACCAGTGATTTGATAGGCAGTGGAGAGTACATGTGCACAAACCACTTAATGACACCAATGGGTAATCACTAAACACAATCCCAAAATAATTATCAAAACTCACATATTAGTATCTACTAGAAATGATATTGAAATACTGTTCGGAATTTGGAAACGACGCTTCCCTGTTTTATCTGTGATAATGCAAATATGGGTTGAAAATATATTAAGGGGAATCTATCGGCAGCGATTTGAGAAAATATCGAAATATTTTTGGCAAAGAATTTTGAGGTAATGGATGTATTAAAAATTAAGAAAAAAATATATCATGTAGATTAATGTTGAACTTAGAGTTCTCATCGAATAAAAACTTTGAAATGCTAACCAAATTTTGTTGAAAAAAATACGAATCATGAGGTAATTACACATATTAAGCAAAGTTTGAGCCTTTGTAAAGAATTAAATATGGATTAAATGGAAAAACCAATTGATAAGAAGTCTAATTTGAAGCTTTATGAATACTATATAAAAATCTCAGAATCCTCAAATTACCTATGACCGTAAAATTCCTTATTGAAATTCGGTTGCTACCACTAAAATATCGGATAAAAATCCATTGCTCGCTTTTCTATCCTTCTATGACTGACATTGTCTCTCTGCTTCTGTAGTCGCGTGCCGTTCCATTGTTGATACAACGCTCGCCGGTCTCCGCGGTCTCCCAGTTCAGTACTGACGAAGCTTATAGAGTAGTACGGGAACCAAAATCCGCTTGGACCGCTTGGCTACCTACATGTTGCGGAGCTTTCATGTTTCTAATACAATTTTCGTTATGTGAACTTAAACGTGAGGACGTAGGGAAACAAAAAAATATACAAAGCATAATTGTGCAAGGTCGAATTTGGTAGATGCCCCTTAAGGGTAATCATTGGCACATCTGTATAACATAATTTAGCAATAGAAAACGATAACATTTTTGAAATTGATTGGGATCAACATATTGCAAATAAAATTGAAGTTGAACATCAAGATGCTGAATTGGAACGAAATGGAAATGCATTACGAACACTTTTTTTTAAATTCGAATGAGTAACAAATATATTTTGAGCTAACTTTAATTATATATAATACAAATGTAGTATTATATAAATTAATTACAATGGAAGTAAATTTGCAACCATACTTATTTTTAAATTCAATTTCTTATCTTTTTTCTTTCCATTGTATATTTTATGTGACATAGACAATACGCTCACTTCACTTCACATTTAACGGTCGGTTCAAATACCAACTGTAACTTTTTCTGGCGCAACTGGTATTCTGAAAAATCGGAGAATCATCGATTAATCGGTCGATCAACGGTTATTATATCGACTGTTTTTACGGACGGTTGGTGCAACCGGGCATAAGTATAATACTGGATTCTCGAGGTCAAAAACTCAGTTTCTATCCCATAGAACACCCACAAATAGCATGCCAAAATAACTAAATTTGTAATCACCCTAATCCTCATATTATCCGTTTTTTCTATTTCAGGTTCAGTCACCTAAATATGAGAATCTGCTGGACAAGCAGCATCGTCTGGAGGTAATCGAACAAGATTTTATACAGCAAGCATTACAAGCAACGAAACTTCAAGAACAGATTCAACAAGGAGATCCCCTATTGTTCCAAATCTCGACAACCCCAAAACCGATAAAGAAGAGAAAACCACATCAACCTCCACTAGCCGTCTACGTCGAAGGGGAAAACCAAAATGTTGCACTATCAGATGTACTTGAAGCTTTAAAGAAAGCAAACACAATATCAGTTCAGGATAGTATTCAGTCTGATTCCCCCCAAATATTCATAGGACCATCTACATTGGAATCTCCAGAATATTTCAAATTTCCTTTACCTTATCTTAATGGTATTGATGGAAACAGACTAAACATAAATATAGAAAATATGCCATTTTTTGTGGCTCCACTTAGTTTCAAAGCACCACCCGGCTTTTCAAAAATACCTTTACCAGCTCCTCACGTAGGATCAGTAGTAATTGCAAATAAAGAGGAATTACATGACAAACGGTCTACTCCAAAACCAAAACAATTTAATGATCCTAATAACCAGCAAACAATCAAAGAGGTCTCTTCCACTACACCCAACTCTTTGAATATACAACCTTATATTGGGCAATCATACTATAATCCAGTACAGTTTATACCATCTCCTCAACCACAGTTGTTACAGTTTGCTGTAAACAACAAACAACAAGAATACTCGTTACCCCACTATGGTTATGAAGAGAAAGGCGAAAAAAATGGATATAATCAGCCCGCAAATGTTGAAGCGGAAGTTACTGCAAATAGTGCAAGTCCAACAAATACGCCTATCCAGTATGCATACATAGACGAAATAGCTACGGGAACAACTCCTACAAGTAACAGTAATACATACTCTCAAATACGACCATCTGAAAATAATAGAAATCCCACTTACACATCCCAACAAGCACTATCTAACCAGGAGGAGAGAATAAACACACCTGCCTACCAACAACAATATACCGATAATAAAAAGAATGAAAACAAAATTCAGGATACAATTGGATACGAACCAATTTCAACTACATTCGAAGACGCTTCTAGAAGTCAACAAGAAGAAATTGTAAATATAAAACCGAAAACCGAAATAGTAACTCGACAAAAGACAACAACGTACCAAAATGAAAATAATCAACAAAAAGGTCGACTTCCAGATGTAAATCCGTTAGAGTTAGCCATAAACGAATTTGAATTACATGAAATTAACACTCAATTGGAAGAAAAACCGAGAATCAAAAACCAAAATAATTTCAAAGAAAACCCTACTCAAAACGACGAGAATTATGATTATAGATATCAAAACAACCAACCCAAACATGTAAGAAATCAAAACAAACAGAGAATACGACCTAGTCAAAACGAGGAAGATACTGAATACAGATTTGATCCAGAACTACACCGATTTTCAAGCACGCCATTATCTATCCTAAGAGACAGCTACATTGAAACTACCACCAAGCCTGTTACCAGACAAAGAGGGAGGGTGAGAACTCGCCCAACGACGATAACAACTACCACAGCTTCACCTCAACCTGACGAGCATTATACAGTACTTGAAGAATTTTATATAAGAGATAAATCTACCCCACAATATACAAATCCATCAAGTGTACATTATTCAGATCAAACTGGTTATCAGATAGACCCTGTTCCAAATCAAAAAAGCTCGGATACTACTCAATACTCCGATTCTATTACTGAAATTGAAAACATACCAACCAATGTATATAGTTTAAATCCTAAGCAAAATGTATACACAGAAAAAACTCCAATTGAACATTCAGATATTTCAAATCAGAATTTGATGGATCGACAAATCTTAAATAGCAATACCCGTCCAACAAGTGATCAATACGAAAAACAAGGACAGTTTGAAGTGGTCCCGCATACCAGTCAATATACTCCTGTAGCTCAGGAAGAATATAAAAATGATAAAGAAACACAGCCAGTACAGTATTTAAATCCCTTTGAGGATCCGTCTGTTCGATCACTACTCATTCCAAATCTCTTAGTTCCAACTACTACTGGTTCTATTTATACTGGACCATCGTATCTACCAACTACCGAAAAAATTATTCCGACTACTACAACTTCTACTACCGAAAAACAAGTTGAAACTACTACCACTGCTCATAGTCGAATCCGCAGTAGAACAAGAGGAGGAAGTAGATATAGCGAAAGTAGCACCACCAAGCAACCAGTTTCCAGAAGAAGGACAACTAATCCAAGAGTAACAACTGAACGAACAAGAAATCCTGTTGAAGTTGAGTACAGTACTCGAAGCCCCAGCATTAAACAGAGATTTAGATCCAGATCCACCACACCTAATTCTATTACAGAAAGGCTGTCGACAACTGAGAAGGAGGTAAAGGTTTTATAATGTGCTTTAAAATCATATCGGATATTTAATTATTTATTTTGCGTTTCCAATGTTTCGTTGCATAGATTTTTTTTTCGGGCTGAGATGAGAAACTCATGTTCGAATGGGTCCTAACCAGTATCCAGACAGTGTTGGACACCTCAAGCTCGCCGTTACTCCCGCCTCGGAATCACCACCCTAGCATACTTCAAGGCGAGCGGCGGTCCCTCACACACTCCCCGTCATCTACTCGCTTCTATCACTCCTACCTCTCACATGCCTTCTCTTTTCTAATCATGCTCTCCACTAGATTCATCTGTAACACCCTCCATCCATCCTCTACATTTTTTATTCCCGTGGTCTGCTTTCTCCTTCCTCCTACTTACCCAGACTCGTCCCCTCTGAGGGGTCCAGAGGGAACCTCCCATTTTTTCCATCTCCGTCTACATCTCCCTTCCGTCCCCTACTACAATCTGCCTCCCCTGGCTTGTGTCCCCTTTCCCCACATAGTCTTCAAAGGAAGGCTTACCGAGAGTCTCTGACCATGTGCCCCACGCTCTTACATAGCCATCATTCCCTAATCTTCTCCACTCTCCTTGCCTTACATCCCGCTACCTGGTGGCCCTTCACTACACATCCAAAACATCTGCCCTCCTCTCTCCCCTCTATAATATTTACTCTCTTTAAGTCCAGCTTAATCTCCCGTCTTCCAAGTAAAGCTACCGCTTTCTCACATTCCATCCTCACCACCGCCATTTTCATGCCGTTCCTCTCCCTCACCACTTTCATCGTCCTTGTTCCTTTCCCAATCAATTCCTCTATTTTCTTCCTCACCACTTAACTTCAATCCACGGGTCTATCCCCACCATCTTGATGGTTTTTGTTGTCTTTCCCGCTTCCACCGCCCTAGCTCCTGCTACCCTTTCCACATCCCTCAGAATTCCCCTGACCTCAACCCCTTTCGTTGCTTCTATATCCACCTACCTGTTCCTAGAGACTCTAAGTCTATCCTCCCACTTTCCTTCCATCTCCCTCAAACCCTTCTTAATCCTTTCTATCCCCTCCTGATTGACTTCTCCAATATCCTTCAGGATTACCACCTCATTCCTGACCTTCTTTTCCTTTTCCCTATCTGTATAAATTGCCACCTTCGTTCCATCTACTCTCACCCACGCGGTCATCTTCCTCAGCACCTCCATCTTCACATGCTCAATCTGTGTAGCCCAACGCTGACCTTGCTCCCCACTTCCTCAAACAGTCGACTCATCATATCAAACACCTTCCTCTCATCCCTACAATCACCCTCCATCCATCCGACAGATCAACTTCTCCGCGTTGCATATATAGACCAAGCAATAATGCATCAAAATGGTGACTAGGAACGAGGAAACTCGGATAAGCTGGAAAAGTCGTCATTTTTTCAAAATTACATATTTTCGATGATTTTTAAGTTACAGGGTTGAATCTTTTTAGAAAATAAATCCTTTGTATGCACTTTATGTTGGCGAAGAGCAGGTACCATGGGACAATAACTTTGGTTGCTACTGCAATTGCAATTTTTTAATTCAATATAATTTACTTTATTTTGTTTCAGGCACCTGCGCCGAGCTCTGATACACCCTCTATCCTCCATACTCACCCCGATGGATCAGAATCGTATATGCAATATGAACAGATAGTAGAACAAAAATCTGAAGAGCCAGTACCTACTGTTGATTATCCTAAATATTATATTACTTCTACTCGTCCAATTTTACAATATGAAAACACAGCCTCATCGTCCAAACCAGTATTAAATGTTCAAGTTACTCATCCTGTTGAATCATATCAGTATGAACATGAAGAAATTCCAAAGTTTAAAGTTAAAAGTAGAATTCGAGACAAAACAAAAAGTACTTCAACTACTACAGAAAAAGTAACAAGGAGAGTTACTTCTCCGAAGCCGGTTGAAAAAGAAGAGACCAGTGATGAATTCTTCGGATTTTTCAGACAACCGAATTTTGGAGCACCAATAAATACAAACAAAGAAATAACAACTACACCCGCTCCATCGAGAATATTCACTTACCAGACACCCAGTGAACATAGAGAAGATTATAACATCGATAGTTCCACAGTAAGATTCATTGGAGAAATAGTGCCAAAGTACACAAGTAGAGAAGTTGAAACGGAAACTCCAAAACCAAGAGTTAGAACAAGAACAAAACCAAACGTGCGTAAACCGTCTTCTCGTTTGGAGCAGTCGACCAAGCGAAGCACAATCGTTAGATCTAGAGGAAAAACTCATTATACAGCACCTGAAACTCTCAAAAAAAATGTAGATGAAGAAGCTGAGGTAGAAGGAGGCAATTATCCACAATTCTTTCAAGAAAGACGTCTAACGACTGTGAGACCTGAATTCCAAATAACAGTAGCCCCTGAAGAAGATGAAGATGATCAAGCACCACATTCATCTATCAATAGACCCAATGTGGTAGCTTCCCCAGATGAATGGCATGATGCTTCTCTTTTAGATCACTTGAACGATGGTAATTATATTTAATACAAATTCTTCCACTTGATGACTTTGACGTTTTACGTGAATTTTTTAATTAAACGTCAGTTAATGACAACGTTTTTTGTTACACAGGGTGTCTCATTATATTCTGACTGTTTTTAAGATGCGGTTTCCATAGTTAGGTTTTAAATTACCGTGAGTTTTGTTGTGACACATTTATATAGATGGCGTACTTCCGGTTTACCCGCTAGAAAAGTGGCGTATTTTCAGAATACAGTAGATGTAATTTTTTAAATGGGACACCCTGTATATTTAGCAATTTATTGAAAGACGCATATTTTTACTTTATAACAGTACTTTAAAGTTTAAAATCGGTGCACAGAAAGCGAAGTATGCCATAGTCGGTGTTGTTTTTTTTAATGAAACACCCTGTATATTTGCATATTTTTGAAATCCTCTTAATGAACCGATTCCAACAAACTAATAATGGTCAATTATGAATTATACAAGGTGAAATTTTTATTTTTACAGTTACTAAACAAATACATAAAATACCTGATCTGATGTATTTGATTTTAATACATTAAAATAAATGCTAAAAATGTTCTCCACCTAGTTGTTGGCAATAGCACAGTCTCCTATAGAACTCCTCCTTAACTTTGTTTAAAGTTTGAGGTGAAATATTCCGTATTTCTGTAGTTATCCTGTCTTTGAGGTCTACAATGCTAGTTGGTTGTGTTGCATATACTTTGTTCTTGAGATAGCCCCACAGAAAAAAATCTAACGGCGTAAGGTCTGTCGATCTAGCTGGCCACTCAATAGTACCTCTTCGTCCAATCCATTTATTGGGGAAGATTTCATCTAAATAAGTTCTTACCATTAAAGCATAATGGGGTGTTGCCCCGTCTTGCTGGAACCAAACATTTTCATTCGGTAAGCTAGGATCTATTGCGTTGGGATATAAGTTTGCCAACGCAGGAATAACTTCATTTCTAAGCATATTTGAATATTTTTCAGCTGTCGAATTTCCATCTATAAATATAGGACCAATAATATGGTCGCTCACGCATCCAATTAGGATTCTCTGCTGACCAATATCTACAGTTCTGTCGGTTTACCTCTCCATTCAATGTGCATGTTGATTCGTCAGAAAAAAGAATGGTACCAAGAGCTATCTCATTTCTGTTCAGCTTATTCATCAATCTTTCGCAGAAATCCATTCTACGATCTGGATCGTCTTCTGTTAACTCCTGCACAAAAGTTAATTTGTAGGGATGAAGCTTTTCTTTATGAAGACATCTTAGAACAGTTGTATGACTAACATTATTTTCACGGGCAATTTGACGTGTACTTGAAGTTGGATTCTCTTCGACACTTAACAAAATATCCACTTTCACATCATATTCAACGAAGTGTGGTTTTCTTTTCAATGGTTTGACATGTCCAAGTTCTCTGAATTGTGCTTGAATTTTATACACAGTACTTTGTGAAATATTAGGCAATTCGGGATACCTGTGATTGAATAAGTTTGCCACTTCAACTTGACTTCTGCAGATATCCCCGTACCCGATCATCATTAAAATCTCAATTCGGTGAGTCTCAGTTAAATATTTCATTGTTATGTCGACAAGGAAAGAGTGTTTGACAAAGATTTTACTTTTCCAGTTTAAACTGACAACACATCAACAACTGACAGAATAGAACACAATCCACATTATTTACCGATTTTGTCTCATTATTGGCGTTTTTAGGTATTTATGATAAAATTCATGGGCGTAGCAGGTTTTGTTTAATATACAAATACGTCTAATAATTAGATAGTTTAGATTTTTGGTAAATCTATATTTAGCTAATTTAAAAAAGTACCAAGTGTAATAAATTATTAATTTTAAAATTTCACCCTGTATAATTCATAATTGACCATTCATTATTTAGTTTGTTGGAATCGGTTCATTAAGAGGATTTCAAAAATATGCAAATATACAGGGTGTTTCATAAAAAAAAACACCTACTATGGCATACTTGCGTGAATCACCCTGTACATTTAAATTTATGTTTACATAACGCACAACTCAATTCAAAAGTTGATGCGTCTCGGCATTTTTTATAATTTTCTAAAATAATGACATAAAGAATTTTATTCCATAAGTGGTTTCCACACTGTATTTTCCTATTTTTGAGTTTATTCGGTAGTACTCGATATTTGTGTTTCACACATGCAGGAAAAACTATAGTTAACTATCAGCTGCTAAAGCTTATTTTCTGCTTTTGTGATACTATCTTAGGACCCTCGCATTTACTCGGAAACGCAAACCTTCATATTCGGTTCAAGATATTAATCTGAGAAGAATGATGTTGTGGGGCTGATGCAGAGATTTAACAACCTTCGAGATTATGAAATTTTTTCGTGGGTATGAAGCTACAGTTGTCCCAGTTTCATATAGAAAGCATATAATATTTTTACTTCGGTCAATTTTATCAAGAGTAAAGTCCAAAATTATTTTTATTCCTTCATATCAATATTAGTCTCTATTGATATTCTTTTTTCAGATAAAACTCAAGGTAACGTGATTGACAAACAAGGAAATCAACCAAGTGACAACCCGTATCCAGAACAGCCATCTTCCCCAGATCAACCTTATGCATTACCAGTTAAATCATCTTCAGAGGAAAGTAGTACGGATAGCAGTGATGAACGTTTCAGAAAAACTTCCAAGCAAATTGAAGAACAATTTGAAGCCATCAATAACTTCAACAACCAAGCTGGAAAAGAGGAAGATAAGAAAAAGAAAAGAAAGGGAATATGGAAATTAGTTAAACAGCGTCCATTAGATCGATTAGAAACATCCGAGTCTCAAAATTATTTTTCGGTATTGAATTCTTACCATGACATCCAAAAAATGAAAGCTGTTCAAGGTCGCGACAATTATCAAAATCTAAACCCTGAATCAGTAACTAATTTCGAGTACAAAACGGAAAATTATACAGCCGATACTAATATGGAAATTAGAACAGAAGCTGAAGATCTTAATAAAAATGATACACTCGTAATTGAGCCTCAAGACAAAAAGGAAACATTTAGTACTGAAGTACCAACCAATATTGATAAAGAAAGCGTAACTGAGGAAGTGGACCAAGAAACGACAGTTGAAAATGTGACCACGGAATATGTGAATGATTATGAAAAATTCAGTACAATTACACCTTCTCCTGTTATTGACTCTACTACAAAAGGAGAAGATTTTTTAGATTCTATATATGAAATGTTCGGAATATCAAGAGACATTACAATGCAAGAGGCACCGGTTACATCCACCGAAACAGAAATAGACAGTGAGCCAACCGTAACCACTACCTCAAATCCAACTTTTCCTGAGGAAATAACAGAAACAAGCTCCTCTGTAGTTAATGCTACCGAACCATCGACAGAGACCACTACTTTGCAAGATTTCTTAACATCTCTTCCGGTAATGGAGAAGAAACAAGAAAATAAAATGTTACCATTTGAAATTGAACCTTGGGATATGAAACTAGTAAGAACATCGACTTCTACAGAAGTTTCACACGAAACAGAAATATGCTATAGAGGTAGATGTGTACGATCACCCGATAGAAAAAAGAGATTTCAATAAATATATTGGTTTTAGAAGAACATTCTAAATTTACACAACATTGTGGTATAGATTGAAATGTGTCTTTGTCTCTGTGACTTAACACATCAACAGCCCAATGATCCGACTTTTGGTTCCCAAACAAAATTGCAATTTAGACCCGGTGACCGCTGTATTGGTCCCAATACAAACTATACTCTCCAGCTTTGTGAACCAAAGCTTGGTTCTTATTGCCTGGTGGTCCCAAATTCGTTTTAATTCTCGGAAGTTTTTTTTGTGGTGCGAGTAAACTGCAAGTGGAAGTTTTTTTTTGAAAAAACAACTTTTATTAGGTACTTTATCAACTAAAGTATCAGACAAAAACCAGAAAAAGTAAAATAAACTAAACTAAGCAGTTATGAACATGAAATAAACATTTTTAAAATCCTTATTTGTTATCCATAAATGTCCAAAATGTTTGTTTTCAATATTTGTTATTTTCTGACTGTATACTAAAATCCTTTAAAAAAAAAATTGGGGCCCCGGGGAAAGACAAAATTTTGTCATTGGATGTGTGTTGAAAATGCTGATCATGGAATCATTAAATTTTTTTTGATGTACAATGCAGATATGTAGGTACTTTCAAGGTGCGTATTATATAATTTACAATTCAAAATTCCTGCAGTATAAAACTGATACTGAAATGCTAAGGCATATTACATTGTTACTTCTTCTACTCAGTTCCTGAAAAAAGTTTCAGAAAGTGGTACCTTAAGCCCCACCCTTAAGGATATCCAAAGGCTTCAGCTTAGGCAAGTTTTCCTCTTCTATCCAGTAGTCTCCCAACTGTCATTTGAAATGTTAACAACTTTAGATAACAACAATAAGTGACAATTTGGTATTGTAACCATTTGCCACTTCGTTTTATGCAGCCATTTTCAATGTTATTAGGCTTAGAGTGATCCCAGAGAAATCCGACATAATCTATTTTCATATAGATGAAGCCTTAGATTCTCAGTAATATTGTGGATCTCGCCTTGTGACATCTGGGCAGTTACCAAATGAGAAAGGTAATTAAAAATATGAGTGACTTCACTTGAATGCGTATGACTGATATATGTTTTTTATAATATTTTCCTGAAGTAGTACCCATAAGTGTCAGGCGCTTTCCGTGGACCGGAACTTTAGTCAGACGCTTTAAAGCTCTAAGAAAAATATGTGAACTTCGCTTATTTTTACAAATTGTGTTTTATCAACAAATCCAATCAATATTTTTCCAACAGTAACTATTTCTGCACGTATTTTTAGTTACCTGTCTCACCTGGTACCTGCCCAGGTGTCACAAGGCGAGCTCCACAAGCACGCAGGTGTTCAAAGCACATTAGACGCTCATAATAAGTTATACCAGATCGCTCTGGGATCTTGGACTAGTTAGGTTATAGATACGATTAAAGAATTGTGCTTTTTCAGTAGCGCCCACCACTGGGTAGTGATCAATCACTGGTGTGCTTACCCTACCTACATCACTAATAATTTTTTCCTTCGGCTGTCCCCCGTTCCACACCAAATTTCAAATCATAAATTTTTCTTGTTCTGAGCTCTTATACTTTGCATTTTTCAGCTATTTATTTATTTTTCTTTTCTTCAGTGGCCTCTTAGTGGTAATAAAATGAATCCAAAGATCGTTGCTTCATTTTATTATTATTTTGATGATTAAGTCAAATTCAATAAGCTTTACTTCTTCATTGTCAATTTTTTGTTAATAGCGACGATATAGAGGGAGTACATAATAAATTAAAGAAGATTTTCCTACAATTAAAATGGACTTTTGGCTTAAAGTTTTTAATATTTATAATGAACATATTACATAAAGTAAGATTTGAATAATCACCTTATTGTTGCTTACATTCCTCAGTTTAACATAAATTTAATTGTATATACTTGTATGAATGTTGACATTTGTTATATTTGATGAATGGCGTGAGTGAGTTTCTGACCGTTTATACGTTAGCTTTCAATTATTTATTATATTATTAACTGAATGGTTTGGACTGTATGTTCGAAAGTAAATTTATTAATTTTATTAAAAAATACAATTTGAATCGATCTTTGTTTTTCTATCTCCCATATTTATTTTTACAAATCCTAGTGACTTCAGAATATTTTGTAAATTATACATACCTAGCTAAAAACCAATATGGCAATTTTTGAAACCGTACCAGGTTCCAAGATATTTCATTCGAAAAGATAATGCCTGAATTTTACGACTGAAATATTTTTGGTGATATTTTTATTTTTCGAAGTATTTTTCACTTATAATTGCACAAGTGGTTTAATTGTATTTTATCGGGTAAATTTGGGTTGTTTAATGAGAAACTGTTTCCTAGCAATTTGACGAGAATAACTGTCAACTATTACAAACACGACACCGAAGGTGGAGTGTTTTTATGTTGACAGTTATTCGAGTCAAATTGTTAAAGGAAACAGTTTAGAATTTGAACAACACAAATTTACCCAATATCAATACAAACCTCGAGTTTAATTCGGCAGGACAATGAGAAATTTGGAAACATATCAATGCAAACTTTATTTATGAAACATTCAAAATAAACACATTTTTATTTTAATCAACAATTATTAAAAACGCAGTTATTGAAATTCATACTAGGAACAGTGATATTAATGAACAAATGAATAAGTGAAAAAACCACTAGTATATTTGTCAACAGTAAAAACACAAGAGCTTTTTTTTATCGGATAAATTTCTCTTATCAACGAAACAGTTTTGCCAATAACTAATTTTACGAGAAAAACTGACATGATAAAATCGCGACACCGAAGGTGGAGCGATTTTATCTAATGTCAGTTTTTCGAGCAAATTTAGTGATTGGCAAAACTTTGAGTTAAAGAGAAATTTATCTGATAAAAGAAGAGCTCGAGTGTTTTTTGGCAAGATAAATTAACGACAGAATATATGGATGAACAACAACAATAATTATCTTTATTAACCAAACTTGCCACTCATTGTCATTGTGTAAAAGTGACGTCCTCTTACTAGATATTGAGGAAGAGGAGTTTTTATCGCGATAAAAAAGGATGCACCTTTTTTATCGATGTCAAAGTGACAATAACATTTCCAGGTATATGACATTTTAACATTGGAGTTAATTTATCAAAGGTAATACCACGAGTGCTTCAAATTTTATCGATAATTTTTTCTTTTTCACGAAAACTTGTTTATTTGGCAAGAATATGAAAACAAACCGATTGATAAAATCACGAGTCCGTTAGGACGAGGGATTTTATCTAAATTCGGTTTGTTTGAATGTTTTTGCCTCAAATAAACAAGTTTGAGTGATGAAAATAAAAAATTATGTGATAAAATTTGAAGAGCGAGTTGTATTTGGGAAGATTATTTTTTTCATGAATTTAAAATTTTGTATTACCTGAATGTTTAATATTCTCTTGGGTGATGGCACTCAATCGGTTTGTGTTCATTTTTCAATAAACTTCGAAGCTCTTTTAGTTGTCAATAATGACAAATTCAAAGTAAAATTTTGACGTTTCGATGTAAACAAGGTTTTATCGATGAGGAAGCAGAATTATCAGTATAATACCGAATGATTGGCTAGAATAATGTATTGCTATTGGTTAAAACCACCAAAATGTCAGATTTTGACAAGTGAAAAAAATAATCGCTGTAAAAGCTAACTTTTGCCGCTGTCAAAGTAACAATTGCACTGTGGCATATGCGATTTTTAATACATGAATTAAATTGTCACTATAAATGCTGGACCACCTTATCAATAAAAAAATATAACTTTGATCTAGCACACTTAAAATTGTAACTAATTTTGAAGTGTAGGGTAGGAGGTATAGAAGATATTATGAACACTGACAATGACAGACGGGAAAAGGCAATAATTGCTTCTAATAAAAATCAATAATTATTTTTAAAAAATCAATATATAATGTATTCGGACAACGTATCGGGCAAAAAAAGTACTGGTTTAAAAAATATAGGGACAATTATTGTGTAATTAATAACACATATATTTACTTTAATAGCCCATAATGAAGTAGGTAGTAATTTTCGTACATAAAAAATGTGTTCACGATATTTCTGGGTAACGATTTAAATTTTAATTACTTGTTATTCATAGTGCTGGATAATTTTTGCCAAATTGGAAGGAGCATAGTTACCTATATATGAAAGGATAATGATTAACACATATATTTTAAAACAAAAATAATCAAATTCCACAAATAAGTAACACCAAACGCGTTCTTTGAATGAAAATTTTAGCAGTTTCAGATAGATACAACAGGTTTATCGGGAATTTCTCGATGATTAACTGTCAAACCTGGGTTTTCAGGAAAATCGGAGAAATTTCCAGTTTTTTGAGGGAAGACAGCTATTCTTCTGAGTTTTTTCGAGCAGTTTTTTCTCTTTACAGTAAAATTCTTCCCAGTCAAGCACCATACCCGATGAAAGGTCACATTCTGAACTTTCCTTTGATATGTGTATCAAGTATTTTATTTGATGCATTAAAAAGAAATTTGTCTTTAAATTTGTTGTAATGGATGCCTCATTTTATTCTCGCACGCCGCCACGCCACCCATCTATAGTGTGGTCGACGGCGTCTGCTATAGTGCGTGTACACGTGGATGCTTTCTGCTGCATTGTTTGTCAACAACTGACAATTTTACATGTAAACACTATCTCATCCGTGATTTTTCAAAAATAAATTAGCAGTATTCCAGTGTAAAAAGTGAAATTCAAGTCATTATTAATTTTATTGTTATTATTAAATAATAAATTTTGAAATTCTTATTGATAAAAAACACAGGGAAATATTGAAAATTCTTGAGCTTCTTTTTTTTTGTCGCACACGGTGAGGTTTCATTTTTTTAAATAAGATCATTAATATTGTGGTGGGTGAAATGACATCTAATGATTTAATAAATATTGTTCATTCCTGTAGAAAAATGGAAGTCGCAGATGATTCTAGTACGCCCGTGTGTTTTATTTGTGATCAAGCTCTGACTGAAAACGTTACAACGGTTACCCTAGGACTAGAAGCCCTAATAAATGTTAGCAAGACCAGGAAAGACAACCACCATTTGTTCCTGGAGAAGGTATCGCCTGTGGAAGTTCATCGCTTGTGTAGGAAGAGGTATTCGGTAATGAAGAATGGGAAGCTGGAGATCGGTGGCCAACGCTTTATAAAGGACCCGACAAGACGATATGACACTTACTCATCCCTAAAAGGGAAAAGAGGAGAGAGAGCTGCCCACAATTCAATTTACGGAAAGTTATTTTCGCAATTTTAGCGTCTACTTTCAATCCTTTTAGCACACAATCATTCCTAGGATTGGTCTGTCCAATAAAAGCAGGCCAGGGTCTCAATTTTAAAGAAAGCGATAACTTTTTTGACCCCGAGAGTGGGCAAGAGATCGATCATTATCATGTTTCTTTTCATGGCCTTAATTATGTCGCGGTTGCGAAAATGCAAGGTGGCGCCATCTACCATAGATGCCTGGAGGCCTAAAAATAGAAATTGGTGTATTTTCAGGGTCCCTAATCTCAGATTTTGTGCTAGAAGCGTCAGTTTTCAAGTTTCAGAAAACTGCGAACTTTTCAACCACCATTTTTGCAAAAAATATTGGTGCAACGAAAAAAAATTATAGGGACAACTTTTGTAGGTACCTAATGAACTGCTCCCCATTTTTTGTCTGAACAAAAATTCTCTAGGGATCGTAGTTCGAGAGATATCGGCGGAAAACGGATTTTCGGGATCTCTAGAGCCATTTTCCGACCCTCCCACAAATTTCAGGCACCTGACATTTTGGGGGTTCAATGTACCTACCTGCAAATTAAAAAAAAAACTTTTCTTGCAGGACCAGATGCCCATGTTGACGGTATTTTTCGCCTTCATTTACTGGACTACTAAGAATAATTATTGATCATTTTTAACTTGGCTCGTAACAGGATCACTCATTTTTAAACGGTTTTATTTAGTTTTTCCTGTCAAATTTCGTTATTTAAAATGTTGACTTATTGATCTGATATTTAGTAGACATCTTCATTTCTGATTATAATACAATCATGTGTATTCAGAATCTTTGTAAATCCAAGATGACTGCCAGCACAAAATGGCGGAATTCATATCTATTTCAATACCTTTAATTTGAGACGAGATGCTATAGAAGACCACAGAGTACACCATCTAATTAGATGGTGTACTCTGTGTAGAAGACACTCGCGGCTCCTTAAACTGCGCATGTATGAGGTTTTTTCAATGAGAAGGAAAAATATCCATTCAATTCACCCTTCCCCTTGTTAAGAATATCCATTCCATTCCTCCTTTCCCTTCTTGAAGGTTATTTTTTCTTCACCTTCTTGGAAAAATTCTCACTCAAAATTTTGAAACAGCGCGAGTGTCTTCTGGTATCTCGTTAATTTAAGTTCGGATCGACTTTGAAAAAAATTGCGTACATTTAACCTAAAGCCATACAGTTTCCAGCAAAGTTTACCGGTTATTAGACTTTAAATCTTTCAAATTTTACATTTGACGAAAAAAAGCTCACCATTAACATGCAGTATCTCGGTTCGTATTGGTGGTAAAAAAATTATAAAAAAAGAATTAAAATTCATATTTTTGGAGTTATAATCAAAAAACACTTTAAAACGTCGATTGAACATGCCAAATTATTTTTTAGCTTTTAGTACATTATCTAAATCATCGTTATCTTCCTAGCAAAATGAACTGTAGATTTCGTTCTCGCAAAATTTTAATAAATCTCACCTCGTGAAATATTTTCACTTCACAACGTTTTGGTTAATTTCCATTTTGATTCTGTTTACAAACAATTTTTGTAAATACAATTTGATCTTTGATCTGGTTAACGTTTTTTGGTGCAATTTCAGAAATATAAACTATTGAAAAGAAGACCGTAGCTACCCTACTATCCCACTTTAAAAAGCTCAACTTCAATTATAATCAAACTTAATTTATATTTTAATTCGACATATTTTTTTAAATTGTAATTAAATGACGTGCATGTAGAATTGAAATGCAAATACAACATTATAGCATAATTAAAAAAATCAAAATTTAAGTAAGTATCATAATTAAAATATAATCGTCACAAATATACAATAATTATTAGATAACATATCTATAAATACTAATATTTTATTGCATTTTACTACCTACAAGTCTTACAATGCTTCGAGGACTACTTTTAGTTTTTGTGACATTTTCAACGGTAACTTCAAATCCTGCAATGGAGGTATGTCAGATTATCTTTATATATTATTATATTAACCGCTATTATTTATTGATTTAGTCTAATAAGTGACTTCTTCGCGAAGATTTATAATACTGTTAAATAATAGTTATTTAACCAAAAAGTTATAAATATAAATAAGATTATTAGATCAGCCGTAAATTTTGGCAGCGTCCTGTAATGAATAAAATTGTTTTGCGTGTCTCTGACTCGGTGTAGGTAATGCCCCATTAGTTTGAATATTGCTAAGCCACCATCTTTCCATATTAATTGTTATTAATTATTACGAAATGAAAGTATCGCAAAAAAATATATGTCACTAATTTTTGTAACATCTAAACTCTCTTCAGCATACATATTAAGTTAATTATTTTTTTTCCATATTTTCATCAATTTTCACCCCTCGCTTATCCACCCTTATGTCACTTGGATTTGTATGCCATTTTGATTTTCAGTACCTACATATAGTACCCAAAGAATACATCCAAGTATATGACATTATTTAATTGTTGTAGTTACGTAAAAATTCTAAAAGGCTCTCAATTATCTCTTTGCTTGGTTGTTGGGGAATACTCTTCTTCTACTTGTTTTTCACAACATATGTTTCAGATAACGGATCCAGATGCGTTAGCGATGACAAATTCAATGCATAAACTTTGTGTGGCTAAAACAGGTATTCAAGAATCATCTATAGAGGAAGCGAAAAAAGGAATACTTGATCGTGACCCAAAGCTAATGGTAAATATTTTGTTTTATACTATAATTATATATTTGTCCGCAAATCACTAGAAAATTTTGACATTCCAGACAATATTTCTTATAGAAAATGATATAGAGTCATTCGGACTAACTCATCCATTCTATAATACAGGCACCAGAAAATACCAAATGTTAAAGCCACCTAATATATAAATAAATGTGTACTCTAAATAGAAGTTAAAACCTTGTAAAGTATCTTAATAATTAAATTTTCTTTATCTCAAGCTTCCTTGATAAATTTTTCACTTTCTTCCTTCGTTAAAATTTTGGACTGCTTTGTTCTATAACCTTGAGCTTACCGTTTCAATAAAATACGAAGTTTTGAATCATTATCACTCCACTAACATGAATAAACATTTCGAAATCAAACTACTCCTCTTAAAATTGATGAATTGCTTTACTTTAGCTCAATTTTACATGAAAACATTTTAATCAATAAAAAAAGATGAAAGCCGGTTTCGCGGTATTAAATATCTTCTAAATACTTCTTAAAATATCTAACATATTTCTACTTATGTTATTTGTATCCAGTGTAGGCAATTATTGGAACTTTAGTTCTTTACGTCAGGTTATGTTTGAGCGACCAGGGGTAGCGACGCAAAAGATCTGACCGTTACGCGTTACGTTACGCTACGTTATGTTACGTTGCTTCGTTATGTGCCTTGCTTGCGTGCTTGTGCTCTCTCCTTAGTCTCTCTCTCGTTTACGAAGCAGCGATTCATATGCTCCGGCCGGGATTCGAACCCGGGCCGCCCGCGTGGAATGCGAGCATTCTACCACTGAACCACCGATGCTATATTAAAATTCTATGCAAAGCTGGTATTCGCAGTGCTGGTGATCTACTTGAATTTGTTCGGATACATTTTTACTATTATTTCCATAATTTTTTTTGCGCGATTAAGGGGTCTAGCACATTTACTTTTCGAAATACAGGGTGTGGAAATTTTGAAAACTTGAATGTTTTAATTCGATTACTTTAAAATGGATGGATAAATTGATTTGACATTTGGCAGGTTGTTTTTAAATGAAAAAAAAGGCATATTTTGAAAGAAATAGTAGTTTGTGCAACTAGTGTGGATATGATGGCTATATCGCACGAGGACGACGTTCAATCGTTCAAGTGCGATATGGACAATCCACACGAGTCGAGCAGCATATTTTTTCTCCAACCCACTTAAGAAAAAATCTAGAAAATAAAAAATACTATAAACTGTAATATAACTTCAAAGTAAAAATTTAACAATTTAATTTTATGTTTCCACTAATTTTGTGGTAAGCGTACAGTTCTTGAATGTCCAATTTGTATAATACTACGGTTTAACTTTTTAAATATACAATGCTGTTATAAGTAGATGTTGTCAGTCGAACTCCCTCATGAAGGGTACCGTACCATTATCTATAATAATGAATATTCTGCTAAATATTTCGAACGTCTACCTGTTGTCGTTATTAATATCAAGCAGAATAATTATTTAAAAATAAAATTAACAGTAAAAAAAACTTCCTCACAGGGAATCGAACCCGGGTCTACCGCGTGAGAGTCTGGTATGCTTACTACTCAACCACCAAAGAATATGCAAATCGTTTATCTATAACGTCAAATGTATTACATAATTTTTTGCTTAAAAGGAACTAAAGTTCCTACCGTGTGTCCCGCGACACGTTCTACCTTTTTTTTCAATTACAACTATGCATAGTCCTTTATTCAAGTTTAACAATCTTGCACATGATATTTGCTTAAAGACGAGACACTTTGTGGCCTCTGATCTGTGCTGCGCGATTCTTTTCAGACACTAGTAGCCGGCCACAAATCTGAAAGCGTTTTTAACTTCACAATAATCTATAATTTAAATAAAAAGAAAACTCGTCGCTTATATAAGCAATTACTTCTTTTACAGGTGTATTGGACTTGCGTATGGACAACTTCTGGTATAGTAAGTATTGAATTATAGAATTTTTTCTATTACATTTCTTGTTATAGTTTACAGTTAAAGTTGTGGTGATTTTCGCTTTGTGTTTGTTATAAAATTTAATTAAAAGCTAAAGGTAGGTTTTAGTGCGATGAAGCTACATAAGGCAGCTGCACTTGCTGCTTCTTTACCTACCACAACAGTATTAACAAGTAGCAGGATTTACCCTAAGGCTATCCTAATCCTTTTTATTTCCCCGTAGTTTGATTTATTCATAATGTTTTTCATATTACAGATGGATCAAGCAGGAAATATAGATTATGACTTATTTGCAAGTGTATGTCCACAAAAGTATCGGGATTTATTAGTAAAACTGATTAAAACTTGTCACGAAAAAGCCGCAGGTACTTATAAATATCATTAATATATACATACCTAACACATTATTTACATTATTGTCGTTACTATTCATATGTATAAAATGCAAAAACATCATTTTTAAAAACAAAAGGAGCTTTTTGACCCTGGATTCCTAGTGCCCAGACTATCCTGACCTTGGAACGGCCTCCGAGTGCATTTAAGGCAACTACTACTCCCACTACTACCCATACTACTACCACTACATACACTACTGATTCGTAGGTCACTGGTCAAACCACTCTTGTTTATAGCCAATGGGTCATTTTTGGGATGAGAACCCAGTTTTTTACACTTTCTTCTGTCAAGAACAATGTGTGATCCTCTGAAGGATGTAGCATAAAAGTCAATGATGAAAATGTACTCCTAGGTACTTTGGCAAATGGAATAACTATTCTTCCTAGCACCATTGTTTTTTGTGCCTTGTCGGTCTGTTTCTGCGACTAATCACCGACGCCGGGAGCACTCTACCCCTAACCGGAACCCACTAGTGGTAGCGTTCTTGGACTGGGGACCTCGGTTTTACGTCTCCTCCGAAAGACGGCATATCTACATTATACCTCGTGCTCATTGGTATAATGCCTGCGAGCTGTGATATGCTAGTCCGCTGCAGGCTACGATGGTTTTCCCTGGCATGGTCACCCATCCAAGTACTAATCATGTTCGACACTGCTTGACTGTAATTGTCGCATCAAACGCGTTCCACTACACCTACAGTGCTGGTTTGTCGCCCTATTATCAACTTACTAACATTTTACCACACAATCCATCTATCAAAGATCTTTATGACTTACACCATTTTAAAACAAA
>CAJUYG010000122.1:84371-138570 GCA_910591675.1 Galerucella calmariensis
ATTAGGGTTTATTACTCCTCGTACTTTCTGTACAGACTATAACTATCTGCTGCCCTCGCTTTGCTTGCTCGTGCATCTTATAGACTTGGGCTGCTACAGCTCATTTTTGCCCTTGTGACACAATATACGATTTAAATTTGTAGGTACATGTTAGGTTGGGAAGGAGAAATAAAACTCAAATTCATTTCGAAACTAAATATATTGCTCAAGGAATATCCTATTTGATGACATGAACGTATGTACAAAAATGTTAACATATGACCTTGTATTTAAACCTAACGAATACAAAAAAATACTGATTATGATAACACTGAGTATGTATTGAGTATTTTCATAATTCTTTACTGATTTGATATGAATCAATTATAAAAGAAATATTAAAGAAACTGCTAAACTTACACGAAAAAACTCGTCTAATTTGAGCAGTTCGAAAAACAGATATGATATCAAGATATTTACGTTATGATGTACACATTATATACAACATAATATTTACAAAGGTACTGAGTTACAATATGCTATGATTGATCATAAAACGAATCAAATTTTTCTTTTAATCCTATACCCAACACTGGTGTGTTTGAGACTATAACATATGCACAAAAAATTGAAACATGTTTTTTTTTATTAAAGTTCTTTCGTTCCAAATTTGTTAAAAAAAGACCCTAAAATTAAAAATAAGTGGAGTGAAGACACCAAAAATAGAGATCTTAAAAAAAGTTGCTGAACAAAGGAATATGGAAAAATATATACAAGTAGGATTACAAAAATATATAAGAGAACATAGTAATTAAAGAACAAGATACAGACTAATCATTAAAAAAACCTCCTTCTTAGTTTGAAGAAAAAGAATAGCTTTTCAAATAAATTCAATACGGAACAAGAAACAAGAATAAAAATTAGGAAAATTAAAATATAATAAAGATAAAAATAGCTGCCTCTGAATAGAAAATGATTCTGCAAATCATAAGGAAATTTTGACATTCCAGACAAAAATCCTCGAAGAAAAATTCAAGATTTCCTTACAGTTCTATGTTATGCATATTCGTACTTTTCTCTTGTTTTCCTTGGCAAAGATTCTGCCTCTGAACGGAACATGATTCTGCGAATCATAAGGAAATTTTGACATTCCAGACAAAAATCCTCGAAGAAAAATTCAAGATTTCCTTACAGTTCTAAATATGCATATTTGTACTTTTCTCATGTTTTCCTTGGCAAAGATTCTGCCTCAACCAGCTCTGGAAGAGTCCCAGAAATAGAAAATTCATATGCGTCAAGTTTGACAGCCCAAGTAATTTTATTATGAGTTTCAAAGCACCATTTATTTGTGAATAAAATTATTCGCGATTTTTTCACTATTAATTAATGTCTGTCGAATTTTAAACGATTTGCGGAAAAATAGTATGTTTACCTCGTAGGAAAAGCCACATTCCTGGACTCTGTGTTGCTAAGTTGAGGCTTAAGCCGAGCACAGTCATCCAGGAAATTTCTACTATCCCTACTCGGTAGACAATGTACTAATTAATGTTATTTGATTATGTACAATTTTTGACTTGACATACTTTACATGCTTCGAGTCTTTTGACCAACGTATTAATCCAAACCAAGTTAAAAGAGCATTCTGATTCGTTTTGTAAAAGATGATTATTAACTTTTACTGAACTCATTATTTATACAAAAAAAAACCTAAATATTTAAAGCAACACAAGATATGTAAAAAGATGTTAAACAATTAACTATTTCAACATAATAAGTTCCTAAAATTCAACATATTCTATATATAATATAATGTTCAAAGTAACAAAGTAATTGCTGTAACTAGGGGAGATAACAAGTAAAACCTTCAACTTTAAAATTAAAACAGACGATACAGGGTGTTTCATTGCGAAAAGGCCTAACTGGACATCACTTTACTTAATGTTCCTTGAGAAGCATCCTAGGAACTGAGTAAGCACTAAAAAATGTGACATATGTTTCGAATATTTAGTACACCAGTACATCCTCTAGACTATGTATCTGGAAACTATGCACTTTTACTATGTGTACCAAATTTCAAAACAGTTATCTCGGTTATCAAATGTAGAAGTCACTTACAATATAGATTTTTTAAAGCTGCCAAAGTGAAATCTATCAACAATTAAAAGTAGGCCCCTTCCCAATGAATCATCCTATATTTATGACAGTGTTTGAAATTTTTCTATTCGAAGATTTTTCTGTCGCACTTGTATTCCCTTCCAAGTTTGGATAGAAACTTCCAACATTGCAGATACACCGTTATTCAATTGGAAAGACGATCAAAGGTCGCCTAAATATGGCACAATTTACAAAATTGTTCTTTCAATCACAAAAGAATTTTGGAATGCTTCATCTCAATAGTTACGTTAATATAATTTGAAAAAAAAAATACAACAATAAAAAATCTAATTAAAAATATCACTTTGTTACTTTTAAAGCGTTAACAATAATAATAATGATACAACCAGTTTTGAAAGTAAAAAAATGGCACTAACGCGTTAAAGGTGATCAATAACCTAAATTAATTTCTTATAGTAAATTCGACATAAGAATGTATTTAATAGTTTGGCACATTAAGTTATCATTAATTTGTAATATCCATTATCTGTGTTCAACATGTTACAGAGGATTTTAAAAGAAAAGTTACTGAATATTTGTTTATCTAGTCTAAATATTGATTGTCTGGAGATAATATAATTTTTAGAGCAAGCAAAAAAGTGTTAGTAATAAATCCCTTAAAATATTTTTTTTATTGGTGAACCATTTTACTTATTTAAAGCACGACTCAGCGTGTTTAAATCGAACTTTTTAGCACGCATGTGTTTTAAAGTAACCGTGGCAACATCAACAATTCGAGAAACGAAGTCTAAATCTATGGTCTAAATCATGTCTAAATGTCAATTTTTTTATTATTGATCTGACAGGAGTAGTTTGTAACGTCAAAACTTTTATTCGAACGATATTTAACAATGTCAAATTTATAAATTAAAATGGAAAGTGCCGTTGGTATTGTTTGAAATATTAATATTTCCATTTTTCAAATCTTAGGAAATGGTATTTAAATTAATACTATTGACAGAACTCAATAAGGTTGAACTTCCATCAAAATACAAATTAGTTTATGTTTTTCTCATTTCCATGACAACGCAAGGTGTACATCATATACGTCACGAATTCATTTGACATTTAGTTGACGTTTCCATCTATGATTTCCATTTCTTGTTGTTGTAGTAGTTATAGAGCGGTATTTATAATTTCAAAGTGCACCAATAAAAAAAAATAACGTAAAGTATTCGTGGATAACTGGTCCTTAAAACACTTGCTCTATTTCGAGCACTCCGGCTTCGCCGTCGTCCTCCAAAAATCGCGCGTGTTTTAAAGACCTTAATATCCACTTATACTTTAATATACTATTCGTGGCGAAATCATAAGTGATAAACACTAAGAAAGAATAGAGTTTGCTGTAAAATTATCTGTATTTAATAAAGAAACAAGTTGGTAAAATTTCATTACATTGGAAACAGTGTCAATCAGTCACGAAGCTATAGCTTTTATATGGGGGGGGGGACTTTTCCCAACAATTTTTCGTGCAATATTTAGTCCAAGTTTTGGAACAATATTTGGAATAGATTTCTTGTGTGAAATATTGGCCAACTGTTTTAAGCAATTTTAGACTATTCAAATTTATTGAACAATATTTAGTTCAAGATTCTGCGCAGTGATTTGATTTGATGATAAAATAAATATAACCTTTTCAAAAATTTCGTTAGTTATGGAACCGGAAAATTTGAAATATTTATTAATTTGCACGGCAGCTCATGTCACTAGCAGAATATTAACTTAAAAACAGAGGAGTAGGAGTGTTTTACATTTTACAAACAAGCATGTTTTGAGATTTCCTCAATTAACATTTCAATCTCTCGTTTATTCCAAGACATATTTTTTAACCACTTTAATACATAACCACAAATTATCAAGATTAATGACATATTCAAAGAACATTTTCATCGTGAAACAGAAACACAAACAATAAATCAAATTGTTAAGAAAATATAACCTGTTTACAATTTGACAGGGTAGACAATTTTTAATTTTAGACTTAACAATTTGAATTGTTCTAAAACTTGAACTAAATATTGCACCAGATATTGTCTAATCTAAAATGACCTTAAAGTACGCTTCATATTTGCTTCACTAAAATAATATTTCTCAACACGCAAAATAAGGAAATTTGCACAATAAAAACACCCATAATACCGTACCTTTATTGTATTTTCCATGGGGGGTTAACCCCAAAACCCCATAAACCCCTGGTGTTAAGTTAGGAATTAAATATCGAAAAAAGCTGACGTGGCTAACGGGGCTTTTCCTTTATTTTATATGACGAATGAGCAAACCTCAAATGCTTGGAAATAATATTTAGGGGCGTCCATTAATTTCGAGAGGTGTTCGGGGGAAGGGAGGGGATGGAGCCGAATCTCACCAAATCTCACTTGGGGGAGAGGGGGGGTCTTGCCAAATATCACGTAATTACGTAAAACGATGTAAAATTGCATCAAAGTTCAGTAGAATTAAAATAAAAAAAACGTCTCTTGAATAAAATATGACACAAGATTACGGTAATATTTCCTAATGCTAGTCTTAAATAAAAGTAATTGAGCAAATTGTTTATTTTAGATAAATCTAACGCATTCACAACCAAAAGATTAAAAAATCTCACGTAAGATTATGGATGGGGGAGTATTGTCGAGAAAAATCTTACACATCTCACAAATGATGGCGGGGGGCGGGCGAAATCCTCAAAAATGCCTCACGTAATTAATGGACGCTCCCTTATTGTACTGATGGTAGCAACCATAAGACAATAAGACAGTATCGGCACCTAATATTGGTCGCGTTCATCCCATCAAAGTTGATCAGGTAGCGATTTTTAGAGTGATCCATCAGTTCGTAATTCTGCTGAACGTGCTAATAAAACCATTGACATATATGTCAACAAATGTCAATGAATACAACAACAACTCAATTTTATTTGATACATACGACAATTATGAAATAGGTATTATTTCTACCTACTTCTAACCATTAAAATATGGGAGTTAATCACAATAAATTGAGCTCACCACTTTGGAGCATACTATGAGGAGTTGAACTTCGTGACACACTATACAATTTATTATTAAAATCATAAGTCACCTCCAGCTCTTCATTCATTTTCACTGAAATACAAAATAAAATATCTCCAAAAATAGTATATTATGATACAAGTGTATAAGCAAGCCTTTTAAGCACGCACGACGAGTTTGGAAGCACGAGGCAGAGCCGAGTGCCTTTTTAACGGAGTAGTGCTTAAAAGGCGCTTATACACGTGTATCATACGCTATTTTTTATTATACCTGCACCGCAGTCTGAAAAATACTCAGATTATGATTTTATAAAAACGAAATTGAAATTCCTTTTCCATAATAATTATTCATGGCATTATCCTTTTTTTAAAGTTTCCTTGGCAACATCATTAACCCGAGAAACGCAAAGTCTAAATGTCATGACTTAAATTATTGATCTGACATGAGTACTTTGTTATGTCAAATAGAACAATAATTTGCATGTGAAATGTGTGTTGATGAATGTTAATACAATGATCGAAAACGAGGATAGGTCATCTGAGATTAGATTGTTAGCCGAACAAGCTGAAGGGAGGTTAATCTCCGAGAAATCCAAGGAAGCGTATCTAAAGGAATACGAAAAATTTACGAAATGGATGGTCACAACCAACCAGACGGTGATCGATGAAACGTTAATGCTTGCGTATATGAACAAAATGGTAGGTAGCAATTTATTATTGAAAATAGCAATCATTTAACGAAATTTCATTATAGTCAAGTCTTTACAAGTCGTCATCATTGTGGTGCATTCACTCCAAACTGCAAACGATGCTGCCAATCAAACAAGGGGTGAACATTGCTTCTTTTCATAAACTACATGCTTTTATGAAAAGCACAAACAAAGGACATGAGCCTAAAAAGTCTTGGGTGTTTACAGAAGAGGAACTACGCAAATTTTTCGTAACAGCACCTGACGATACCTTTTTATTTTCGAAGGTTTGTACTGAATTGACAGTTTTCACAAAATGTTGAGAGTATAATATTTTTTATTGTTACCAAGGTGACTTAATAGAGCACATGTGCTTTAATCGGCCTTTTAAGCACGCTTTTGCGTTTTTTTATCAGCGATTATGATGCAGGTATAATAAAAAAATATTTATATTGTGTTTTTAACATAATGACATAAATGAGAGTTGATGCATGATCAAACGGTAGCGTGTATCGTATTTTAATTCTTATGGAAAAAATGACGACATAACACAATCTGATCAGTTAACAAAACACGCGTTCAGCAGGAAATTGATGATCGCTTCGGTCGCGCTACGTTGTGATGAACGCGATCAATGGAGGATGTTCTTAATAAGAACGAGGGTGTCGCTTTTGCGCGATTGGGGTATTCTGTGGTATTACGAATCTGTTTCTAATTTCCACTGTGTAAATTATATTAGAATAAACTTCGATAACTAGTTGCTTTGCACATAGAGCCAAAAATCAATTAATAACTTTGATTTGTTGGTCGTTATTTTAAAAAAGAAAATACAATTATTATCGGGTAACACAATTTTGTTGTTTTTCGAAAATTATTATTAAGTAAGGATGGCACAAATAAATTATTGATATAAAAATATTTTAGAAAAAATTATTTTAGGTATATAAAATAAAGAGAAGTTAATCAGTTCTAATATACACCAAAAAAAAATCATGAGTTCCGTTATCGAAAATTTTACACATTTTCAAATGTGGTTTTTTCTTGAACCAGTCATTTTATTTCGAAGATTTTTTGGTCTTATGTAAGGTCAATGTTTATAGCCTTAAGCGCATAGTCAATCGATTTTTGGTCTTAAAAATTATACCATAACGAGAAAAAAAAATAAAACATTAAACCTACTCTACAATTTGTAAAACATGAAGGTGAGCTGCAGTCGAAGAACATCGTAAGTTACATTCCAATGCAAATAAAATAAAAATATGTAGGTACTTTAATCTAAAATAAATGATATTAATGTAGGTAAAGTTAAAACCAGCGAAAATTTAACATTTGGTTTTGGAATTTACCAAATAGTTTATTTAAAAATTGTAAAAATTCGTCCAAATCGAAAGGGGTCGATTTGACGTGGAATGTCCCATTTTTTAAATTTTAACCACAGCATTTCTATAGAATTGAATTATAGTTGACAAAAATAGCATTAATCTTAAATAAGTGGTTCAAGAAATAACTACTTTTGAAAATTTGTCAAATTTTTGGTGACCGGATTTCTTTGACAAAACGAGCGCTAGCGAGTTTTGCAAATTACGCGAGTTGAACAGTGTCGCTCTCTTCATAACGTGTTTACGTACAACGTTTTATCTAATTCCGCGCTTTTATAATATTTCATAAAATCTTCAATTACAAGGGTAATATTAAAGTGAATTCAAATGGTGTTAAAAGTATTGTTACTATGAAGTATTCACCCAGAAAATTGACTTACTTTAAATAACTGTTTCCTTCAATGTTGCTTTCAATGTTTATAAATCTTAAAATACTATTGAATTAAAATAATGGGGTAATTGTCAGTTTAAATATTGAAATAATTGTCAGTTTTGACAGTACCTGATTAATAAATTATTCCTTGAAATTTAAACAGTTACATAAAGTTAGGCACGTTCTTTTATTTACCGGTAGATCCACCAATCGACCAACTGCGTTTTTATATTCATTGGTGGATTGTAGATTGAAGAAATGACGCGTTCATTTATTACTGTTGCATCAAGCAAAATTGCAAACCACTCCACCGTTGTATCGAGGTGGTGGATAAAATTGGTGGTTCACAAAATGACAGCTTAACCTCAAAAAGCTAACGATTTTTTGAAGCGGTCACAGAAAAGGACGAATTAATATAAATAAATTTAAAATGTGGGTACAAGGTATTGAGGGCGCTATTAACAGCGTCAGAAATTGATAAAATTACAAGTGGAACTATCAGATGAACTGCTACTCCGAGATCTAGAGGCTAAAATAACTACTTTTCAAAGTTATTTCCTAAATTTTTGCTAATAACAACAATCAACTTAGCAATAAATTGTCAGTGGTCAGATGATTTGAACAACAACTGCGTTTTTTTATGTGCCACTGATGACTCTAACATGTCGTTGCAGCGGAAACTGACGTCATTCAACCAGTGATGAATCAATGATGTAAAAAAAACGTGCCTGTTTTTACATAACTACTTTTCATAACTGATACATGAAGGTTATGGAAAATGTAACGTTACCTAACGTCAAGGAGTGACTTAAAGTGTCACATTTGATAGCGGAATTAGATAAAAATATAAAAACCGTTTGTTCAATATCAAAACGACATTTCGTTAAGAACTGTATTAATCATTACTACAAATAATCATACTAATAATTATAGGAGTGAACTGAATGTCATTAAATCTGTAACAATTTCAACTCAAAACAAAAGTATTAATATTTACTTACAATATATCAGAAGACAATAACTTGATACACTGAATTGATCACTTTTAGTACTACTTGGTAAAAAGGTATATTCATTATTTTGAACTAACCCTGTATTATCTTTCAGTCCACTCGAATAATTGCTATTCAATTCAAACATATCCACCATTCGTACCAACAATATTTTCTCAATTAAATACCTTTCTTAAACACAAATTTCCATATCTTCCAATTTGATGACTGTATCAGAGTTTGCTAATTTTAATAATGTCTTCTTTATTCGGAGTGCTGGAAGTCTAACATTCGGATTCTGATGCCAACATTCTTTCAAAAGTTTTGACATTCCAGCTAATAACTAAAAAAAAAGGGAATTTGTAAATTATGGAATTTTCTGAGTTGCTACAAGTCTACTATCCAAAATATATAAAAATAGGCAGTTATGAATGATGTCCACGTACATGATTTACAAAAAAAATTTTGATACTGTTGCGGGTGGTTGGCCACAACACTGTTTTTGTAGCTTTCTTCCTTCGATTAGCAGACTGGTTTCTCAAAGGGCCGGTTCAGCATTAAAATAATAGACACTTAAGGGTCGTCAACAAGTTATAAATATTTTATTGAATAACAACCGTTCAAAATCAGTAGGTATATACATATGGGACAATAAATGTAGACAAGCCTTTCAGTTTGCAATAGGAAGTAATAGGAACAATCTTACTCGTTCCTTTGTTTTCTTCAAAGCACTATTCACTATGAGATTTAATTTGAATTTGGGTTTTTTATCAATGTGATTATTAAACTTCATTTTTATGGAAAATGCACTTATTATGAAGGAAAATGCAGGAATTGATATTGAGAATGGATTTGACCAATTTGGTCGGAAATGTCGGTTTATACCGGGAATGAAACAACTTAACACACTGTCGTCGACACGTTATCTCTCGAGACTCTACACGAAGACTCCTTTTTTTGATGCGAAAAGTGCCCTTACTTTCGAAAAACTGTCTTTAATGACTTAGGGTTTCAGTGGCGCGCCGATGGGAATTTCGGATGGCAACAAGGAATTAAAATTTATGAGAATACAAGACGAAAATTTGTTGAATGCGTGGTTTCAACAGATACAAATTGATCTCTAATAAAAATATATCATAAGCATCTGGTAGATGGAAATTTTTGCTAATAAATAAATGGGATTTGAAAATGGGAATTATTACATTATTACAAAAAAATTAACCCCATTTAACATTTAAATCGTACGTCTATTATACACGGTGGTGTTTACGTGGTTTAAGGTAGCTAAAGATGACGGTTAAGCCGGGCAACACTTCACAGAGAGTTCTGCAATCAATCAAAATGTCAATACATCAGCGCATTTTCGGAAAAAGCGCTGGCGGGATTTTTTGATAGTAAGTTTTGACCAAAAATATGGAGGAAAGCTGCAAACTCAATTAATGAAAGGACAAAGCTCCTGAAAAGTCACTGAAGACTTCACGGGTCCGGTGAACTATAGGGACACACGAATTTCTTAGTGATTTTGCGAAAAATCGATAGTACTCACCTATTTTGAGGATTATCCGTCGAAAAATTTGCGGGTTATACACAATTTACAGAGAAAAATCCAATAAAAGATTTTTTTTCGCCACTTGAACCATGCCTTGCCCTCAAAAGATATTCCAGAAGGGGAAGGGAATATAATAATTGGATTCACCCTTCCCCTTCTGGAATAACTTGATGTGGATTACAAAGTGTTGGATATTTTCTGAGGGGAAGGCTGAATACAATGATTATATATTTGTTTCCCCTTCTTCAAATACGCAATATAAGGATATCATTATATATAAAATGTATTTATAATTTCATTTATGTTCTTGGGTTTGTCTTGAATGAATCTAACTAAAAATATAGTCTGATACAATATTTAATTTCGTATCTTAATAGTCATGTAGCATGATTGTCGAGTAGTCGATTACAGCTGGCAACCACGCTACAAAGTATTGTATTTTGTCCTATGTTTTGTAGGTTGCATATCTGTGTATGCGATTATTATTAAAATTATTTATATCCAAACTGGTTGCCTGTCAAATATATATTTATAAAAGTGGTAATTTAAACAATATTATGAAGAATCTAACTGGATTTTTTTCATAGATAGCGAGAACACATGTTGTTGATCACTCTCCTGTACAGTGCGATACAGTTAAACTGTTTTTTGTATAAAATATTGGGCCAAAAAGTGATGGCTCAAGTGAAGAAAAAAAAAATTTTTATTGGATTTTTCTCTGTAAATATTGTATAACCCGTAAATTTTTCAACAGATAATCTTCAAAATAGGTGAGTACTATCGATTTTTCACAAAATCAGTTAAAGAATCGTGTGTCCCTATAGTTCACCGGACCCGACTTCACTTTGGGCTCAATTTGTAGGTCACGGCAGGTGTTTTTAAACGAGAAAAAACTTGACGCGATTGAGTTTACGGAAGGGGGGGAAAATGGCCTTCTAACCTTTGGAAAACGGGTTTCTCGCTAATATCTGGCTTAATATGCGAATTAGAGAATTTTTCTTCAGATACTTCAGCGACTTTTCAGGAGCTTTTGATATTTTCAGGTGTTCAGTTACTAGACTATCAGTGAATGTCACACATAAGTGGTGACAGGTGACGGTTTATCGGTGACTCACCAAACCATAAGTTTTACCACACACAAAACTAAACGCATTTTCAACTAAGTTCAGTAAAAATCAACAATAGTCAACATAGAAAATCGAAATTATAGTACGTACCATATCGCTGGTCCATCTGTTGGGCAAATTGGGACGTTGGTGATCAACACATACAACTTTTTTCATGTCTTCGAAACTTGGATCGCTAGGTACTACGTCATAAAAAGGTGGTTTATAGTCTTCAGCAATACCATTGCTGATCGTCCTCCTAGACATTTCCCAAAACACTAATCCCAGAGCATACACATCTGCTTTTCTAAATGAATCGAAATGATCCATTCGTATCCTAAAAAAACAATACAGGGTATACTTTTACTGTCAGTTTTACAATATTAGGTTACCTCATGGTTAAGAAGGGTTTTGTATGTGGTTAATGGTATAAGTGTGGGTTAACTATTAAAATATTCAACTGTTAAACATAACCTCCATAGAGATTAAATTGGCCTCAATTACATTGAAATCTATTAATTTTGAAAAACAATAACTCATTGTACATATTTTTTGTATTGGCAATGTTGTTCTCAAGCAACACGTTTACATAAAAAAGTACTCACGTTTCGTCAAGAACCTCGGGACTCATATATCGTTTCGTTCCAACTCTTGGATTAGATCCAATATCCATTTCATCAGTAGATTGAAAATGCGTAACAGCCAACCCAAAATCGGCTAGGCAACAGGTACCATTGTTTTTCACTAATATATTTTTGCTCTTAATGTCTCTATGTGCTATTGCTGGTTTTCCCTGAAAATAAATGTATTGATACATTTTTTCAATATACCGAAATTAATTATATTATTTTTATTTTACCATGAACATAAATAAATATTATCTGAAACCAGAAATAAAGATACTGGAATGACAGTAATGAAATATCGATAGCTTAGAAAAACTAGATGAACTAGGCAAGAACAACATTGTCACCCAACTGTGGGTTCCATGCAAACTAGCAAAGAAGGTATGAAATACTATTTTTGAGGACCGGAAGCCATTTGTGGTATCAGTTACAATATAATATTGGAATAAATAGGCAACACCTGAAGGAAGAGAGGATTTGACCATTGGAAAAGTTTTGTAAGGCATAGACCATCAAATACACTACTGGTGGGAAAGATATATTATCAGCAATTAGCATAGGCTGTATTTTAATTCCAAAAAATTAGAATTCCCTATGAAAATTACAAAAATCGAAAATTTGCATGTCATTATTTACGTGCGCTGCGAAGATACTTAATATAAATATAAAAAAAGTTCGCGAAGCTATATTTTGTTATTTTTTCGAGTATATTTAGAAATTTTTTAAACTGCTTTAGAATCGCTCATTTAAAAAATTGTGAAAGAAAATTCTGATGAATTTAGTTAGATATTTGTAAACAGATGTATACTTGATGTAATAGATATTGTGTGAACTTAAAGTTGTCGGCTTTTTGTTCGACTGTAATTCGATACGATACCGTCATAGTCCGCAGCATTACTTAAAGGGGATATACGATTAGATAGCTGCATTAAAAATATTCTGTTCACTATACCTTTGCACTATGTCACAAACTTCAAATCTATCTTAAAAAGTATACCAATCGATAGATAATATTTATAAAATGTGAAAAGTGGTATTTACCTGTGTTCCAAATATTTCAGTATGTAAATGTACAAGACCATTAGCTATAGACAGACAAAGTCTCATTAGTTGCTGATGGGATAAGGAAGTATGATTAAGGTAGTCATAGAGACTACCTAACGAATGATAGTGTGTAATGAGCCATAACTGAGTACATGAATTGCGTGATGTCATATCAGACCCAATATAACCCAATATGTTCTCGTGACGAAGTAAAATTGTGCTGAAACGAAAAACAAAAATATTTAAATAACTAAAAATATGTATATTGGACGAATATACTGGGTATTCAGGTATATATGTTAATGAATCTTGTTATTATAGCTTCTCAAAATTATTCACAATAAATTAGTAAAATTAGGCCGTAGAAAAAATAAAGTACATTACTGGTTTCAAGAAAAAATTCTGTCACTTTCCGCACTCATAATGTAATAACATTGGTGTGAGTTTAGTTGAATAAGGATAGTTATTATGGTTAAGAGTTATTGAATCTCAAAAAACTTTGTTTTTGTAAAATATAGCCAGGTTCAAATTTGGTACGGGAGGTCCTTAAATCTTTTTTTTCTCATTTTAATTATTATATATTATTATTTTTACAGACCAAGCAGATTTATTGTTCATGATATTAGGCACATAGGGTCTCTAAGAAAACACTGTACTGTACGAATCTGGTACACATGGGACTTAACGTGTTAATCAGGTTATAGAAATTATTATCTATAATTATGATTTCAATCTCACCTATAAATTTCTGTTTCTCTGGACCAGCTAGCTTCATCTCTGGAAAAAAATATTTTAACAGCAATATTTTCCCCATGCCACATTCCTTTCCACACCTCTCCATATCTTCCTTTGCCAATACACTCCACTAATGATATTTGTTTAGCTAAGGTTCTTTGTATTAATAGTGGCAAACCCGAACCACTGCCAGATGTCATAGATAGTTCTAAATATTCTCTTAAGGTACTATCTCCAGCAGCTGTAGCTCTGAGCAATTCATCAGTTGCATAATAAGTGTCTGGGTCATCTCTATTATCATTACACATTCTACAAATCATTAATTTATATAATCATCATGACATGTTACCAGTGTTATTGATCAAAAATAATCTTACCTGTTTCTATAATATCTTCTCATAAAGTACAAAATGATAATACCAATAGTTCCAAACAACACCAAAGGTCCCAAAATAGCTGCAAATATTTTTAAACCATAAATAACTGATTCAGTATATGGACTACTCTCTTCAATCACTGGAGGTAATTCAGGAAAGTCTCCAACATTGCAAAAATCTCCGTCACAACAATCTATTTTAAACTGTCCACTGGCATGTCTTTTGTGTGGAACTGTTACTGAACCTACTCTACAATATAAGGGAAGCTGTTCTGGCAATACTGTACATCCTCTGGTAACGCTTTCTTCTCCATTACTTTCCCTGACTCGGGACTTCCAACACTGAATAGCATTTTGACAAGTTGATGGTTTAGAACAATCAGGTGGTTCACATGAATAACATTTGTAGCGTTTAACTTGTGTGGAATTCAAATTTGGTTGTCTAGAAAGAAGATCAGGGGGAGGTTCTCCAGGATCATTTATATTAACAGAATCATAATCATCTTCCATATCATCTCTCAATTCTGGTTGCCTTTGAACCTCTCCTGAAATAATTTTCTAATTGAAAACAATATCTTAAATGTAATAATTTTTGAAAAACATCTTAGGTACCTATATTGACAAATAAGCTCTCTTGGTTTAATGGATTTACCACTCTTTTTGCCTGATTTCCTAGATTTTGAGCAAAAATTTATGATTCAACATAGTATCTACCATTTTTAATTCAAATGTAGTTTCTTAAAGTACATATTGCTAAATTGTTATTGTATAAAAACATATATGTCTGTTACTTAATGCACATTTGAACTGACAAAAATGTACAAACAATTTATTTCATTGAAAATTCAAAAATCCGCGGGTTATATAAATTTTAGATGCAACAATCTAATATTCTATTATAACATATTAGGTATATTATACGAAATATGCAGTTAAAATTGGAAGTTTATACAAAAAAAACACCTTTTATTATAATGAATATTAAAAAGAAAACAAATTGTTCAATAGTTATATAGACATTAAAAGTTGATATTTATGTTGTTAAAGTTATGCACCCATACAAATACATATTGTGTCTTGTTTAAATTTTGTAAAAATGAAATCCCATGCGTTTTGTGTTTACCTGTAGCTAGATGTATAATTAAAACAATAAACAAATAGCTGGCTATTTTCTTAGCAGCCATGATCCACTTGACATTAATGACATATCTGGAACTGTTCATTTTTACCACCTTTGGGAGTTCGTAGCAATGGTGCGGATAGTTATCTATGGTGCAGGCAGAGTGCACTCGAAGATAATGAGTGTGTGATATAAAATTAACAATTCTCATCATAAGGTCATCCAGAAAAATAGACAAAAAAGATAAACGTGTTATTAGAACGTTATAACAAAAAACAAATTATTACATTTTCGTCAAGAGTATAATAAAGGGTAATCTAATCTACCCCGTCTATGCCACAGATCGCAGACTGTCGAATATTAGTCATCCTCAAAATTAAGTTTATATATGGTTTATATAATAGAGAAATATAATATAATGTACTTTTATTTTGTCTATGGTTTATATCATAGACAAATACTTCTCTATGGTTTATATATTATTTACTTCTGTGTCTACCAAGGCCTGTTATGATCTTATCAATCTACAGTCCTTAAGTATTATTCTATGGTCCTTATCTGAGAATTGAAATGTCAAATGTCATTGACATGTCAATATTTAGGAGTGACTATCTATAAAAATTTACGGAACGGTATATATTTTTTTAAAACAACTACTTTTCTAATACCACTTTTTATAAAAATAGCCAATTAAAAAGGCTATAAGTCAGTGATACATTGATATTCTAAATAAAAACTAGATTTAGATAGGCAGTAACTGTAACTTTTAACTGTAAATTTTAATAACTGATTTCCCCTTGAATGCAGATGACAAGGAATACGTCCACAGCAATACGTCTTTACATACATGTGTTTTCAGTTTTGTTGAAAGTTAGGTTATGTTGTAGTTTTAGAACTTGAACTTAGATATTTTTATGTATATGGAACTTATTGTGAAATAAATATATTTTTGCTTCGAAGATGACACAATCCATTAAAAAATATGATACCATTATAAGAACCATTGAAGACGATGAAGAAGTAGACAATTTATCGGAAAATAGTGATGTTGAAGTGGAGGTAAGAAACATTTTTAGAGAGTTTGGTCATCCTACCAAATACTAACCCCAACTGCTTCACCGAATTATCGCATTCCACTACAGTGTCTGGGTTGAAACCCTACTATTTAGTTGTAACAGAGCTCCAATCTTTTGGCCAGAGCCAGAGTAGACATTCAATCTCTATTAACATTATTTTTATATCCTTGTTTCCTAAGTAAAAATGATAGGCAGGTACCTAGTACTAAGAGATTATTTTTGCAGTTATAGTTTCTAGCATAATATATTTATATATTTCAGTTTCAACCATCTAAACAAAAAACTAGAAGCAAAGATGACTTTGACACAGATTTTAACTTTGTCAGTTCAATAGAGGAATATAACAAAGATACTTGGAATGATCTCACAAAATATGTTAAGAGGAAAGCCAAGCAAAAAACTGATGACAAAATTAAAAAGGTTAGAGGCTCTCAAATTGGAGAAGAACCAGCAGACACTGAAGAGAATACCAAGGATGCTGTAGAGTCTGATATGTCTTTATCAGAAGATGAACTGAAACATGATAAAATAAAACTAAAGGAAAAAAAGAAAAAGAAAAAAGTGAATGAGGAGGATAAAAATGGCAATGAAGCATTTTTTGAAGATGTTGAATTAAATTCGGAAAATAATATTAGTTTTTATCAAATGAATTTGTCTAGACCTCTACTGAAAGCTATTGCAGAAATGAAATTTGTACATCCCACTCCCATTCAATCTGCTACTATCCCAGTGGCATTACTAGGTATGTTATTATTTGTTTCTCTAAGATGAAAAATTGGATGGTTTGTATGATTTTATATACATTTCAGATTGTGTATTAAAACCATTTTTCTTTTTAGGAAGAGATATATGTGGTTGCGCAGCAACAGGCACAGGAAAAACAGCTGCCTACATGTTACCAACTTTAGAAAGACTTCTTTATAGACCTTCAGATGGCACCTCAGTGATAAGAGTTTTGGTTCTAGTACCAACTAGAGAGTTGGGTGTTCAGGTGTACCAAGTAACTAAACAAATATGTCAATTTACAGATATACATGTTGGTTTAGCTGTAGGTGGTCTAGATCTTAAAACACAAGAACATATTTTAAGGAAAAGTCCAGATATAGTTATCGCAACGCCCGGTAGATTGATAGATCATTTAAAGAGCACTCCAACTTTCAGTTTAGATTCAATAGAAGTTCTCATTTTAGATGAAGCTGATCGAATGTTGGACGAATATTTTGCTGAACAAATGAATGAAATCATTAAACAATGTTCCAGAAAAAGACAAACAATGTTGTTTTCAGCTACTATGACTGAAGAAGTAGAAAGTTTAGCAGCTGTGTCTCTTACTAGACCTGTTAGGTTATTTGTTGATAGCAATAGGGATGTTGCTTTTAATTTAAGGCAAGAATTCATAAGAATTAGATCAGACAAAGAAATTGACAGAGAACCCATTCTTGCTGCACTTGTGTGTAGAACTTTCAGAGAACATTGTATGGTATTTGTCCAAACAAAAAAGCAAGCACACCGTTTGCACATTCTTTTGGGTCTGTTAGGACTTAAAGTGGCTGAATTACATGGGAACTTAACCCAACCTCAACGTCTTGAAAATTTGGAAAGGTTTAAAAGTAAACAGGTTGATGTTTTGATAGCAACTGACGTAGCTGCTAGAGGTCTCGATATTTCAGGAGTTCAAACAGTTGTAAATTTTGTCATGCCTGCTACTGTTGAACATTATATCCACAGAGTAGGTAGAACTGCCAGAGCAGGAAGAGCCGGTGTATCAGTAAGTCTGGCAGGAGAAAAAGAAAGAAAAATGGTAAAGGAGGTGATAAAGCGTGCCAAAAACCCTGTGAAAAGCAGAGTCATTCCAATTGACATTCTCGAAAAATACCGAACAAAAATTCAATCATTGGAACCTCAAATAAATCAAATTCTCCAAGAGGAGTACGAGGAGAGATTGCTAAGTAAAACAGAAAATCAAGCGAATCGCACTGAAAAGTTATTAAAAGGCGAAAACCCAGAAGTGCGTCCCTGGTTCCAAACTAAAAAACAGAGAAAAGAGGAAAAAGAAAAACTTAGCTTAAAAAATGTTTCAGTCAAAAAATCTGCTAATAAAAACAAAAAGAAAGGCAAAAACAAAGACGACTCCGAAGATAGAATAAACAACGAACTTAATAAAGTAGCCCTCGTTCAAGCCCGATTGGCGAAAAGGAAACAAAAACAAAAGAAAATTAACACGGTCAGAGATGAAAGTTTTCAGAGTACTGGAATCGTAGGGAAGAAACGAAAATCGCATTTTTCAGATTTGGTTGATACTTCCAACAAGAAAGTTAAAAAACTTCGATACGACAGTAATTTCAAACAAAAAATGAATAAAAAAGGAAAAGATGGTAAAGCAGGAAAGAAAAGTAAAGTATTTGGAAAGCCTTTACAGAAAAAGAGGAGGTAATAAGTAAGCAACACATCTTATGTATGTTTTTGTTGTAATAAAAATTAATATCAAATCTTTCTGATTGTTTTAACCATCCTATTATTATAATCCTCATAAATGTTATTGTACCTGGAACATTTAAAAAATCTGTTTGGTGGATGAAAATATTCAATTCACACGTTGAAAAATCGAAAAATGGCTCCATATGTACCTTTACCTTTACTGATATTCAGTAGTTCTTCGGCCCGTTTTACACATGTGTGTCACCTATGAAGGTTTTACTCTGTACCTGCTTTGGAGAGTGTTCCTCCACTGATGTTGCTTTGTACCCATTTTTGTATTTGCCCTCGGACTACCTTCTTTGTGGTGCCAAGAGCTGGTTCTGGTCCAACATATGCTCTTCTCGCTTGTTCATTTCCAGAAATACCGTTATGTTCCGGCACCCACATTAATCTTACTTTAATGTGGTCTAGTTCTTTTTGGCATTCTTCTACTGGATGTTACCTTGCGGCTATTTAAAGCTACAAGGGCTGCCTAGCTGTCGTAAGTTTTTCGAATGAGTCTTTTACCAGTACCCAGACAGTGTTGGACCATCCCCACGGGAATGCCTACCAACCAAACCCACCTCAAACTCACCGTTACTCCCGCCTTGGAATCAATACCCTAGCATACTTCAGGACGGGCGGTGGTCCCTCACACACTCTCCGTCATCTTCTCCCTTCTATCACTCCTACCTCTCACATGCCATGTCGAGTCCTTCTCTCTCCCTAATCATGCTCTCTACTACGCCACGTATCTTCATCCATTCCTCCTCGCCCCTCAACAAAATCTCCACCATATTTTCCCAATACACTGCCTCTCCCAGTTTATTTTCCAACTTCTAAACACATGTCTCACATCATCCTCCACTTTCACATCTCTCACACACTCAGGGCCGCGCGAACCACGTGTGCAATGGGTGCACCGCACACGGGCGGCAACGACGGCCGCCAACCGATAATAAAATTTTGCAGCCAAAAAAAATTTCAATTTGAATTTTGGATATTATCAGGTTTGGTTAATAATATTCTTCAACTTGGTCTGCAAAAAAATATAGCTAAAGATTTAGATTTGGATCCGGTATTCGCTTCAAATAGACCCCTAAGAAAAAGAACAAAAAAGAGGCAGTTTGGCTATGAAGCCAAAGATTAGCCCATAGTTGATCCAAAAATAAATTTTAAAGTAAATTTTTACTATGCCATTCTTGATACCACTTATAGTGAAAGTTTTACATTAATAAAAGAACATACCACAATATTTGGCTTCTTGTATGACTTCACAAATTTAAAATGTGTTGTTAAAGAAAATCTTACAAAATATTGTGCTGATTTAAGTCTAAAATTACGTGATGAAACTAGAGATGAAAATGATATTGATGCTCTTGAACTGTTTAATGAGTTATTGACAATTTTTTCTTTTTTGGAGAGTGAAAAATGCCCATTAGAAGTTCTGCAATATATTTTTAAAAATGACTTATTTGATACCTTCCCTAATATTTCGATTGCTTTAAGAATCCTATATTAACCGTTCCAATATCAGTTGCAAGCGGAGAAAGATCATTTTCAAAGCTAAAGCTGATCAAAAATTACTTGAGATCCTCGATGAGCCAGGAGAGACTCAATAATTTGGCATTAATTTCTAATGAATCCGAGTTATGTGAACAACTAAATTTAGACCAAATTATTAAAGATTTTGCAACACTTAAGGCAAATAAATACGTTTTATGCATGATATTTTAATTTCTCGGAGTTATTTTTTTTTGTTTTAGAGTTTACAGTACATATAGGTACTTATATATAATTTTTTTTAGTTGTTCAAGTTTAATGTTTTGTTTAAGGCTTTTTTATTATTTGGGCGTTATTTTATTTGTGTTGTAAAAACCAAATAATTTTTTATTAGAACATAAAAGTATAATATCGTCTTTTTCTTTGAAGTTATATCACCGTCTTTTATTTTGTATTGGAGTAATAGGGGGCGGCCACTTATCGTTTGCACACGGCCGCAGAAACACCTGGCGCGGCCCTGCACACACTCCAGTTTCTCTTTTCCCAATCTTGACCCACTCTCGACCCATGCCCTGTGAGCACCTGCGTCAAGAAGTAGTTCACTTCCCCGAATTTCCGATCCACCCAATTTCTCCCGCTCCCAATCGTTCCTTTTAGTGCGCCCTCATAGTCATTCCACCTTCTCTCCATTTCCTCATCCATCCATTTCTGTACTTCCTCTCTGGTCGCAACCCTCCTGATGGCTGGAGCCAGACAGAAATGCTGACCAGGAGTATCCCTCTCTGCACCCGCAGGAGTGGTCTAACTCTCGCATTAACCCCTGCTTTCTCACCCCACACTTCCGCGCCATACAAAATACTCTGCTTTACCGTCCTACCAATTACCCTCCTCTTTCACTCTCCCGGTCCTTTCACATTACCCATTAATCTTCCCAGCTATGCTGCCCTTACTTTTGCCTTCTGTGCAGTCTTCAACATATGGGTTTTGAAGGATAATAATTGGCTATCCAACCACACCCCTGCCTGGCTGTCAGTTAGTAGTTAGTATGTTTATCCTATGAGTATACCAACCACTGGTTACAGGATAACAACAAAAGTATAATGACCAAATTTCTATCTGAGGGCTAAAGAACCCTCTTGCTAAGACTTCGCTGTGCGTCTGTCACCCTTTCACCAGGCGGTATCTCTTGAACCGGTATACTTAGACAGTTGAAATTTTCACAGTTGATGTATTTCTCTTGCCGCTATAACAACACATACTAAGAATAATATAAATATTTAAAATCGTGATTTTATTGCATGATATTGATAACGGCAACAGGTAGCTGGCGCCGTGGCTTGTTGCTTAAAGCGCTTGTCTAGTAAACAGGAGATCGCGAGATCGAATCTTCCTGCAGCCTCATGTTTTCTTTAAAGTTGTTTGATAAGAGAAGCTATGAATAATGAATCATAAGAGTAATATTATATCAGCTTCACTTGTACGGAACCCTTCGTGCGCGAGTCCGACTCGCACTTGGCCGTATTTATTATAATTATTAAGTTTGAATCTATTTTATAAGTACTGTTTGTAGATTTTTGAAGCTTGCTTCTGGTAGGGTGCAGCCGGTAGAATACATCCAGCTGTAAGGGGCATTCACCATCGTCTATGATGTCCTTCGCCGGTAGGGAATATTTTCTATCAGTTGTGGACATTTTCACCGGTTGATTATATTTAGGGCAGAGCCAAGGGTATCCGCCGCCCAGGCGCAAGAACAAAATATGCCGCCCTATTAGCGTACCTAGTCGAAATTTGATTAGAGCCAAAAATTTAAAACATTATTTTTTTTCATAAAAAAATGCATAAGAATTGAACTAATATAAAATAATTAAAACCTACCGTTCAGTTCGTTCACAATCACTAAATAAAAATAAATCAAATAAGACACAGATATATCTCGTTCCCTAATTCGTAATATCGCAATTATCTTTACTCTTTGCCCTTTGGTTTTCAACTAATCAACTTAAATTAAAAAAGTTAAAAAAGGCCACGCAAACTTAGATAAACACGAAAAATAAAAAAATCCCACATTCCCAAAGTCGGTAAAGAGTTTAAGAGTCAAAAGCCAAAAGAAAAGCCGCGATCCCTTTATTCAAGTAATATATTCTGTCGTTTTTGCGGCAAGCGGCTTATTCTTCATTATTATCTTATCTATTTTGGTATTGTTGTATTAATAAGAAAACAATATTTCGGAGAAATGCGCTATCAAAGAAAGGTACTTTGCGACTAAATATTTTTTGCATGATGGGGCTCTGTTATTTTTTTAGAGACATTTTGCCTTTTTCCGCCCCGGTTTATGCCGCCCGGGTACCATGCACCCCCGGCACGGCTGGGCCCTGATTATATTTTCTACTGCTCGGAAGAACTTCCATCTACTAGCCTCAGCTTCCAGCCTCACGATTTATATTTGTTTACATGTATTAAATTTTAGAAGCTGTTTTTGTCTGTGCATTAGACAAAATGAGAATAGAGAATTATTCGTGAGAAAAACGTACCAAATTCCATACTAAATAATTAAGATCAACAATGACATTATACAATAACGTAGGTAAGCAAGGTTATCATTCAAAAATTGATTTTGAATACTTAGTATATCTGTCTGTGAACAAACTGAATTTTATGATAATCGCTGCATATTATGTAGGTTGTAAATTTAGGTTAGTTGGTTGTATAGCCTGATAATCGCTGCATATTATGTAGGCTGTAAATTTAGGTTAGTTGGTTGTATAGCCATATCCAGCATCGATTTAGGAGAGCAAAAACTGTAGCAGGGGAATATACTTCACGTCTGATACAGTTCGCTTATTAGTCTGACGTAATACAGTCAGCTGAGAATTATTTTAAGTTTTTATTTTTAGTACAAATTCAAAAATGCCTAATATTATAAATGAAATGAAATTAGATTTCAAAGATGTTCTGCTGAGACCTAAAAGATCAACAATAAAAAGCAGAAACGATGTAAGTATGTATTGGACATTAATATTGATTTTAAAAATATGCATTTTTTGGCGCTAATGTTTTGCTTATATACCTTCAGTTATTTTTAGTTATAAAATAATTATTGATGTGATATAAAAAATTCAATGCATTCAATAAAAAACTACTTACAAGTAAATCATCAATATTACTTATTCAAAAATTAAATATCTAAAAATATATTTTGAAAATTTTCAATTCGCCTAGGTACTTACCTACTACAATTTTAGTTTAGGTGAAAAAAACTGCATTTTATCAAATAGCTACTAACTAATTTTAAATATATTATATTGAGTTCCAATTTGCGTATCACTTCATTATATATACAGGGTGGTCCGTAAGCAATGGTCCAAAGTGAAATGGAAGATTCTTGGCCTAAAAATATTACGATCTGATTCAACTTGCTTTAATAAAATATTGATAATAAAAAAGATACAGGGTGGCAAAGTCGAAATGTCAAAAATGTTTTTTCTCAGTAATAAATTGGAAGATTTTGTATATACAAACGTACAAATTTGAAAATAGGGATTTTATAGGGCCTGGCAAATCATTATTGTTATCCGTTTCGATGTATTTTCTAGAAGGCGCCACAAAAGCTATGTTGTTGCTGTAAATGTGCGAATAACTTTTTCATCGTTAACGGTATCCCTCTGTTTATTGAAAAATATTAAAACTGCATCATTTTTAGTGACAAAATTATCTATCGCAAGTCTCAAAAGTTAATTTTCATTTCATTTATTAGCACAAAAATAATTATGTTAGTAGGCGGCTGATGTCAGCAAAGTTATTGTCAGCTATAATATAGCAAGAACATTGATAATTTGCATTAATATTGTCATAGATTTCGAAAGCGTGTTGCTTGGTTACCTTTAAAACAACATGCTTGAGGAGAAAAAAAGTTATTCGCACAGTTACACCAACAACATGGCTTTTGTGGCGCCCTCTAGAAAATACATCGAGACGGATAACATATTATGATTTGCCAGGCCCTAAGACCCCTATATATCTTAAAATTTTTACGTTTGTATATCCAAAATCTTCTAATTTACTGAGAAAACACATTTTTGACATTACAACTTTCCCACCCTGTATCTTTTTTATTATCAATATCTTATTGAAGCAAGTTGAATCAGATCGTAATATTTTTAGATCAAGAATCTTCCATTTCACTTTGGACCATTACTTACGGACCACCCTGTATATTTAAATGGTACGGATTTTTCTTGTTTATAACTGCATACTTAATACCTATATTTGCAAGTCTATAAATATAATTTCTCAAGACATTCTCTTATCAATGTGATGAACAATAATTCATTGTTTAGATATTGCGAATTATACACAATCGTTTTTCTATGTCATTAGCAAATAATAGCTAAAACGGTTTGATACCAAAATAAGGAATAATATAGAAAATAGCCAAAAATATTTAATTGATTAAAAAAAAATTTTTTAGTGGAACGAGATTTGAAGCCACTACAGCAAGGGACTCTGAATACGAATCCAGTGCTTTAGAAAATAGGTTGTGAGGAAATATTTCGTTTCTTTATCGGATAAGGAAAGGAAATATTTCGTTTTGTAATCTGAATGTACCAAATTGCATTATAAAAAAGGTTAGGAAGTAGCCAGAAAGTGAAATTTTCATTATTGCAGCGGATTTCGAACATGCCTGTAAAATTTAATAAAAATTTTTCAAATAATTTTGGTAGTAATTAACATACACATCACGACCCCGTCTCATGAAAAATGATCAATTATCACAAATCACCTTATAAATTGAGGAAGTTAATAACGTTTATATTTTACAATAGTTGTAGACAAAATAAATTGTCCTTATATTCATAAAGAGATAACCTTTTTTTATCTGAGTTCATTCAAAGCTTCCAATACAAGCGAAGGAGTTAAAAAAAGTGTGAAAGATAAATTTCATTTAGAAGAAAGTAATGTTATTAATTTATATATTGTGTTAAAAAAAATTTTCTTCGCTGCTCAATTTTATTTTCAATTTTACAAGAACCTATCCTCTCGAAATTCCAACCTAGAAGGGCAAGTCCACGTGATGTCATCTGACAGTCGCCCTGAGGTAAACAGTCGTTTTCAGCATGTTTGAGTCTATTTGGTTTTGCTTTTTTCGAGGTTGTTTTAATTGCTTTGAGCTTCCTTGCTTTTTTAAAAAGTGTACCAATGTACTTTGCGGCTTTTTGGCACTTTTTCCCAACCACCTAAAGAAATCTAGGTAATTTTGAAAGCGTTTTCTGACTATTTATACAGAGTTCGGCAAAAGTCCGGGACCGGACAAATATCGAAGAAAATATAAATTTTTTGGAAAATCTTTTTATACCGCAAATTTTAATACATTTTATGAAATAGCAAAAAACAAAAAAGTTTCACACAATACGAGTGTTATGTTGAAGATTGGCTTAATTATTATTTTATTCAGACCATTAAAATACAATATGAATAAAAACGGAACTAACAACTAAAAGTAATCAACTTTTTGTATTTTGCTATTTCATGAAATGTCTAAGTGGATAGTGATTTTTTGTGTGAGAGTGGCTATATATTTTTAACCCCTCGGTATAGGATAGCAAAACCCCATATTTTCTGAAAACTTAAAACAGGATCCATTTAGTTTCTTACAACAACTATGCCAAGATCATTAGTTTGAAATTTAGAGAGAATTGGAGATGTTTTAAAATCGATTTAGCATAGAATTTAAGAAAATTGTAAATTGCACTAGGTATAGGACACCCTCACACCATTCGAAAGAGGACATTTTTTTTAATTTGATGAATTATTATAATACGTTCCATTCAAAATAAGCCTGATACTGCATATTGAATGATCTAATAATGAAACTGAAAATTCTGAACACCCTGTAAAGAGATATTTGGTACTCAATCGTGGAATACATTCAACGAATGTCCATCTATTGAGATGTAAGAGAAAATTAGCTAAAAATTGTTATATCAATGAGTTATTAATTTTTTTCGAAATATTCACATTTTTTAAAAAGTCAGCATAACTCGGAGCCCTCTGTATTTAGGTATAGGGAACCATTATGAAGGAGTATTATATTTTTTAGAGGCAATCAGAAAATGCAATAAAATATAGGGTGTTCCATAAGAAAAAATATAACTTTGATACGCCACACTTTATTGGAACACCCTGTATATTTCAAAATATTTCCAAATTATGGAGTAAAATTTGTGATATAAAAAGATTTTCCAAAAAATTTATATTTTCTTCGATATTTGTCCGGTCCCGAACTTTTGCCGAACTCTGTTTGATAGAAAGGTAAAAATTAAAATCCATCGTATAACCAAATATTTGTTATCCTTAGAGCGAACGTCATTAGTGTTACCTTGTCAGTTGTTGGACATGTCCTATATTTTTTCACATGAATTCAAAAAATGAAGAAAAAAATGAATAAATTATACTATCTAAGTTGGGAATTTTGAAACCGTTGGCAATTCTCGACACTGAACACAGTTTAACCTACCACTGCACCAAAATTCGGGAGCGGGTAGATCAGGTTAAACTTATGTTAAAAAACATTTTTGTAATACGAGCCTTCGTTTCGGAATTATTTGCCTCTAAAGTTTGGAAGTAAAAATTTATGTTTATCCATCCATAATTTATAAAATTTTGGTGATTGATTACGTACATCCGTTGATAAATATTTAACACTCAACGGTAACTCACTGTTCTGAGTTGGGACAGATAAAGGAATCTACATCAACATCGCGAACAGAAATCCAGGGGCGGATTTTGCCCAGTAGTTGACAATCCGTATTTATTACAAGGACGTCCTGTACAGTTACTTAATATATAAACTATATTTAACAATTTCCATATTTTACGAGAGATGCACTTAGTTTTAGTTCCAGACCTTACAATAGATGTGTGTAAGTACCTACATTCTTACCAACCCTTTTATACTATGTCTTTTTCCTCAAATCCGACTTTCCCTCTGGGGGTAGATTCAATCTTCTGTAGATTATTCTAGAATTTTTTGTTAAAGTTAAACTTATTCCAAGGTCAAAATACCTTCAGACTTTTTAATTAATTATAATAGATATTTCGACGAAATTAAGTTTTAGACTATTCTCATCACCTACATATTTACGAATCTAATAGGAATTTTGCAATTGCTTTTTGACCTACTTCGTATATAAAACGTGGCTCTGATCGATTGTAAAATTTGATTACTGCGGATATGCTCCGATTTTAAAAGGTCATTTTTATTTGTAAAAGAAGTTTCATTGAGAAATAAAGATAACTGGTATCGCCAAAAGATAAATTCTGTGATAAATAAGAAAAAAAACTGATTCCGACCACTGCGATTTAGTTTAGGGTGCGAATAAATATTATTTATCTGCGTTTTTATCGTTAATATAGTTGGGTTTTCCATATACTTCATTACTCACATGTCATACATTTAAGTATATATATATCAATTATTATGATTATTGTTTTATCATGGATTGCAAAAATTATAAGTGCAGTCTCTTTTCTCATTTAACTTTTGAATGTAACTTAACATTGAAATACAATTTTTTTTCAATTATTTCGTTATAGGTCTCGTTATACGCCCCAATCCGTGGGGCCTGGAACACAGGACTGTATTCCCAATATTCTCAGATTTTTTTTGTAATTATTACTTAAAAAAAATGAGAATGCGATTTTAGTACCTATAGATACGGTTGCCAAACGTCCTGTATATACGGGACTGTCCGTATTTAACCAATTCGTATTTGTCCCGTATTTCGACAAAATACGGAAATAGAAGAGAGACAGAGAGCAAATTATGATGGAGAGAAAACATCTAATTTTATTTTGGAATAAATATCTACCGACAAAGCAAATTTTGAATCGTTTAAAGCTTGATCCTGAATACAATGACAATGTAGAAGTTTTTGAAAAACAAGCAATAGATTTCTTTAATACAGCTGTCGAATATATTAAGAAATTGTCACAACTGCTTCAAAACCTTTTCCTGGATGTCTCTGAACAGTGTTTCTGAACATTGAACGTATTTACAAACAAAACACGTAGATATTGAACATACTCTATTCAACCAGTTTGTTTACTTAAAAGATTTGAATAAAAATAATGACACAATAAATGCGAATACAACAAATAAAAATGATAAATAACATGAAGTTTGTTGAAGGTTTACGCCAATATAGTATGAAAAACAAATATTGTTCAAATTTCTTCAACAGGAACTCATATAATATCGACATAAAGCTTGTAGAACAGTTATTTTTTCATTTTTAGGTCAACTTATACAGAGAAATCACCTTTCGAAATTCAAAACAAACTTACGAAGGAATTCCTGTTATGGCTTCAAATATGGACACCGTTGGAACTTTTAACATGGCACGTGAACTTGCCAAAGTAAGTATTATTTATAACTTTGATTTGTACATGTAGCTCCACGTGCTTTCCATCCAACAGTTTAATTAAAATATTCGATTATACCACATAACGAGCCAAACTGATACATTCGTTGAATGCAATCACAACTTTACAGAAATAACTAACATTTCAAATTTAAATATTAGACTGGCTAAACAATGCCAACTGGTTTACACGTTTTGTGATCTGAGGTCCAGCTAGAGTAGGTTAATTTTATCCAACATCAATTGCACGTGTTCTTTGCCCTTTTTCTTCGCTCATCCTATGCCGGTACAGGCAAGCAAGCTTTGGTTAATACTTCACAGCCTTATATTTTATCTTCCACTTGCAGTGTTTCTGAGTCGGAAGATAACATTGGTTTAACAGCCTTGGTCCGAAGCCATTGAGTCATTTTTGGATCCCAACTTTTTCGACAATTTTTCTGTATCTGTTGAGGGCAATAATAGTTTTCTGGGTGGTGAGTGTTCCATGAAAGCCTTTGACCAAAATGTACTTTGTCTCTTTGACAAAAGGAGTTGCCGCTGCTCTTGTAGTTGTAACAATGTCGTCTGCGTATCCAAGACAGTAGAAGTATGTTATGGACAGTTCCGTGAGGAGGTTGTCTACTAAGGTTACATTTAGTAGTAGTTATAGCACTACTTGATAATATCCTCTACCTCATCCTTCCTTGACTTGATAGTGGCTTGCTCCAAAATGGATATTATTGTCCCATCCTCTGGTAACGTTGTTCAATGCTTCATCGATGTCTAAGAAAGTGGTCATATCGATATCTATCTCTTTGTCTTCGGGATAAGCCTGTGCAGATTAGGCAGTAAAACTTTTTGGTCACTATGGTTTTTGCTTAATTTTGCATAAGCTGTTTTTATTGTAGATTTCATACAATGACATGTGTAAGAATGGCAAGTATAAGAAATGGGAAACAATACTAGCGTGGTTGAAACAGAACTGGCGGGTATCTCGATTGCCACAAAAGAACTAACCAGAAAAGGAATTTCTGGCAAAACCATAACAATCTGACTGATAGTAAGCAAGCCCTATTAGCCTTGAACAGACAACGTGTTATATCGGGTCGGGTCTAGTACTAGAGTGCCACCAAGATTTAGCTAACGCTTCGACGGATAACAATTTTATCCTGAGGTGGGTTAAAGGGCACAACAGGAGCAAAGGTAATCGCATTGCCGATTCTTTAGCCAGGGAAACGGCTGGACTAAAAATCTTAGGACCCAGTGACACCTACGGCCTAACGACTTTGACAATTGCGGAACCAGCCAAACATTGCACCCATGCTCAATCCCTTAAGAGATGGGATGGAACCAAAGGATGCAATCTTGCCAGGATCTTCTTGGGCGACCCTGGGAAGCTGGCGCCGAAGAAAACTTTGGCGATGACCAGGAAAAACCTACGCTTAACAGTAGGATTTTTGACTGGCCACTGTCAACTAAGGAAACACCTCCATAGTATGGGGCTAGTGGACACACCTCTATGCAGGATGTGTGAACAGGAAGATGAAACTGTCAGGCATGTTTTATGCGAGTGTCCGGAGTTATCGTCAATAAGAGACTGTGTGTTCGTTGACTCTTGGCCTACACCTTTCGATATAAAGGAGAAGGCTCCTAGTGACCTTTACACAGAATACAACAATGTTTTCTTGACTTTCTAGTCATGTGTACTCAGCTATAAAGATATTCATCCTAGTGACCTGTCCACCTTCCTGGAAAGGACAGGATGGACGATGACCTAGGAGGACAACTCCTCGGGAGGATGTACTATGGGTCACATGTGGCATAAGTGCTGTGAGCCTACACTCACCCTCCCTACTCTACAGATACAGGTAGGGAGTAGAAACAATTAGATGTTATTATTGTTTTTGCTTAATAGGTTTGTAGCTGTTTTTATTGTAAATTTCATAAAATGGCATGTGTAAGAATGGCAAGTATAAGAAGGAATCATGCTGAAGAAGCCGATCAAGCTCGGAAAGGTGAACAAGCAATGGAAATTGCCTTTAAAGCTGAACTTTTTAAAACAGCTAACCATTGAAATCAAACTAGACTGTCTACCAGTTCTATGACTTTTGTACTTTATAGTCTTTTCTTGTTGTTATCATATCCGGTCTCTAATTTATTGATTATTAAAAACATTTTTTTCCTAAAATTGTTTTTAATTATTGTTAACTAAGATGTTACGAATAATGTCCTTTATTTTAAGGTATTCATGTATTACTGATGCATCGTTTTGTTTTAGAATGGTTTATTCACATGTATACACAAATATTATAGCGTAGATGAATGGAAACAATTTGCACAAGAAAATCCGGATTGTTTAAAACATGTAGCTGCCAGTTCGGGAATGTCAGATGTCGATTTTATCCGATTGTCAGATGTATTAAATGCAGTGCCAGGTGTAACCTTTGTTTGTTTAGATGTTGCAAACGGCTACTCACAACATTTTGTCGATTATGTAAGAAAAGTTAGAGCAGCATATCCATCGCACACTATTATTGTAAGTAAATTGACAAACTGCTACAAACTGCAATTAATAAATTTTTCAATTTTTCACGGGATTTAGATTCTTGAATAATTTATTTTCGGTGTACGGGTGATCAACTTTTATTATTAAAGATATTAAAATTCGAAAATAAAATCATGACAAATACTGAATTCTCAATGAAAATGGTGTTTATTATTTTAGGCAGGTAACGTGGTAACTGGAGAAATGGTAGAAGAATTGATTTTATCAGGAGCTGATATAATTAAAGTTGGAATTGGCCCTGGATCAGTTTGTACAACGCGAATGAAAACTGGCGTTGGGTATCCTCAACTTTCAGCTGTTATAGAGTGTGCAGACGCAGCACATGGTCTTCAAGGTCACATTATTTCGGTATGTAACAAATGCGATGAGTTGACTGAATTTTCCTAATGAAAAGTTCCTTTTGTTAATATTATTATTCACGTTTTAAAGATATTGTCCTGGTCTTCTATATCCAACTTATCTTTACTCTACACTTATTAAATTTGTTGTATTCTAATCTAGTTTTTAGGTTAGGTAGTATTTGTTCTTTTAGCTAGTAAACTAAACTTTAGTATACACTTTAATGTTCCAGCGTCCCTTCAACATATTATATTGAATGCTTAAAAGATCTATTGTGGTGTCCCCTTTTCTGTACTTATAGTTGGAATGTCTCAGAAACTAGTAGCTCGATTAAACCTATTTGCTGAAGGAATTTCAGTACAACCGCAGACTTCAGTATAGGAAAGTGTCCCTTTTTTAACAAGCAGGCTCATGGCTGTTGTATCCTAGGTCAACGCTATAATGTTCGGTGATGGTGGTCCAGGCCTGTGAAACTGACCGAATCAAATCTTTTTTATTTGGGGTCGCTGCTTCAATCTCCATATGTTTTCAATGAAACCAATATCTGTTCTGGTCATGTAATTGTTGCCAAGTTTTGTTCTTGCATCCAAGCTGCAGTATATGCAGAAGTATGGCATCTTTTGCTTTAGCATGCAGTATCCGCCAGTCCTATGGATATAAAGCCGTTTCAAGAAGAAAACCATTTAGAAGTTCACAATATTTTTCACTATTACCCGTACTCCAAACCATTATTTTAGTGGGAAATTTGAAAGCTTGTTCTTTTGATAGCATTTTCAGGTGATTTGCATAAAGCTGGAAACAAACTTTCATCGGATACAAACACATTACCAAAGTTATCTTCTTCAAACTATTGACAAACATCTATTCTTCGTTGCATTTGTAAAGGTTTAATTGCAGGGACTTTCTTTGTTTGCCTTGATATTATGTAGCCTTGTCTTTTCAGTGACTTGCGGGGAGTTTCTGTAAATTCGTTTATTCTTCGTTGATTTTCAAATCTGGTAGCCTATTTTTGAAGCCCTAGGCGCGGATTTTGTCGTCCTAGCAACTATCTAATTTTGCCATGAGTTATTAGGGTGTTGACTTTTTTAGGATGGAGGATGCACTTGTCCTGGTGACGTAGCTAAAGCATTCGGAGCTGGAGCTGATTTTGTGATGGCTGGAGGAATGTTTGCTGGTCATGATGAAGGTGATGGTGAACTAATTGAAAGAAATGGGAAGAAATTTAAGCTGTTTTATGGAATGTCATCAAGTACGGCAATGGATAAACATGCAGGTACACGTTTCTTATAAAGAAATATTATAATCAATCTGTTACATCCTGAAACAGAGCTGAGAACCTAGTCCTTTCATTGTAATTAGGTTTATACATTGTTCTCACCCTTTCCATAAAATTGTAGACTTTAAAAGGAAATAAACTATCTATCTATCCATATCTTCGGAAGAAAGAAAAAAAGTAATGGCTTCGGGTGTTAAATTTAATGTAATTTGGTTATTTATTTTTTTTTAAGGTGGCGTAGCAGAATATCGAGCATCAGAAGGAAAAACCGTCGAAGTACCTTACAAAGGAGATGTCCAAAATACAATTTTTGATATTTTAGGTGGTCTTCGTAGTGCTTGTACATATACAGGAGCTTCAAAATTAAAAGAGCTGCCTCGTAGAGCTACTTTTATTCGATGTACCCAACAGCTGAACAATATTTATAGTTAACTTTCGTATTTTAAATTATCTATATAATATCGCAAGAATTGAGTCGCTGTTTTACCAAATTTAATATGTTTATTTGTTCATAAACTAAAAATTATATACGTTTAACGTTTACTATATTAGTTTTTCTCTCCCTTTTGCCTGTTTTTTTTTTAAATTTTAGTCCTACTCCCAGTATTACATTGGTGCTTTGTGTGCTGCATATATTCTCGGGCAGTAGAATAAGGACCCAGTGTCCGACTAAGAAATATTGCGACAAATCGCTATAAATGATCTAACTAAAGTCTATTCAAAGGACCACTTATTGGTGCTATTGGCGACTAGCAAGCTGTCTGACTTTAGATAAACTATAAATGCTGCAATAACCAGACTTCAGCATTGAATTATATCGTAGAATGAATAAAGAAATTACAGTAGAAAAAATTGACCTTTACCCTGACGTCATACCCGCTAACCTCGCGAAATCAATCAATGAGTCAAAAATGGCTACAAATACTTTGTCGTGTGCCTAAATACGTTGACTGCTTGTTTATCTTGTTCAGCCACCGTCTAAGAAGTGAGGTTAAGTTGAAAATATTCATTGAATGCAAAACAGGAAATTTTGTACTTAACGTAAAATAAAATGAACAAACTACAGGTTTTGAAAAAAACCGATTTTATAGAATTTATCTGAATGCAAATGATGGAACGATTTGAACAAAACTCGATGTATCAAAATAATGACAGTTGTCATAAGAGGTCAAAATAAATTCTCATGAATACAACCGATTAATCGTTTTTGGTGCTATCTCTGTTCAACATTTGGAAGTAATAATTAGAGTTACATAAGAACGTACGTGTCATTGCTTGAAAGACAAGTGTACGTATATTGTATGATGTGTTTTTATTGTCAGTAGAAAAGGATGAGGTATATAAAGTTAGTATTTACTACTGTTCATTGTTAGTGACGTCAGGGTAAAGGTCAATTTTTTCTACTGTATATATTGGACAGTGCGTTCCAAATTCGAAAGATACAGAAACGGTTAACATTGGGTTAACATTGTGTTTTGACGTCTATAGATGTCAAAGATAATTGTTAAATACTATAGCAACGATTTTGAAACATATTTTTCAAAGAGCAGACCGTTCACTAAAGAGCAACAACTACTTCTCTGGCTATATGCCACGACAGACGTCAATTGATAACACGCTTTAGTAAAACCACAGATTATAAAGAGAACAGATACGAAAGCTTGACAGAGAACAGTAAAAAGAGAAAGAGATGGGTGGACATACCCATTTAAATGCCCATCGTCTTATGTCGACTCCGTTCGGGCTGCTTCGCGAAATTTCTCAACAGGGTTGCCAATTTACATAATATTTCATTCAATGTACGATCTTAGGTCCAATATTTTATAAGCATTTTTTTAGGTGTGATAGTTATGCAGATACAAATATTCGATAATTACTTGTTTTAAATCACTTTTATTAACATTAAAAGGATTATACAATTAAAAAGATTATAATGTATAAAAATTATACCATAAATATATACTTTTTTTACAAACCACATCCTTGGCAACCATGCACAATAACGGTGACGGCTAACCTAACCTAACAAAATCAAAACGTCAAAACGTGCTCAAAATCACTTGTAATCTGTGCTAAAAATTCATAACGCCATTTTTGTTTGCTTCATTGTTTGAAGGTGTTCAATCGGCGATATTAATTGTGTTATTTGACTAATCGATTCTGTGTTGTGGTAATATTAACTAGGTATAAAAATATAGTGGTATAGATTATTATTCTTATAAAATGAATAAACATCACGGCGGAGTGTATTGTTCATACAGAGACTGTCCAAATAAATTTTATTCGGAAAGAAAAATAAAGCTCTTTCGATTTCCAAGGGATGAGAGTATATAATTTAATATCCCGGCCTGTGATAAAAGAAATTTTGAAGTTTTAGATATTAACTTTGGTGCTACAAATTATTTTCAAAATTCTCCCTTGCATAGGTGTATATATTGTATTCCCTTTGATAATAAATAAATTAAGAATTATTTGTACTTTAAAATTTGGTTGATTTTTGTAATTATTTGTTCTATCTAAAAATGTATTTATTAATTAATCTCCCAAGAGTAATGACTATTTATAACAAATCATAGGAGTGTACATATAGGTATTAAATAAATAAATAAATATATATTCGATTATGATTACTGTTTTAATTCATGGCGCAGTTTTAAAGATTTAGTGGAAACTTCCAAAAAACTAGATCCGGCACTAGAAATTGTTTTTGTCCCCGAGTCAACAGTGCAATTGATGGTTTCAGCTGACGCCATACTGTGGTGGATCGTGTGGATCGTATTGTAGTGCCATCTAGCGGCACTTATCCAAAGTAGGCCTGAGGTAGAAAAATAGATAACTACTAAGGGTAATTAGTGAGACACCACCTACATTTTAATCACTTAAAAATATCAATGTTGCCATGTTTCAATTATAAACAAACTAGATATTTCAGTGTTCCTGTGGAAACCCGAGACACACCTTAAATTCATTTGTGATATTAATAAAAGTGCAAAAGTTGTGTATTTTGTTTGTTTTAAGTTGAGAACATTATCTATTTATTATTCGCCAATCGCCACAGTTCTATTATGGAGAAAGATAAGTGAGTGTCACAATACCAGCAATACCATGGTTTCAGTTTTCCAAAAGGGCCACGCGCTGGTAACATTGTGACACTTACTTATCTTTCTCCATAATAGAAGTGTGGCAAATAATAAATATTCATGTTTTTAAATTAAAACAAATAAAGTACACAATTGTAAGAAACCTTTTTTCCTAGTATATATTATATTAATAATTTTAAAATGTACACGAAAACATAATATTCATAATACCACAAACATATTTAAGGTGTGCGTCTTGGTTTTTTACAGGAACTCTGAAATATCTAGTTAGTTTATAATTGAAACATGGCAACATTGACATTATTAAGTGAGTTAAAAGTAGATAGCTGTACACTAATTACAGTTTCTTATTTCCCAGTTTTCTACCTTGTACCTACTTTCAATACGTGCCGCTAGAAAGCACTACAATCTATCCACTGCAAAATGGCGTCATATAAAACCATCAATTTGGTAATAAATTCAGAAAATATTTTAAACTGGCAACATCGCGATCATACCGAGTTAAAGGTCCAAGGTCATTGACGACGGAGCTGAAAATCGTTTGATGTTTTACCGGGATTCGTATCTGTTCTCTCTAAAATCTGTGCTAAAACGACAATCTGACGTTTTGGATTCCCAAAGATTCCTAAAATCTAATTTCATTAAATACAGACTTCAACTGTTTTTTGATATACTCTACAAAAAAAAAATGGAAGCAAAAATCCGAGAAATCACTTATTTGCGTCTAATTATTGTTCCCTATTTGGCTTAGAACCGAATTTTACAATGTTTCACGTTTTATATTAAAATATTTAATAAGTAACAATAAAAATGAAAATAGCTTTATAATCTATACTCTTTCAGGAATATGTAAATTTTTTCATCAAATACTGGTTTATATTATACTTCTCATACTACCCATATAGATTTCTCGCACTGTTGCCCAATTTCGTAAGTCCAAACGTTTTAAAATTAAATTAGCATAAACATTAGCATACTTTATCGAGCCTGAATAGTATGTGCAGTCTTTAGTAGAAATGAGAAAGGAAGTGTTTTTTTGTATATCGTTTAATTGTCTTATTTACCTTATCTTCTGTAGGTACCTTGTATCTTAATTGCTTTTTTGATTATTTTAAGAAAGAAATTGAAACACAATTTTTATTTCCATATTTCTGTAAGTTTTCGTCCCAATCTGGAGCTCACAATAAAATTTAAACAACGTAAAGCTTTGATCTCACCAATAATCAGCTCTGCCGTCTCATCTGCATATTCCTGTTTAGAAGTCATAAAGTCCATTCATTTCGTTGCTCTAATACTTAGTATCTCAAGAGTCCAGTTAGATTGGCGGACTTCAAAGATTTAGCCTGAGCCAGCATTTTCCAGATCTATATAAGAAGATAATGAAGGAAGGTCTAGCATTACCTCTAAAGATGGGCCGCAGGCAAGTCGTTGCACTACTTGCCACTCTATTTTTACCGTTTGCGTTGATTTGGTCGAACAAAACAACGCATCATAGGTAACAATTGATCTGGCAACCGTTAAAAATGACCAGAAGATCACTTTCGGCTTCGCCACGTCCAGAAAGCCCTCCATAATAAGATCCACTAATTGAATAATATCAATTTCCTGACCAATACATTGATTATTACATATTATTTTCAAAAAAATGTTAATTGGAAAGCAAATATTAATTTATTAGGTACATTAATATATTTTAACACTTCAGCAATCTACTATGAAACAATATTTATGTTTACCTCTATACAAATAAATTGAAATTCATTGTCAGTTAATAAAAGAGTTCATAGCGCAAGTGGCAATGTAGTAAGAGAGTGTTCTCTTCTTTGTTTTTAGTAAATAATTTATATATTGGAAAAAAGACCGTCTTCGGTGAGAGTGTGGCAAGGTCCAACAAGGTAACTGCTGAATGTACCGGTGCTGAAGACTTGGCTGACAAGATAGCAGGCAATGACCGCTTATTCGAGAACATTGAACCGGCAAACTTTATTTCATCAGAGAACTAAAGCCATGTAGTTCCGTAATACAAGAAAACATGAAATATTTAATTGACGGAATGTTATAGGTAAACATATGTAGTACTACTTTGTTGAGTGTATTTAGGTTGTACTTATTTTTATTCAAATTTTTAATCAACTTTATAATATTTATTTATCCCCAATATGCTGATAGTGTGAAGTTACATGGAAATACATAAGTTCATAGTAATTAAATAAATATGAACACTTATAATTTCTTTAAATAATATCAAAAAACGAAACAAAAAAATAACATTTCAAATCAGAATATTGTAGTAGAATACCAATAACTTTTTTTGTTTTTGGTCACAAAAAAAACTGAACAATTCCTAGATCATTTATATGGCTAGCCGTGCGAAACATGAATAGAAGACAAGATGGCAATATATTAACAAGAAATATTTTATATACAAGAAGGTGCTTTTAAATACAGCTTAGGAATTATGAAAAAAGTCAACTTAGGAAGAATATGAAAATGAAAAAGCTGTATGGTTCTTAGAACTTTGGAAACAAAGAAATGTAAAATAACGCGAGAGAAAATGATAAAGCTACAGTTTTAAGTGTAAATCTTCTTAATAAAAAAGTCACTAAAATATTACTATACTGCCGTCGGTAGTAGGAAAGCAGTAACTAAAATTTTTTGGTACTTTTACTTTTTTTTTGTGCCATTAAGTTGGTAGCGTTGTTTTTCGTCTAAGTACGAAGCAAAAAAGTGGTAGGTAATATTTGTTTAAAGCTTTAAAATACATTTTTTCTACAATCACATTGAAAAGTAGGCTTTTTCGCTTGCCATTGACAACGAAAAGTTGACGTTTCTTGAGGATTTACTTTACCTTTATATGCATGCATACCTATTCATAATTAAAGGAAAAAGTCGGTAAGGGACACGAAAAGGTGCTTCAACTTCTGCAACTGATATTGGGCAAACTTTACCAAAACTTCAGATAACATTCCCTCCGAGTTTTTGTTGTTTTATCCTTGAAAAGCCATTGAAAAACAGAGCATCTGATCTATTCTAAGTAAAATTTATTTTTGTTAAAATTTTTGATTATCTAAGCCCTACTAGATGTTTCCAATGATCAGATCTCCTTTTTTAAGCTTTGCTTATTTCTTCCAATATTACATTGGAGCTAATACCGCAAAAGGGTTCCGGCTCCCAAAGGGATGTTTGGGTCCCCCTCTTTGCTAGTTCATCCGCTTTTCCATTTCCTTCTGTGCCCTGTGTGACCTGGAATCCACTATACTATTCTCGCCTAGCTCATTGAGTTTGCCTAGCTATTCCCACACCATTTTGGAACTGATTACATAAGAGTTCTGTGCTTTAATGGCTGCTTGACTATCCGACATTATGATAATCCTTTGCCAATATTGTCAATATTGAGCTGTGCACACTTTCTTATGGTGTGAATTTTCGCTTGAAAGATACTTGTGGTTTTTCCCAAGCTGGCCCGTGCCATTGAATGGCATTCTTTCCAAGTCTGGTAATGGTATTATTTGGATCCCATTCCACCTTGTTGCTTTAAACCATAACGAAGAAAACCACTTACTTTAGCCCTACAATAATTGCGATTACACACCTATCAATGTTAGTGGAAGCGTCTATTTTTTTTCTTTTATTTAATGAATAGTCATCTACATAAGATGTTGTCATTCAATACAGAATATACTAATTATTATCGATGCCGCTCAATGCAAGTTATATATTATAGACATTTTCCAGATCAAAGAGTAATTTTTCTATTCACAGAATCAATCGTCAAGCCTGTCAATTGCTTCCTTAAAAAATAGGTCGCGTAGAAAAGCCAACTTCAACATGCATAGATAGATAGATAGATCTTTATTGTTCTTTCGTATGAGGATACATGAACAAGCGTGATATCAACTAGTACAAAACATATATTTTCATAATAAATCTTATAGCAGATTAGGTTTGGATAACATATCTCGACAAGAGTGAGGTGATATTATTCATTTACAATGATTTTTAATATTCTCTTTATTATGTTATATATTTGATAGAGAATTTGTGGTTCAGCTTCATTATTTATTATTGATTCAATGTCAGTTACGGATTGATATATTTCAAGAAAGGGACGTCTAATTCTTTCATACACTGGACAAACAAAAAATAAGTGTTGTAGAGATTTTAAAGCAAAACAGTTACAAATAGTACATACTTCATTGGTTTTTATTGTGTATGGATTGTTATTAACATACATGTATATTATATTACTATTGTGAGTGCGTATCTGTGAAATTAAGCATTTAATATGTAGAGTTATGAAGAGATCTAAGTGATTTGCACAATGGAAAGGATATTTGCCTTGTAGAATTTGCTTATACATTGGGCAGTATGTACTTAAAAGTATTTTGTTCCAATCTTCTATATGACTATGTTGCTCAAATTTTTCTAAAATAGTGCTGATTGTGACCGAGTCAAAAGTATCAATATTAAGTTCCGAGGCTCCGATTTTATGTAGGATGTCATTTAATTAGCTGATCCAGTTATATTTTGATACTATTTTATTCTGCTGGTTTAGTTGACACATTCTCTTTAGTGCTATCTTGGGAAATCTATTTAAAGGTAACTTTTTAATCTTTAATAAATATTCTAGAGCTTGTTTTATGATAAAATACCCAATTTTCACCAATTTTATTTCAGCTCTCAAAATGTAACTGGGCGTAGTAATTTTTCTATTCACAGAGTGAATCGTCAAGCCTGTCAATTGCTTCCTTAAAAAATGGGTCACGTAGAAAAGCCAACTTCAACATGCATAAGACATGTTACTCGGTTGTATATTATATGTCATATGATAATAAAGAAAGTATATTTTGAACTACTTTGATGCAGAAACACTGAAATAAATGTTTAGTAATATCTAGAACTAACTTCATGAATACAGACTTAATACACTAACTACAGATACAATATGTATATCAAAAGTGTAGAAGAATTATGTGCATTTCATTACATATTATATGTAAATTATAGTTAATACAGAGTGGGCAACTGACGGTTCATTCCGAATTTCCGAATTTTTAATTCCCTTTTACTTTCTATACCCTTTTATGATTGAAAATGTGGAGTTTACCAGTGTGGTATAGTTTATTTGAAGTCAGAGTGAAATCATTGCGGGTGCTGTTCAAAGCCAACAATCGGTTCTTTCCTTTATCGCAATATTGATAGCTACAATACACAAGGTTCATTCATGTGTGTAAAATTAAGGTGCCGAGTAAGTGGAAGGGAAGGGTTTGAAATGTGTCTTCTCTGGATTAATCATCCAAAAATTACAGTTTTTTTTAATTGAACGTATAGGTACTGCTCCACACCAATATAAGAACTGTTTTCAATGGTCCACTCTGTGTACCTACATACAAAGATAATTTTAATAATCCTGCAGCTATGCCGTTTGCATTGACATGTGCGCTCTTGCATTGTCATGTTGAACAATTCAAGAATGCCGGCTTAACTTTGTTCCTTTTAATGGCAGGGATAACTTCCGGCATGTTCATTACCTTTGGATGGTTTCGGTTCACTTTGAAAATAACAGTTTCGTCACATGCTATATTATGTAGAATTAAGCAGCATAATTTGACAAGTGCATCAAATTTTAAAGTTTCTTAACATGCAACTAATCGTGTAAGAAACAAGGCACAAAATGCCTTCTACTTCTGCGAAATACTCAAAATGTTTTACTCGAGTTGTCTCTCATAACACAAAGTACTGAAAGAACATCTAGTAAGCGGAAAAGTTATGGATGGATATCAGCATGTATTAACTGAAAGCACATACGAAAAGGGAAATGAGAAAGCACAAAACCAAAAAAAAGGAAATTTGAAAACAGAATAAAATGAAAACAAAAAAGAAGTCAATAGAAAATGCCGAATAAATTTGCGAAGTTGAAAGTATTTCAAAAGTTAAGTGATGAAGGTGATGAAGATCCTTCCAGTGTTGAGGAGGAAGACTACACCTACCTCTATTCCAATGACTTTTTGAGTAGATCTAAATCGCAAGAAGTGCTGGTGTTTCTGAGCGATTGGCAATGTTTATCTGTGACTTCTGCCAACTATAAACTACCAAAGTTCACCTGTTATCGCCTTAGCTGTCAGCGTCATGATTTAGTAAGTGGGGTTAGGCTGGATTATTTTCTATCCTTCATAGACTATTCCAGAACACATGTCTTTGACAGGTCAGCCATATTGTACTGGAGGACAGCCGCATCGATCAGTTGGAGTTGCACTTTGTGTTTCTATTTTATGAACAAAAATTGAATGATATAGGTACACTGACTATCCCTCGAAAAGATGTCGAGAATACATGCCAAGTTTAAAGTTGTGAACTAGGCGAAAACAATATAGTCATCTTACTATGGATTCCATGACACACTGGAATAGAAGGAAATGAAATAGCAGATGAACTAGCAAAGAGGGGGACTGAAATACCTTTCTGGAGGCCTGAACCCTTTTGCGGAATGAGCCCCAATGTAATTTTGGAAGAAATAGGTAAAGCCGAGAAAAAGAGAAGATCTGACCATTGAAAAGATGTAGTAGGGCTTATACAATCAAAGACTCTTCTGGTTGACTACAACCTGTTGAGATCAAATGAATGCATAAGTCAAAGTAAAACTGCGCTAAGAGTTTTAACAGGGATCCTAACGGGACATTGTCGCCTGATTGGGCACCTGAAAAAGCTCAAAATAGTAGAGGACGAAGAATGCAGATTTTGTGGCATGGAAGAAGAAACCTCCAACCACACACTTTCCAACTGCACAGCACTAAGTAGAAGTAAGGAGGTCTCAGTGAATGTCACCCCAAAATACATACATACAAAGTTGTGATTTGCTGGGGGGGCTCTGTTTTAAAGTAGTAATCCAATCATGGCGGCGTTGATCAGAGCGATCAATTAAATAGTAGTCTCGCTTCGTTAAAACAGCAGGAAATGGAACCTGTTAGTTACGTCATACTAGACGGCAACTAGATTAGGCAATTCAGCGACCAGTTAAATTAATGACATCCCAGGGCAAAATAAAAATATGGTTTTGGTCTTTTGGTATACACAAGAGTGTTTATTTTGGACTAAGGTGATTTTATTTGGCTATAAAGGATTGTTTCGATAAAAAAAATTTAATTTGTTTAAATCTTCACTATATTTGAACCTATAGGATATAGGTTCAACTTAAGCTTTTATCGTTTTTTGCTAAAACAGCATCTTTATCAAACGGGTGAAGGTACCTGTAATGAAAATTTTTCAATTAATACAGTGTATTAATACGGAATTTTAAGGATATTGCAAATGTATTAAAAAAATTTAAGCTGGAAATAAAGTCCAAAAAAGGTTCTTAAATACGGAAGTTTACTTAAGATCTATCTCCTGACCTAGATATTCTTAATCATCTATGGAAAAAGCATCCTCTACATGCTGTAGGCTTTCTCAGATCCCTTTGTTCTCATGCATAGGATATATTTGCGGATATAATATTCAAAATGATAAAACAAGTATAGTCAAAAGCGCTCTTATTGTGCGGGTTCAAAGGTCACTAACCAGACACTGAGGTTACCAAAATGTGAGATTACAATTATACCCTGAGAAAATAATGATGGTTGATGTTTCCTGCTCACTGGTTGACGAATTTCCACGTTTTCATTCATCCTCGAAATATTCTATCAGATTAAGTACCATTTTTTTGCTTGAGGATGCAAGAAACCGGAAATTTGCTTCTTATTATTCACATTGTCACTTTGAATTGTCAAAATCTTTTTAGAATTTTTAGAATCGCTGAAAACTAAATACATATCCTCTTTTCTCCCGTCAAAATTGCATAAATCTGTCTTATTCATCTTACGGATTTTATTTGGAAGTTATGATTAAACGCAATAAAAGAAAACAAAAACGGTGAGTATGTCTTTGTTGAATCATATGACCCGCATGATAAGACTGCATTTGACTATATTACCTTGCCTACTAAAACAAAAACTCCATTGACCGAAGTAGATACTACTTTCAGCACAAAGCCAAATTCAAAATGTGTGCTCATTGATTAAAAAATGAATGAATATTTATATTCATACCTATCTCGGAGTTCATCCATTTCTCAGCGAAACACAAAGTTAAACCAAGCGTATATAAAACACACTAAGAAAATCAAATCGACGAAAAAATGTTTGAACAATGTTTATACCATTATATAGACAATACAAAACTGACCATGATGTCCAAATCGGTTACCTTGGACGACCATATATTAGGTTACGTGATAGATTGCCTAATTGGGTGATATACTAAGGGATATATATGGTACACAGACGGCTCAAAAGCAATAGAAGGAACTGGGATAGGAGTGTTCGGGCCAGGAACCAAAATCTCTGAAAGCTTGGGAAAAACCCCAAGTATCTTTCAAGCGGAAATCCACGCCATAAAAAAGTGCGCCCAGTTCAATATTGATAAAGGATACAGAAGACAAAGGATTATCATAATGTCGGATAGTCAAGCAGCCATTAAGGCACTTAGCTCTTGTGTAATCAGTTCCAAAATGGTGTGGAAATGCCTAGACAAACTCAATGAACTAGGCGAGAACAATATAGTCACCTTACTATGGATTCCAGGACACACTGGAATAGAAGGAAATGAAATAGCAGATGAACTAGCAAGAAGGGGGACTGAAATACCTTTCTGGGGGCCTGAACCCTTTTGCGGAATCAGCCCCAATGTAATATTGGAAGAAATAAGTAAAGCCGAGAAAAAGAGAAGATCTGACCATTGGAAAGATCTAGTAGGGCTTATACAATCAAAGACTCTTCTGGGTGACAACAACCTGTTGAGATCAAAAGAATGCAAAAGTCAAAGTAAAACTGCTCTAAGAGTTTCAACAGAGATCCTGACGGGACATTGTAGCCTGAATGGGCACCTGAAAAAGCTCAAAATAGTGGAGGAAGAAGAATGCAGATTTTGTGGAATGGAAGAAGAAACCTCCATCCACATACTTTCCAACTGCACAGCACTTCAAAATCCTAGAGCAAAGCACCTAGGAGATTACTAGATAGAAGAGGAACACTTACCTAAGTTGAAGCCTGCAGACATCCTAAAATTCCTCCGGGAAATAGAACTAAAGGAGCTACTATTTTCTGAGACTCTCCTCAGAAACTGAGTAGAAGTAAGGGGGCACAATAGATCTTTTAGGCCTCAGTGAATGTCACCCCAAAATAAAAGGGATATATATTTTGCCCAAATTATTCTATTCTAAATATTCTATCTGCAAATGGGATCAATTTTGACACTTGACTAAAGCTTGACTTGTTAAATCATACTACAATACTTCTCGTTAGTAAGGAAGATTACTAACCAGGAACGAACACATCACTAGATCATATTCCCATTACACTATAAAAATTCAAAGAATGGAACTTGGATAAATAAACTTCAAAATATGTTCATTGATTGTATGGCTATCGCATTTCTTAGAATTGTCAGTTGAGGAAAAATAAAATAATTCTTGATATATGCAGCTGAAACGCTAGCGAAACGTTGAAAATGGAATTATTAAAAAAACATTGTGATTTGAAATACCATTTAAATACAAACTAAAAAGACAATGTGTGCTCCATTACTATACAATCGTGCCAGTAGACTCCGTTTCACATAACGCTAAGGCTAAGGCTTTTGACCGATATTGATGTTCATATATTGTTATGTGCTGCTTCTTCGCGCATACGACTGCAACTTCTAGACTTCTAGTGGGTTCTTCTTGTGTGAAACGGAGTCTACATTCGGTTCACATTATTGATTTTCCATGTTTTCGCCAATCACAGTCATGTAAATGCGGTCGTGGTCGAGTTGTCTCCCAAACCGGACGTTATTACTTGTTTTCGAAAAGGGTCATGTCCGAGTGGTCTCTTATTCATTTCAGGTCTACTTTCTTCAATTCAAACTTTGCTCAAAATCCAAAAATTAATTTAAAATATATTTTATTTCGACAAGACAAAAGACGTGAAAAACTTTTCAAGAAGAGTTAATAATTAATTGTTAGGGCAAGGAACATTACACGTTAACATAACAATACTTGGGGCAAGTGAAATACTGGCAAATAATCTTTCTTAAATAAAGTGACAAGAACTGTAGACAACTCGACTATAATAGAAATCTACCTGCTGGTCTTCGGAGACAACTTGACCCTACGGGTGGTAAATGCCACTTTCAAGCGCAAACTTGCACGTGGCTGTCGTAAACCAAAATTTGGATAGGTACTCTATATGTTATTAGTACTATCTTGACTGGCAAAAGGATCTGCGAGGTTATTGTCTAACCATTATGGTTAAGTAACAATAGCCGTTTTTTGTTCAAATTAGTCAATAAAAATACGGGTAGATTCAAAATATGATGACATTTGTAAAAAGATGGAAAACAGTAGGAGTTGTTACTTTTTGGAAATTTGGAATATATCCATGCATGATTAGCCATTTTCGAGGGCATAGAAATTACATATCATTTTCTGAGATTTGAGAGGAAAAAATATAATCACAATTTTATTCAGCACCTTCGAGGGGTGAAATCTCGAAAGAGAGCGGGCTGAGGACATTTTAGCAGATATTACAATCACGTTTTAAAGACATCTTAACGGCGTTTCTTCATGACGTTTTGAAGATGTACCTATACGCTAATATCCAAAAAATGTTCTAAAGACGTTTTTATTTGATGGAAATTGATATCATAATATCTGTATCTGTAAGAATTTGAAGGGTGGGTGACCCCCACAGCACTTAGGCCACAATTGGCCCATTGTGCATCCTTCCGAGGTTCAGACTTCCTTCTGGCTCGTCATCCAGCCTACTTGTTTGAAGTAGGCGATAACGTTGCCGGAAGTAAGCTCCCTCATGCTGGCTTGTGTTAGCCTGTACTCGCCGAATACGGAAAACCTGAATTGAGAGAGTGTCGGACATTCACAAAGAATGTGTTCGACAGTCTCGTCTTCCTGTTCACATCCTCTACAGAGTGAAGAGTCAGACAGACCCAGTCTGTAGAGGTGTTTTCGTAGGTGGCAGTGACCGGTCAGAATACCCGTGGCTGTCCGAAGGTTCTGTCTGTTCATAGTCACGTATTTTTTGGCTACTTTGCTGTCCGGATACTGCAGCAGTTCCTTGGCAAGCCTGCAACCTTTTGCATCGTCCCATCTAACCTTAAACTTATCAAGGGAGTGTTCCTTTATTAGGTCAATCATAGCCGATGCCGACAGACCAATGAAAGTGCCAGGTCCCAAGAGTTTTTGGGAGGCTGCTTCCCTGGCTAGTGAGTCGGCAATGTGGTTACCTTTCGATTTACTGTGCCCCTTGATCCAGCCTAGAGTGACTTCGTTGTTGCTACAGGCTTCGATCAGGGACAGGTGACACTCCAGTACTAGGCCAGATGTTATACGTGTTCTGTTCAGGGCTAGTAGTGCTTGTCTACTATCCGTAAGGATGTGAATTTTATTAACTATGTTTCTTTTGGTAATCTCTTTTGCGGCGATTTAGATAGCAGTGAGCTCTGTTTGAGCAACGCTGACATCACAGCCCATCGCCCATTTGATGTTTAGATTCAGAGATCTGGAGTAAATTCCACATCCTGAGCCCACATTGGTTTTAGAGCCATCCGTGAAGATGCGGAGTGCGCCTTCTTCTGATCTGTCTTGTGTGTTATATTTAATGATTACCTTGTAGGGCCTGTGGAAGGCATATTGTGGTGAGATTGCGTCCGTATTTGCCCGCAGCAATGGGACCTCATTGAGTGCCTCACGCCATAGGTTACGTCTCAATCTACCAGATCCTACGTCAGGTTGTATACCGGTAGAGCGTAAGCGTGTCATGGTCATCTAAATAACCTCCCTGATGTGTATGTCAAGAGGAGTGAGACCAAGGGTCACCTCCATCGCTCTGGTTGGTGTGGTTCTCATGCCTCCTGTTGTATTGAGGCATGCTGTTCTCTGAATTTGATCCAGTTTACGGACGACTGTCAGCTGGTTTGCTTTAACTCCCCAGGCAATCGCGCCGTACGTTAGCATAGGTCTGATGATGGCAGTGTAGATCCAGGCAGTAACCCTGGGTGACATTCCCCAGGTAGGGCCGATGGTTCTGCGACACTGTTCATAAGAGATGTATGCTTTTTTTACTCTGTTTTCTAGATGAGAGTTCCATGTTAACTTACTGTCAAATGTGACACCTAGATATTTCACCTCTGATGAGAACTTAAGTTCGGTATTTAGGAGCTTTGGCACTTGATGTTTTGCAAGCTTCCTTTTTTTCGTGAAGATTACCATTTCTGTCTTCTTTGGATTTATTGACAGAGAATGGTCTTTACACCATTGTTCTATGATGTTGAGGGCCTCTTGCATTAGAGCACAGGAGTATCTCCTCAAATATTCCTGTTAGCAGAATGACTAGATCATCTACATAAGCTATTGTGTAGAGGTTGCCATCATTGAGGCGGCTGACCAAGGAGTCTAAGACCATGTTCCACAGTAGTGGTGAAAGTACCCCTCCCTGTGGATACCCTTTTACAACCAAGCCTTTGATGGTGACATCGTCTACACTGATTTTTATTACTCTTTTTGAGAGCATGTTATATATCCAGCCATTTATGGTTTGGAGGATATACTTGTTGGCAAGTCGTTCGTTATCTGAGGAAAAGTGGTTTTGTCGAACGCACCTTCTATGTCTATGAATACGCCCAGGGTGGACTCCTTGTTTTCCAGCGATGTTTCGATGCGGCCCGCCACAAGGTGAAGAGCCGAATCGGTTAATCTCCCTGGAGTGTATGCATGTTGGTTTGGGTGCAATGGGTTTTGCGTTATCACTGCATCTCGTATATATCGTTCGCACAGCCTCTCCAAGGTCTTCATTGAAAACGATGTGAGGCTGATGGGTCGATATGCTTTTGGAGTAGAAAAGTCCATTCTTCCTGGTTTTGGTATGAACACAACTTTGACTTCTCTCCAACCTTTTGGAATATACCTCAGAGCCAATGAGGATCTGAGGATTCCTACCAGGTGCGGCGTTAAAGCATCCAGGCCCCACTGAAGTAGAGCTGGATAAATGCCGTCTGTCTGATATCATAATATTTATCACTCTTCTTTTAACTAATTTATTGTACATCAACTATCATTTAAATTAAGGTTACACGTCATACGTCATATTCTCTGTACCTTCAAAGTGCTTAGCTTTAGAAGTTGATTTTATTCGAAAATATTTACTTTGCATTTCTAGATGACCTTGAATATAGAATTTTATAGAAATAGATACAGTTCTGTTGACTTTTCTCCATTCAACAACTATCTGAGTCTGTGGTTAGGTTAGTTCCAAATGTTGAATCATATGATTCATATGTTATAAGGTAACATGAATATGAAGTGTATGATTGTGTCGCCCTCTACTTTCCAAGTGGGTACTCAATAATTTAGTGATGCTGTCGACTTGCCCCATTAAATATTGCTAAAGGAGTTGAGCTTCCACATTTTCAACATATTTAAAACGTCTTTAAAACATCCCTGCAGAGGCGTTTTAAGCAATCCGTTTTACGTACCAGGACGTTTGGACCAAAGTAAGACATGAACTGGACGTCTTTAAGACGTAGTGTGCTCTAGATTTTCATAGGAAATACCCATAATCATTTTATATGGGCAATCAGCTGAATTTCTTCGCATACATTTAGAAGCACCCTGTATATTATGAATCTTTTCTATCTAAAATAATTATTATCTCGAAAACCATAAGACTTATGTATATAAAGTTGTTTGTAATTAAGTTACCAATTCAAAAAGTTGAAAATATACGGCATGTTTCATTCACAATAACGAAGTTGATTGCAACTTCCGTCACTTTGTATATTAATGATTATAAATAGGTATCTACAAGTTCAAAATATAATTATCACCTGTACCTATCTTTGTAGCAAAAGTAACCATAAATACAGTCACTATTGAAACAACTAAAGAATATTGTAAATAGAATAATAGTAAATAACCTCTTTGATATCATGAATTTATATTGTAATGAAGGTTTAGCAAAATGAGTCGTATTGAATAATTTCAAAAGCAGAATTGACGCTAAAAAAGTTCCATCTTTTCGTATGAATGGCTCTTGAAGAAAAATAAATAAAAGTAGGCAACATGCGGCAACCGAAGTTTAATTATATAACTAACTATAGAATAAACCAGGTACAGTTACCTTGCGACTGTACATCGTACTCTCGTACTTTATTCTGATTGGTCCGTAGCTCAGGTAAACGTCTGTGCTGTCTCTTGGCGTGCACACGGGAAACGGCCTACAGATATACCTGTACGAATGAATATACTCGAAAATACACAAAACTAATTTACTAGTTAGGCTGTGAATATGAACTGTGAACGTTTATGAACAATTTTTAAAGAAATTTTAGATAATTCGTTTTTTGCAAAACGACGGCAACTGTTTTTAATTCGTTTTGTTAATAAATTGTTTTATTAGTGTCGTGTATCAATTCCAAATGTGTAAAGTGAATGTGATTTCTCTGACAAAGTTGAACACAACCCAATTTTCGATATATTTTATTATTCACGGTTTACGATAATACACTTACTCCGTTTTTTCTATTATAATTCAAATTATCGATTAGTACCTACTTTAATTTTATTTAAATTAATTGTGATCGTGTTTACTATTGTAACTTTCATGTGCATTTAAGTGTAACTGACATACACTAAGGTTAAGTTAACAAAAAAAAAATCTGTGATCTACTCTAATACTTATTTAATTAAAAAAATATATACAAACTATTTATCGTACGTTTTATCAAGAAAAACCTGTAAAAAGGTCCGTAACGCTAGGTTATAACGGAATCTGCTTTTACCTGAATCAAACAGGTGTCACGTGGCAAAATGTCGGATTGTTTATAATTGGTTTGTAAATATGCCGTGTTAGATCGTTTCTTTTTTTTTGGAAAAATTGCAGATGAGTATCAAGGGTTTAAATATGATCGGGCCCCATTACATATGTGTTATGTATGTAACCACAGCGGGTCTCCAAGGACCTATGATGGGATCCGATGAACAAGAAATCGTTCTTCTCATATATGTGATAGTGGATGTTATTCAGAATAAGGTGAGTTTGTTTTATTGTTTTAATTTCATTATAAATCGTAAAATTTTGGATAAATAATTGATATATATATATATAGGAACTACAAACGCACGTTATGCTTATATTTAATTTTTATTTACACACAAAACAAATAAAAATGATATTCCTTATCGCGATTGCGGATTAAAGTACCTACTTTAACGAAAACATAGGACACTTAAACTACTTATTTTGTTAAAAATATTGTAGTGAAATTATTGAAATAGCGTTAGCTAGAAATTCCGGATAAATTTCGCACAAAATTTAGTTTATAAATCAATTTATTTTTCGTTTTCAATTAAAGAGGCATATTGGAAAACGATTCTAAATAATTGATTGCCATGCTAAACTTTTAGGAGTAGTGGAACTACAATACCACAGATCCTGCGTTGGGGGACCAACAAGCTAGGGGGTCCACGTTTGTCATAAATTACTCTGGGCTAGTCTAAAATAAAAAATTCAATAAATACCAAGCAGGAAATTTAATAAGTAATTTATTATTAATTTGAAAATCCCCTGAAGATTGAGTTAGCGCCTTCAAAAACTCTATTTTGAATGTACCAACAAGCGATTGGAAGAACTGCTTCCAAAATTGGTCCAAAGGACACAAAAATGCATTTATCATCGAGGAGAACACTAATAGAAGTTGTCTACTGTTTTTATCTAGGTTTATATGCAAAATATTAAAGACAATCAACGTATTTATACATTTTTTGGTAATAGCGTAAATTTATAAAAAATACTAGCAGAATTTTCAGGCGAGTCACCGTTGGTATTTCTATAAAAACATTTTTTTTTTGATACCCAGATGTTGGGGCGAAATTTGAAGTTTCGCCACTGACTCATATAGTCGTACTACCCGGGGTACTAATACAATACAATTATAAAGTGGAAAATAGTGATTAAATCTACTTCACAAATGTAATAATTAAACTTGATAAATACCTACAATTGTGAAATCCAATATAATTTTGTCAAAAACGTAAAAATTCCAAAATAGACTTTAAATATTAGATATTATTTGACTAATTATAAAGTAATCAATAAGCTATTAATACTTTATTTGAATTACCAGAATTTTTGAATGTAAGATTACATATTATATAAATTATACATAATAAAGGTGATACATAACCTCCAGGAGTGCGGAATATGCTCAGTCATCACAATATTTAAATTTAGAATTTATATATAGTTTTCAAGAAAATTATCTTTTTATTAAAGTCCAAAAAACCGTTTGTCTACGAACAGGCTGTCAAATATTTATTTTTCTTGAAGCCTTGGTTGAACATGCGGTTTCGGAAAGGAACTGAGTTTACCGATTTCCACCAAATGCAGGCAGGATTTTTCCTAATCCTTCTTGAAAAGTTTTACACTTATTGAAAGAGTGCAACCATTCAGAAGTCTTCAATTCTACTACTACATTTTTTTCCAGAGCTATTAGAAATATAGAAAAAGAGGGATCCCTTTGTGCTCACACTATCTAAAGGTCATTTTAGATTAGACAATTTCTTGTGCAATATTTAGTTCAAGTTTTGGAACAATTCAAATTGTTGAGTCTAAAATTAAAAATTGTATTAAAAATTGTCTACCCAGTCACATTGTAAAAAAAATAAAACAGGTTCTATTTTCTTAACAATTTGATTTATTGTTTGTGTTTCTGTTTCTTAAAATCTTGTGGTTATGTATTAAAGTGGATGAAAAATATGTCTTGGAATAAACGAGAGATTGAAATGTTAATTGAGGAAATCTCAAAATATGCTTGTTTGTACAATGTAAAACACTCCTTCTCCTCTGTTTTAAAGTTAATATTCCTTAGTGACATGAGCTGCCGTGCAAATTAATAAATATTTCAAATTTTCCGGTTCCATAACTAACGAAATTTTTGAAAAGGTTATATTTATTTTATCATCAAATCAAATCACTACGCAGAATCTTGAACTAGATATTGTTCAATAAATTAAAATAGCTTAAAACAGTTGGCCAATATTTCACATAAGAAATCTATTCCAAATATTGTTCCAAAACTTGGACTGAATATTGCATGAAAAATTCTCCGATCTAAAATGACCTTAATACTACTTTCATGATTCGAATTTCATCTTCTGATACATCATCTATCAGCGATTCTATTTCTTATCCATAAACTCTTTTCTAACTCTTCTAAAGCTCTCTTTTGGTCAAAGCTTTTCTGGAAACTTACACACATTTGTTTGTTTGGAAATTTAGGTATTGTAGATCAAATATCAAACTATAATAATCTATTACTAATGTGTCAAGTTTTCAAAATTATAGGAAATTTTTGAATTATGAGAATAATTACCCAAAAGAAAAATTGACTTCTGTTCAATATGCAATGTTTAAAGAAATGTTTTTCAAAAAAGTACAATAATTGCCAATTCGTCAAAAACGTATGAAAAAAATATTAACAAATTAAATGAAAGTTAACAGTAAATAATTTTTTGGTGAACAATATGGGGGGTATATCATATCACAATTACTACATTTGCAGTTAGAAGAAGCTAAGTTACCATTTGTCTCTCTTACTGACTTTTTCCTTTGATCATACCTAATTTGCAATTGATTTAGGACAAACTTTTTTATCAAGTACTTCAGCCAGCATAATTACTCTTAGATGCTACTATTTTTTTGGTCAGAGTTGAAAAGTTATTCATAGGTAGGTACCAACGATATATATTTTGAACTAAACTATAGGTTGAGGCATTAGTAAATTGATGGTGGAGATACATTAGATACTATCAACGAACATTCTGTATCTGTATCTGTATCTGTAGAGTAGGGAGGGTGAGTGTGTAGGCTCACAGCACTTAGGCCACATGTGACCCTTTGTACATCCTCCCGAGGAGTTGTCCACCTAGGTCATTGTCCATCCTGTCCTTCTTAGAAGGTGGACAGGTCACTGGGAGACATCTCCTTTATATCGGCAGGTGTAGGCCAAGACTCACCGAACACACACTCTCTTATTGACGATAACCCCGGACACTCGCATAAGACATGCCTGACAGTTTCATTTTCTTCCTGTTCACACATCCTGCATAGAGGTGTGTCCACTAGCCCCATAGTATGGGGGTGTTTACTTAGTTGACAGTGACCAGTCAGAAATTCTACTGTCAAACGTAGGTTTTTCCTGGTCATCGCCAAATATTTCTTCGGCGCCAGCTTCCCAGGGTCGCCCAGGGTGATCCTGGCAAAACT
>CAJUYG010000122.1:143570-183912 GCA_910591675.1 Galerucella calmariensis
GTCCACACTGGGCTGTATTACGCAGGCGAATCTTCGGAGTCACTGTCGTGGCTCCTGGAGACACAAGCAGGCATCCGCTGAAAAAGGTTGTGGCCTTTATTGAAGGGCTCAGCTTCATGGATGACTAGGTAGCAGGATTGGCACAATGGGCCCGCCAGTGGCCTCAGTGTCGGAATCTTGGCTTGAGTTGTCCAGGACAAGGCTCGCCTGCACATTTAGTAGTAGTAGTAGTATTTATGATACAAGCGCGTGAAGTTATACTTTTACGCACGAGTTGCGAAAATGCAACGAGTGCGCAAAAGTACTTCACGCACAAGTGTCATACAAAACTTTATCTACGACCACATGAGAAAAAAATAAGAAAATGTTCTCTGGAAGGGTTGAAAAACATAAAAATAAATTTCCTATAAACAAATATATACACAACGAATTCTAATTTCAGGTGGTTTGCAATCCGAAGAAATGCATTCTTCTCGAGGCTATTCCATTTAAAATAAGTGTAATTAAAATTTTAAATATAACAGAAAATATTTTTCACTATGTCTGACACTTCTGTCAAATTTAATGACAGCACAAAAGTTTATACAACAAACGACTAAATTCAAGGCAACTAGATAATTACGTAGCTAAAAAACAGTGCTAAAATGAAAACCCCATTTAAAACGCATTAGTCATTTACGCACGCTTTTGGGTGTTCTAAGGAAAGTCCCATATAAAAAGCGTTGCTCATTTACGCACGCTTTTCAACGTATGTATAATGTACGATTTCACTCATTTTTTTGGTTCGTAAATGCCCAATTTTAATGGAGGTCGGTCGTAGATAAAAGTATTTGCTGTACATTTCAAAATCGTTCCTTCCGAATTTCTTTTCTATTTTGTCCCTTTCCACGACTCCTTGTCAAACGACATTATCCGTTATTATGCTGTTCTTGATTTGCAATAAATCCGGCCGAACCTATACAATTAACATTCCTACAGAGATTATCTTGCTTTATCTCTGAAAAGTTAGCGAAAAAACAGAGTCGCAAATTGAAGGTTTTCAAAAATTCGTTCATGCTGAGTGATTGGTTTATTAAATAGTAAAATAATATGTAATAGTATTTATTCTTCATTTATTCCTTTATACAACTATATTCGCCTTCGCTTGCTCCAAAAGAAATAAAATATTGAGTTACGATTACAGTGAATTTACATCTGACACTTTTCATCAATTTTCTCAATCACAATTGTCTTAATATATTTAAGTTAAGTATGTAATTAACAGATAGATAGTATAATACTATTATCTTGACATATGTATGACACTATCACGATTTGTGTAATTTTTTTGAGGATGGAGATAAGGATTCGCTCCCAGAATTGGTTGGAAAGAATGCAAAAATGCATTAAAAACATTAGTGTTTAAAATTTGTCTTTTGTTTTTTCCTAGCTTTATAATATGCAAAATATAAACGAAGATATTATTATTTAATAGGCGAAGAAATAGGCAATATTTATATTACAAAAACTGTCATCTAGAAAAGACCCGCAAATGATGCTCACGGAATTTTTTAACTAAAAAAGAGTTATTTTTGTATCTAGTGCGCGAAATTCTACTTAGGTGATCGAGAAATTATTCGAGAGTACCAAAGTAGTTCGCGTACGAAATGCAAACAATATTTTTTCTACAAACGTCAAAATCTATCTTTTAAAAATATTATAAATAGGTAAAATGCCTAATTTATTATAGAAAATAGTGTTGAGCTGGCTTAAAATGTCTTTCCTAATCAAATTTTCACTGTTACTAGGGCTTATTTCTTCTTGTAGGTAAATTTTTTCATTGTAAAACTAGAAATTTTTCTTGTTTCGGTTTCAACTGCGAAAAATGATTTATCGCAAACTGTAAAAATGTAAATAATTGTATTTGTTATGAATACCCAACAACGTTAAAAATAAATAAAATACCAAGCCAATTAGTCGCGCTAACAAAAAAAACAGCACCCAGTATGTAAATTATGCTACACAAATTAACAGAAGCTTGAAAAAAAAATAGTAAACTACATAAAAACTGCATTTAAAATTGAAATATCTTCCCCGGATTGCATATTCAATCGGAAAATTGTCTAGACATATTGACTAATTTTGAAAAATTGTTGTTTTTTGAAAAAATGGCGGTTTTAAAGGAGAAATTTTTCTTTTTAAAATACAATTCAATTTTCGCACCAAAACGTTAAAAAAGTAGTGACATCACACATTTGTAAATATTCCACAGTTTGCAAATTATATTAAAATATCATTTTTCCGCAAACGTCAAAAAAAGTAGACATTATTAACGTCAATTCATGATGTTGAAGTATGATTTCACAGACGCCACTTTTTTGTACGGCCGTGAGCGGACAAAAAAGTACTTTTTTGTACGCTGACGGCCGTACAAAAAAGTAGAATTTTCAACAGGGAAAATAATTATTAGTTGAACTTTTAAACTTTATTAACGATAATAATTATTAATAGTAAAATTACAGTTATTTAAGGTTGCACCGCACATATTTAATGCACTACCTGATTTATTCACTTCCAATTCAAGCAAATTTTGTGCAGAGTTAAAAGAGTTCATCGACAAACTTTCTTGAATCACTACCAGCCTGATTTACAATACTCCTTTTAAAATACTCCACTTTTGTTTTTTTGTACCATAGAAGATACTCTATTTCTGGAAGGTTTGTATAATGTTTTTATTTCTTGCTTGTTTGGATATTTCAGCAGTTGCTGATATAGTTTATCGCGATCTTCAATGATTATGGTTTGATATCGATTGTTTCTACAAAAATACAACTAGAGCGACATGAACACGCCCACACAGCGCTCTTGTTTGCTTCTGTCGACTGTACCTAATGAGAATATCTCTCACTTGCGACGGAAGTCGTGTTTTTAGGTGAAGGTATTATTAGAAAATGGCTTCTTTTCTTTATTTTTGTACTAGTAAAATTATAGTGTAATTGTAATTACTGTGTTACTGTGTTACTGTGTAACGTAAAAAACACCGGTGAATTGATACGCCTCAAGGATCGGAGCTAGTTTTAAAGTTTAAAATATACAAAAAGTTGATGATATATTTTAAAAAACTTATATTTTTCAATCTATTTTGACAATCTATCTAAAAAATTAGAAATGACAAATATTGACAACTATTTTTTAAAGTAAATAGGTATACTAAGTGACAAAAAAGATATAAAACACTACCGACCGAAAATATTATAAAAATTACTTTTCCAATGCGATGTGTGAAATCCATGAAATATTAATAAATATTAATGACGAGATAACGGTTGATTAAAAAAACTGCATACATATATTTTTTAACTTTCTAATTAAATGTTGCTCGGTCAGATTTCTTCGAGTGATTCAGATGCAGTGGTTAAATTTAATAAAAATAAATAAATAATTGTTTCCAATTAATGCTTATACACATTTAAATTAGTGTGGTTTCCTGTTGAATATCGTTAATTCGAAATTTTCATACATAACCATCGATGTCGACTTATCTTTAATATTTAGGATTAAAATAATAGTAGCATGAAAAGTAGAAATAAATAGGACGGAATTGAGAAATACTAAATCACATAAAACACCAATTAATTAGAAATTGAACATTTACGACGCAGATTAGCTTAACGGAATTGTTGATAATTGGCGTTGTTTTAAACTGAAATATGCACTGTGGGCCGAAATAAAGGAGTGCATTTTTCAATTGGAAATTTTTTTTTGTTTTTTGGGCGATTTATTTTCTTATTGCAGGGCTAATAAACTAACATGTCCTCAACATGACTGTACATTTGGAAGCAAAAATAATATAACAGTGCATTTGAGCTCGTTGCAAATGAAAACTGTCTTAGCCTAAAATTGTACTAATATGCATTTTCAGTAGATAAACTATCCAGAACACTTCAGTAAAAAGGAAATTTCCGAAATTACCGGATTCGCGAAATACCATTTTTTTGTTATATACCTAACATTTTAACAAATAACATTTATGAAAACAGTTGAGTAACTTTAAAACTTAGAGTAAAATATTATGAATGTGGCCTCCATCATTGTTTACCACTTCTTGAAGCCGTCTGCGCTATAAATTGATAGCCCCATTTATTGCATCCTGTTCAAAATTGTTCCAAACAAACTGCATTCTTTCTTTGAGCTGCCCGATTGTTTCAAATTGTTGTCCGTCACACAAATTTTGTTCGAAAATTCCCCAAATTGAATAATCAACCGGATTTAATTCTGGGCTGTTAGGTGGCCACATTCATACTATTTTTCTCTAAGTTTTAAAGTTACTAAACTGTTTTCATTAATGTTATTTGTGTTCTGGATAGTTTATCTACCGAAAATGCATATTAGGACAATTTTAGCTAAGACAGTTTTCATTTGCAACGAGCTCAAATGCTCTGTTATATAATTTTTTTTATAAGTCCGACCCTGTACATTATTTTTGCTTCCAAATGTACAGTCATGTTGAGGACATGTTAGGTTATTAGCCCTACAAAAAGAAAATAAATCACCTGAAAAACAAAAAAATATTTCCAATTGAAAAAAGTTCTACTTTATTTCGGCCCACAGTGTTGAAAGTCAAAGGGCTTCAATCTTAATATTAATATGAAAACCCTAAAAATACAAAATAATTACCAAATACTCCAAGACTCAGAATCTAGAAACAAACATTACTCATATTTCTTCTTTCTATTATTAGTAAATATATTATCAACAGTAAAAACACAAGAGCTTTTTTTTATCGGATAAATTTCTCCTTGCAACGAAACAGTTTTGCCAATCACTAATTTTACGAGAAAAACTGACATGATAAAATCGCGACACCTTCGGTGTCGCGATTTTATCTAATGTCAGTTTTTCGAGCAAATTTAGTTATTGGCAAAATTTTGAGTTAAAGAGAAATTTATCCGATAAAAGAAAAGCTCGAGTGTTTTTTGGCAAGATAAATTAACAACAGAATATATGGATGAACAACAAAAATAATTATCTTTATTAACTTGCGACTCATTGTGTAAAAGTGAACGTGTTTTTATACCCAGAAGAGGAGAATTTTGTTATTTTTAGCGATTCCAGAAGCACGGTGGAAAAACTAGGAGCCAAACTTATCGTAATTCAAGCCGCGATATTTTGAATAGAAAACCAATTTTCGATACAATATGTGTCAACTGTCAGAACTCTTTTTGCAATCCAGGTATTTGATGTTTGTTTTAGTAAAGATCTGTTAAAATCACCTGCAGTACCCTCACTTGGCTAAGGTTTTTCATTACCATAAAAGAATAACCCCAGATCCAGAGACGTATTGTTAAGTCTTCCAGCTGAATAGTCTTCCTTGGTAGTTCGTTACCAACGTCGACGTAAGAGCAGAGTACTTTTTGGGGCCACTTAGTTCTATTGTTTTATGTTCTGGGGACTGGAGCCTTTGACCACGCAAATCTTCCTTAATTTTTGGAAAAGTACAAAAGTGGATGGTCCAACAAAAGCTTTCTTGCTTTAAAGACTCAAAATTATTTCTTGAGCTTTGTGGGAACTTGTATTTTCTTGGTGGATAATAAATATCACTTTTCAGGATCCTTTGGGGTTGGATTTTCGAAACTCAGCAATTACTTTCGGTAAACAAATTCATATGTACCAGTCCGCAGCAACAGTTCTTTGATCTTCCGGAGGAATTGTTGCTACATGACCTACTTGTGAGACAAATCTCGCCATCAAACATATCGAGAACGGATAACTCTCGTCGTTTTTGGTTCATCTTGGAACACCGAAATAGCCAACGTTTACTTTCGGGTTCAAAAGAGTAAATTCAGGATTCATCTTCACCGACAATACTGAAGATATTCATCGAGTTTCCTTCGTTAAACCGGTTTAATGCTGAAATTTCACGATGTGTGTGACATGTCGATCTTCTGGGATAAACTCTCTTACAGCATCTGTGTTTTTTTTGGGTTATTGCCGTTGTTGGTGAACCTGTTTTTGCTTGTGTTTTTGGATTGTTGCTGAGATTAATCAGTTCACGTTAAAACTATCCATATCACCGTCAACGAGAAATTGCCGACTGATGTGACGCTTCATTGTCGATCCAACTCGGCAAAGCATTCTTTGTTTAGAGAACTGTCTCCGAAAATTGTAAAAAGTTAGATATTGAGCGAAAAATGTTTCGGCTCAATTTGATTTTTCCACTGACTCATCAATCCCCTTCATTTCATTATTTTCTCTTTAAAGAATCCTATCCCTCGTTTTTTCCTTCCATCTGACGATCCTTCTCAAATCCCCGTCCACTTCCTTCAGCCACTTAGATCTGGGTCTTCCTTGCCTTCTCCTACCACCTGGTTCCACTGTAGCATTGAGCAAGCGGACTGCTCGCTCACCTTCTCTCCATACATGTCAAGCCATTTTATTCTTTGTCTCTTTATTCTCTTTACTATATCTTCCCCGTTCATTTCTCAGTATTTCATGATTCATTTTGTCATTGTTATCGTTTCTGCTCCATACATTATCAGAGGTCTTAAATGTTGTTAAATATAACACTTAAAAGACAATCCTTTGGTTCTAAAATTAAAAAATTATGAGCCATAAATTGATATTCTCACGGAAATTACAATAATACCAACCAAGGTATAAGCAAATTAAACAAAAAGTATAAAAGTTAATTTCATGAAAACATTTTTTTTAAATATTATCTAGTGGTTTATCAAGAATAATTATGTTATATTCGTGTGTTTCATAAATCATTTTTATGAATGTGGAATTATTGTCCTTCCGGTATTGTTAAATGACTACCAGTAGTTTCTGAGACATGGTTGGCTTCAAAGTTCCACAATTATTTTCCTTTCATAAAAACCTTTCTATGCAAATTATGTCCTTTTATCTTGATTACATAATTAAATTCATTAATAGATATTGCATAATTATTTTAAATAATTTTTTTGGTTAACTCTAATATTTGATAATATTATCCCCGCCAACTTGGTGCAGCTAACCATAGACTGAACCTATTAAGATTCTAAGTTTTCACCTTAGCTGGGTATATAATGGAGAACGACTTTGTTATAAAAAGTACATAAAGTATTGGAATGCAATAATCCTTTAACAACCAGATGTTTATCGGATATTACAGAACTGTACTCAAACTTGACAAAATATTTCACAGATTAAAACCTAGTAACTGTTTAGTGGGTCAGGAAACTATTTTATTTTATAGTACAATGTTTTATAGCACATACTTTTATATTCGTAGTGATTCACCACAAGTTTTTCTTTATAAACTTAAAAATTGTGGCAGTTTTTAAATAGTACCTATCTAAACATACTATTAAATTATTGTAAAATATTTTGAGTACAAATCTGATAAACATCTGGTTGTTTGCATGCCAATATTCTATGTAATGTTTGAAACAAACTATAACAAATCAATATCGGATGGTTGAAATTCAAAACTGTAAAGGATTCACACTATAAATATTGTTAGAAAACGTACGTGTTTCATTATATCGGTTGTAAAGTATTAGTGCTTGTCAAATTCATGATTTTCAATGATGAAATAGTCAGTATTACATCATTTAGAGCTTCATTAGTTTGAATAATTTCTTTACAATATACCCATAACTTATTTATTTGTTGGAAACCATATTATTGTTAGTTGAGGTAGGTAGCTACGACTGGGAATCCCTTCAAATCTGACACACACGGACTGCTAAGCAAGGGTCTACTGGAATGATTTAGTAAGCATAAGGAAAGAGAAGGACTTTATCAAAGCACCATCTAAACTGCAAGGGGAAGCCTGGTCTGGTTGATCGTTGAGAATAACAGGTCTACGATTTTTTCTCTTATTTTTTTGTTAATCGATACACACTTCAATACACAAAATCATCAAACATCATACATATTTTGAAAACAAAAGTAATCATACACAAAAAAGTAACAACAAACGCGTTTTATTAACAACATTTACAAAATAAGCGATAAAAAGCGCTATCCCAATAAAAACCGTTCCTGGAACGTGCATTTCACTGGATTCCATTTCTAGTAGACTATCATATCTTTGGAATGTCATAAAATAAAATATTTTATTTCACATTTTACCAGAGATGTGATCTACTATGAATGGACCTTAATAAAATTTGACAACAAAGTTTTGTAGTCTTAAACTTCAAAATATTATTGATTGTCTAGTTGTCATATTTTTTTCGTTGTGTCAGATAGGGACCAAAAATTATTTTAGTTAATCTTGACAAAGGTAGCTGGAACGCTACCGAAACGTCGAAATAAAAAAAAATAAAAAATAAAATAAATAAATAAAAATAAAATAAAATAAAAATGGTTTGATTCCCAAAAAAAATAAGGGAAAAAATAATAAATAATACCACAAGGAACTTACAGAAGATAAGCAGGTCTACGAGTTTAACTGGAATCCTTATTAGACACTGCTACATGCTAAACTACTATCTGGGCAGAATAGAGTTGGTCGAAAATCCCTCAGTGCTTCTGTGACAGAGCCTAGGAGCTGCGCTTTTGCGCATTGAGAATGCAGATAGATTCATAGTCTATCAACTTCTTTAAGACATTTTGAAAAACTAATCTGACTTGACTTGAGGCACAATAATGTTACCGTACACAGTTCTGATCAGACAAGTTACAGAAACCTTACCAACTATTCCATAAAAGAAACTGAACTTGTCAAATTGATCAATAAGTAAATTAAAAATGAAGGCAATTTAATATAAATTTCAAAAAGGTATAAACATACTTAAGTTTGTTTGATTTGTCAATTGAAATTGTTCAACTGATTTAAAAAATGGGTCAAGGGGTCAGAATATTAGACATGCCTATTAACTTTTTACTCAAGTCAGTTAGAATAGCTCAAAAGAAAATTCTCACTGATACAAAGAAAATAATTGGATGTCAAAGCGTCAGGGACGTCTACAATGTTATACTTTTTTTAAACATCTAATTACCTACAATTCTGTAACCGCAATAATAATGAAAAATATTGCTTTATTTAAAATGCGATTTTAATTTTATATAATTAATCATAAATAGTGAATACAAGGTTTGTCGGAATCTTATTATTTTACATTTTTTACTCGTCTAATGTTTATTAATGTTTATTATGTTTATTATTCAAAGTATCACACACAATTTGGTACTGAAATTAAATATTTCGGGCGATTTGGAGAAGCTCTTATAATAAACATTAAAATTATGTTGCTAGTTTTGATACTGTTATTTTTTATTTTTTTATTAGAATTTAAGTGCCTCGACAACTATGGCCATTGGCACTGTACAAAGACAAAAGGACATATTATAAATACATACACTATCTTAAAACATAAAATAGGTATGTAAAATAATCGGTAAAATATCAATCTAGTTTATATTTTGTGGTAGAGGTTAGTTGATTTGAGGAATTTCAATGTCTTTGGGATTTCAGCAGTGCAGTTTAAAAGCTTTCTCAGGTTTGGTGTTAGGTCTAGGCGCTTGTATGTAATGGTGTATTCCTGGCAGTCTGTGAGAATATGTTTGACGGTTAAAGCACTATTGCAGTGACGGCAGACGAGAAGGTTTTCAGAAGACATCAAGTAACTATGTGTGTATCTGGTATGGTTGATCCACAATCGTCTAATGACAGCAGCTTCTCTCCTGGTTAAGAAATCGAGGGAGAGACAGCCGATTAATGGTTGTATATCGTAAATGGCTGTTTTGCTGTTGTGCCAAAAATTTTGCCAGGACTGCTTGAGGGACTTTTTGAATACTTGTTTTATGTCATCTGGGAGCTGGAACGTTGTTGTGGTGATGGAAGAAGAGGCTTGTTTAGCATGGTGGTCAGCGTTTTCATTGCCAGTAATTCCAATGTGAGATGGGAGCCAGATAAAACAGACTGTTACATCACGAACTGAGAGAGTTTGATAGATGTCATGGATGTTTTGAACTATTGGATGGTCAGTAAAGATAGTATTGAGTGAATTAATTGAGGAAAGTGAATCGGTACAAATGGCGATGCGCTTGACAGGAGAAGAGATTTGCTTGAAAGCTTGGAAGATGCTATACAACTAACCAGTGTGAACGCTACATGTTGAGGGCAACCGATAGGAACCTATTAGTTCGTGGTTGGTTGAGACGGAGCAGCCAACACCAAAAGAAGTTTTTGAGGCGTCTGTGTAGAGAACTACATCATATGGTGTTTTTTCGAATATTTCCAAGAATGCTTTCTTTATAAGTATGTTGGGCGATTCATGTTTATTGAACTTGGTAAGGGAGGTATTGAATTTTTAATTTGAAATAATGAGAAAACTGAAAACGTTTCACCAGCTTAATGAAGTATTATGCAGGAAGTTCCAAAAATATATACAGTATTGTAATACAAAAGTTGCTTTTCTTTTTCAATAAATTTTAGATAAATAATAACAATAATACTCTAATCCTTGCTTCGTCAATAAATCCCGCTCTACCTTATATTGTGAGCAGAAACTCCAATAACAACGTTAATTATGAAATTATATTTATCCTCAATGACGATATAATTCTAAGTACTTGAACCGTAAGAAATAAAAAAATAACGTTATAGAACATATTATATATTGTGAAATGACATGGGTACTCTTAACGCATTTCTATTCACTTCATGTTTTTGTAGAATTACTACAATTTTATTTTTTTATAGACTGTAACAGTATCTTTAACTTAATCTCGTCACGACTACAGATTTCGAGAAGCGATTATTTTGGTGAACGAAGCGTTCTTTCATTATTTTTCATAAGCAATGTGTGAAAATAATTCTGTAACAAATATTTTTTCATGAGAAAAGAAATACATTATCCAAAATCTACGCTAAATGTTTTATGGGACAGAACTGGTGATAAAAACGTTATTAGCATCAGCGTTCTTGCAGAAATGTTTTTCTATTTATTTTTTATCTCTAAAAGTAACTGTCGCCTGGGGTCTGCTCTTCGCTCTTATGAATGACATGATTGACATGAAGAACTTCTTTTGTATGAAGTTTTAGCTCTTAAGATTGGAAAATGACAAAGATATAGATTTTCAACTGGTTGGAAGAGAATAAGACTTGAGAATAAATATAAATGTATGGGGCACATTAATAAGGAAAATGGCATGAAGATAGATAAGAATAAAACGAAGGTAATGATAATAGGAGGGGACGGAGAAAGCTTAACCACCTATACTTCGATGAAGAAAAGATAGAACCAGGCCCGCGCCGTCCATAAGGGCAGGATGGGCAATGTCCATGGGTGCTGAGTACCTTGGGGCGCCGCCTAGTCACTTCATTTTAATCTTAATTAATAAATTAAATAATATATTTTACTAATAAAAATATTCACTGAAAGTGCGCCCCTGTAACCAATCGAATCGTACTCCTAACTTGTGCAAAGTTTTCGACTCGATTGAGGGGAGGGCGCCTTTTTTTTCTTTGCCCAGGGGCGCATTTGAAGCTAGGCGCGGCCCTTGATAAAACAAGTAAATTATTTCCAATATTTAGGGGTAAAGTTGGATGAAAGAAAGACACAAGACAATAGAATTCAGAAAACGAATAAACTTTATACTTTGGCAAGTTTATTTGAAGCCGTGAAAGGATTAATGCAGTCGAAAACATTCGATATTGCCATGTTTAACTATGAAAAAGCTAAAATGCTAAGTATGTAGTGATAATAAGTAGAAAAGGGACTTTTTATTATTAACAATATGATTAAACGTTAATTCTTTAATGTGATTGCTTCCTTGGATTTTTTCTATTAACATTTTTTTTCCATTTATGAATATTAAAAGATGAACACATTTCCAAATTTTTTATGGGCTTCTTCAAGCTCTGGCAGCGTTGTACGAAAACCATAATTACCGCACCCTCCGAATTACCTAATTGGTGATTTTTATCGACCAGCTGACTTCTTATTGGCGTGTGCGTGTGCTCTTCCCTCTCACTCCGTCAATTGACTGATATTGATTTATCCGGTGGCGTTGGTATTGTCAGTGACCTTTGTATTTTCAGATTTACTTGGTAAAATAGGTACCGTGCGCCATTTGTGCATTTATGACAGATATGTTCCGTGTTTCCTCGCCTCTTACCAATGCCCCGTAGCTTCAGATAAACTTGCCAAACTATACTATGAAATTAACATAAGCAGACAAAATAAAAGTCTTCAATACGCTATATCGACCAATACTAACATTTGGATGTGAATCTTGGATCTTAACAGTTATAGGAGTCACCAAGAGAGATAGGCTCAGGAATATAGATATATTATAGGAAGACTTGGAGGTACAATCTACATTAGAATGTATAGAGGGGAGACAGCTAGACTGGTGGGAAAATTGGCAGCGAATAAACTAAAAAGACCAGTAAAAAGAGTTTGGAAAGCAAAAATACAAAATAACAAAAAAAGGGGCAAGCCAAGGAAAACGTGGGACAAAGTAATGGGAGATATACTCTGGAAACCAGCAGCGGAATTGGCACAAACCAGAAGAGAATGGAAGAAATTTGCATATAAACAATTGCGCTAAAAAAAGACGAAAAATCAAAGAAAGTGCTTTGATACAACTAAATGCAGATAAATGTGTAGCTAGTATTTCAGCCGAATGTAGTCAAATTTGGTTACTAATGTTAGAAAGAGAAATTTCCAATAATCAATTAACTGCGTTATCAGGATAGCATCATAAGTTTTTATCCAGGTTTTCTTATGATTTATCATTGGAATAGTTGTTAATCGATACACACTTCAATACACAAAATCACCAAACTGAGTTATACATATATACATTATACTTTTGTCAATCAAGGATGTATATAAAGAAGTAAAATCTCGCATGCGACAAAAAATGTCACTGTTTGAGAATAGACCCCCAGGTCTCTCAAGGCAAGACTTCGATAAGAAGATTAAAAATCGGCCATTCAAGACTTAATTGAATTTAAGCTCTGGTTCAAAAAAATTAGATTAAATAATTTCAAATTAATATTGTTTTAAAAAAGTTTGCTTCTAATTTAATTAACTTCCACTTAAATGTTAGACATTGTTAAAACATAAAATGAACTATAATATAAGTAGGTGCTTTTATTTCCAATACCCTCATGTACTTATAACAATCAATACCCACATACAATGAATTTTAATGTAGTAATAATGTTCAGATGTGTTTCCAGGTGAATAGTATCTATATAAACACTAAAAGTACTTTATTTGTTTTGGCTTAGTCGTTGTTTTAACCCTTAAGTACTCTGTGAAATTTGTTGAAAAAAATTGGAAAAATCGAATATACACTACAATTGTTTGGTAAACTTCTACAGGCTGTTCCAACAAAGGGAGGGGGGCTACTTTTTACACAAAATTCAAATGTGTCACTCGACTACACTTGGTATTTGAATAAAAATGAGGATTGGTAGCGGGGCTGCAGGTGGTGGCATTTTTGGGTATGAATTTTATATTTAAATTTGTCCCAATAAAATTTAACGTGTTTTTTCCATTTTGAATAAACTCTAGGCTTCTTGGAACACCTTGTACAGTAAGTATACTGCTGGGTAATAAAATGTAAATTTAGAAACACAGGACCCTTAAGCCGGGGGGTTTTATTATAAACTTTCAATCATAGTTGTTATTAAAAATTTCGTATTTCAGTTATTTTCTACCTACTTACACCGAATCGGCTTTAAATAATGGTTGTTCTAATTTACAAACAATAGAAAGAGGAGTTTGCCGAATTAAAATAACGTAAAACAGTGACATTACTAGAAATAGTTTATTAGAATAATAAGTAGGTATAGTTTGGTGAGCCTATGGCGTACGGTAACATACCCTAATGATCTTCATATTTATCAGTATCCTCATAATCTTTTCTTCTTCGCAAACTTTAGAAAAACAATTAATAAAAAATGTGAAGTCACGAGAGCTACGATGACTGACATCAAAATATTTATCAAGGCATCGGTTAACAAAGCTTGGCAACACCAGTGGTCCCAATCTCACGATAAACTTGTGAATGTAGTGAAAAGAACAGTTAAACCGTGGAAGGCCGTTCCAGAAACCAGGGTAGAACAAATTATCCTGACCTGTCTTAGAATAGGTCACACCCGATTTTCCCATCAACACTTTATGTCGAAATCCCGCTGTACAGTGTGTCATTGCCTTTTAACAGTCAGGCATGTATTAATACATTGTACAAAGTTTTCACAGCAAAGAGTTACATTTAACATTCCACCTACTATATGTACCACTTGCTAGGAGAAGAGTACAATATGGAAAGTTTGGTAGTTTATCTACGTGCTATTCAGTTTTTGCACAAAGTTTAATTAATTACCAAAATTGTTTTTGTTTTCTATTCCTATACTGTAGTAGTACTCAATATTTATTGTTCTTTTGGTAGTGCTAATAACCTAAAGGGTTAATGCGCTTTATTTTTCTTAAATAAAAAAAATGTGGAGATTGCTCCATTTATGTTTCATTCCGGCCATTGGAAACCAATATGGTTTCATTAAACACAAAACACTATGCCAAATAAAATTGAAAATACAATGATACAAACTGAAAGGGAAAGCAATAGCAAGTCAGACGATAATAATATATTGTTGATAATCACAAGTCCATTTTCTAATTATGAACACTAAATGCTTAGCACTTTAGCATTTTTACAGTTAAACGTGGCAATAATATCGAATGTTTCGGTCTTATTCCTTTCATAGTTTCAGATAAGTCTACCAAACTATACAATAATAATATTAAGTAGATAAATCCTTAGCAATAAACACAAGATTCATACATAATTAGATCAAGATTTAGCAATAACGTTATAATGTTTTTTAGTTAAACTAATATTGTAAACAAAATTTAAACCATTTCTGAAATTCGTCTCGAGCTAATGACCCTCCGGGTTAATGCGGGGAAAAAATAATAGTCATACAGAAATCTACTATTCAGAATACAGCTCAATTTTTATATTTTTGTCAGTCAAGCATATTTGCTTACAATGGGTACCGTAGTTTTAGATAACCTTATTCAATAGATATTATGATTGACCCGGAATTTATTCAATCGTCGCCATTTCATTTTTAATTAGACTTCTTTAAAAAAGTTTGTTAAATCGGAGATTGTGTTTTAACAAAAAAATTGACGATTTTTTGTGGGCAAGTGTTAATATGTATTACATATTATGACACTGCACTAGCGATCTCGGCATCCTTTGAACATTAGTAGTTTTTAAATCATTTGTGGATTGACCGAGAACGAATGGTTTGATATTAATCTTGATAAGTCTCAATTTGTATATTTTAATTCGCAACATGTCCTCGAACATGTTTTGTCATTATTATTAAAATTTGACGATTTACTTATTACATCAGTAACATCAACAAACCTTCTAGTTCTATACCATTGACATATAAACCACGATGGACTCGCCCGACTGATTTAGAACATGAAATGAAAATATTTTGGAAATATAAAAAAATTAATAAATAGCTACAGTGTACAACCCAAAGACAGTAAACTAAGAAAAAAAGTTTAAAGTATGAGCCCTTTCACTTGTACACACCATTTACAATTAAATTAACATGTATTAATATTATTTTTATGTCATTCTTTGATTATTTTTATAATTAAAAGAAATATATACAGAAACTGTTTATTATTATATACCCATCTACACATAGATTCAAAAGTTTTGCATCACCCTAAATCTCCGAAAAAAAATGTGTTCATTATAAATGGATCAGAGATTAATCAAATAATTAGTTTCAATAAAAAAAAACGTGTATATTTGTCAAAAATTTTCATTATCCAATAATAAACTTGCTTTAAACATAAAAAGTATTCTTAGAAATTAAATAAATTAAATACAAATTGATTCTTTTTAAAGAAAAGGCTAAGTGAGAGCCTGCATGAGAACTTTTAATAAAGAGTATTTCCACCTCTAGAATGTATGCAAGCTTGAAGGCGCTTGCCCATGCTGTTTACCAAATTATTGATATTCTGTTGAGGAATATTTCGCCATTCTTCTTGGGCCGCATGAACAAGTTCTTGTACACTCATGGGTGGATTTATGCGTGCTGCCACTGCCCTGGCAAGCATGTCCCAAGCATGTTCTATGGGATTCATGTCAGGAGATAGGGCAGGCCAGTCAAAACGATTGATCCCTTCAGTTTCAAGATACTCATTTACAGCTCTGGTCCGATGAGGTCGGGCGATATCGTCCATAAAAACGAAGGAATTGCCAACAGCTGTGCGCCATAGTCTCATGTGAGGATGTAGAATCTCTCTAAGATACCTATCACCAGTCATCGTTCTCTCCACATGAATTAATTCTGTGCAATCATTTAACATGATACCAGCCCAAAACATAGCACTTCCTCCTCTGAAGGGCGGCACGGGGCGAGCATGGGCAGGCTGAGCAGCTCTCGTGGGATCCCGCTACACACGTATTCGATGGCTATCTTGTACCAAACAAATCCTTGTCTCGTCGGAAAAAAACACCGAATTCCAAAACTCTTCAGGCAAGGCCGCGTGTTCTTGAGCCCACTGTAGTCGGCGAACTCTGCGTGCTCAGGTTGTAGTCTGGGCACTCTTATTGGTCGGCGACACCTCAAACCTGTCGCAAGTATTCGTCTTCGTAATGTCGAGATCGATACTTGAACTTCCAACGCATGTCTCATATCTCTTTGGAGTGCTGGTATTGCCATGGTCGGGTTTCTTCGGATAGTTAAGGGGATATAGCGGCTCTGCCGCTGATTAGTAACACGCCTTCTACCGCTTCTAGGTCTATCACGAAGAGAATTGGTCTGGAGATACTGGTTTCATACACGATACACATCACTTTGCCAAACGCCAACTCTGTTTGCCACGAACCTTTGAGAAGGACCTTCTTCAACTAAAGCCACTATTCTTGTACGGTCAATCTCACTTATGACTTGACGATTCATTTTTGCACTTAAAATCGTAAAAATCAAATGTCTTGAATGTTAGAATGATCGCACTAAAAATGTTATCTTACAAAAAAAACTGTAAACATCTGTATATTGCAAAAAATATGGAATATATTGAAATGGTAAACATTGATAAACAAGCCAACAAAAAATTGTTAGCGCAAAAAAATTCCTTCGCATCGGAAAAAGGTGATGCAAAACTTTTGAATCTATGTGTATTACAGAAGATACACAAAATAGGGATATAAAATAATACCTTAGTTTCTTTGAATACGTAATTATAATAGGTGTCGTCCATTAATTGCGTGAGGAGTTTTTGAGAATTTTTCGTCTTCCCCTCCCCCCTCTCCCTTGGTAAGATATCTAAAGATTTTTCTCAACTCCCTCCCCCTTCCCTAGCTAAGACTAGTATTTGTGAATATGAACGTAATTTAAAATCGCAATCATAAAATTAAATAATGAATATCAAACAAAAATTTAGAAAATATTCACTCTAATTCAGTCCATGGAGACTCGTGAACGGCCTCAAGAGTGACTACTGGAACCAACATATTATAGTATATCTAGAAATAATTTTTCACGCAATTTTACACAGTTTTCTGCGAGAAATATAATTACCTTACATTTGCTAAGAACCACTCTTCCCCCTAAGTGAGATTTGGAAAGATTTAACTTGATCCCCACCCCCCTAGAACACCTCACGTATAGTGGACGCCCCCCATATCTGTGAACTTTCCTAATTTTTGTGAAATAAAAATAAGTGAGAAGAGCTATAGATACTTGGGTCGCATTAAAAAAATCTAATAATCAATAATATTGACTAGGTAGGAAAAAAGACAGTGGAACTTTTGTATTGCGAAAATTGCGTCGAGAGATTATTGAACAGCCTTGCTAAATGTACCAGCGAAATTAGAATACATTGTACAAGCTGAATACATGTTAAGTATTCGTGCTGAATATCGTTTGATCATTAATATGCAATTCTCGGCTAGAGAACAACCATAACAACGGCACGTTTGGCATGCATACGTGGAGGGAACTCCTCAAATCGAGCTATTTTATTAAACCTACATATTATTATTATATCCGTTAATTTTTATTTTTTTAATAAAAATATTTTTTTTTATTATTGATACGCATCGACCATGGAGGTCATTAGCGTCATTGTGGTGTACAAAAGTTACAAAAAAGAAAAATTATATAAGATTCAGAACATCGGTTGATTTAAGAAACGTTTTGCACATTACATAAGGGTCCTAGTAAGTCCGCTAATTCACATGCTTGAAGCTGCGCCTGCTATCGCTTCACCATTAATTGTGGACATTGAATGAGCAGGTGCTTAACAATTTGCGTTTCATTACAATAGTCACACTTTGGTTTAGGATCGTTGTGAAGAAATAGCTGTGTGTTAGCCAAGTGTGGCCTAAGCGTAGTCTGGTTAGAAGCACTTGATCACGGCGATTTTTGGGTAATATAGGCCATGGTTTTGTTGACTTTTTGACCTCGTTTAACTTAGTTTTCGCACTTTTCCACCGGTTTTCCCACGCACTCTTCACTTGAGCATTAACTGCACTTTTTACATCCGCGCTCACTGATAAACCATTTTCTGCAGCTTGTTTGGCATATTTGTCTGCTTCTTCGTTGCCGCGAATTCCTATGTGGGATGGTATCCAGATGAAAACAACGTTCTTGCGGTTTTGTTGGGCATTGTAGAGTTCCTGTTTAATTTTATTTACGAGAGGATGGTCTGAGTAAATGGTTTGTAAGGTTTTTAAAGCGCTGAGGGAGAATCTGTGAGAATGAGATGGCTATGAGTGACAGATGCATTTATAAGGATTAAGGCTTGATATAATGCATAAAGTTCTGCGGAGTAAATAGAGTAAGTTGTTGGGAGCTTGAACATATGGACTGAATTTGTAGTCACTACCGCTGCTCCAACCTTGTCTGAGAACTTTGAGGCATCAGTGTAGACCTGAAGGTAATTGGGTAACTTTGCTAGTATATGCCTAAGACTCGCTTGGATCGTGTTGCTATTTATATAGAGTATTTATCAAGGGATGAAAGGCTTGTGTTACAGGTTGGAGTTTGGATTTGCCAGGGAGAAGTGGAAGTAGATTCGTTGAGGAAGCATTCTGGAAGTGTGTAGTTGAGCTTTGTCAGGTAACTTTAGATTCGTACATAGAAAGGCTTAGAAGCTCTTGGTTTTTGAAATAGATTGGAGAAGTTTTCTGTGACGCAATTAATATGATTCCTTGTAGTTGGGGTTGAAACAATTAATTTATTAATTTCATATTCACAAAAAAAGAGAAAATCATTCAAAAAGCTAAAGTTTGTAGGTTTTTTTTAATTGTATGCCACATACTATTAACTGGAGATAACAACTGTCATTAAGTGCCTCATTTGTGGTTATTACGTATTTTTTTTATCAATTATTTCTGCATTTACAAAAAAATTAATTTTTAATTTTACGTTTAAGGATAATTAAGTAGGTGTGTATCAATCAAAATTTATGAAAAAACTTGAAAGTGAATGAAAAGTTATAATATGGTTACCTAATAGAAAGTCTGACTTTAGATCAATAAGACTAGCATGTGGAGATTACGTTTACATTATTATCAGTTGAAAATAATAGGATAATGAATCAATGGAAATAATAATAAATAAAACACATTTATTGAAATTGTTAATTCTCGACAAAAGGATATATCATTTCTACACCGTTTTCAAATTTTGTTACAACAGCTCAAATATATCGTAAGGGTGTTTCCCGATTACAAGTATTGTCAGATCATCTGCATACCCCTGGGTATGAAGCCCCTTCCTGTTAAATTCTCAACTTTCATTCTATATGAAAACATACCAGGTTTTTTCAACCTTACCTCTAGCATTAAATACTTTTAATCTTCTACGTTTCAATATACAGATTACGAAAAGTCTATCCGCAACATGCGATTTACACTAGTACGACAAGGAAAATAAGAGAAAAACTACTTGAAAGAGAGAGAAGAATAATTGAGAGCAGTCAGCGATGGGCATGTGTTCAGTGCCCACCTATTTTAGCCGCTGTTAATTATCTGTAAAAGTTACTTTCAATGTTAAATACCAATAATTGTTAAATCGAAAGCAGTGCTTAGATTTTATTTATTGTAGATTGTAATTTGTCCATATTTTTTCTTGGACTATATTATTTCATTCTTATTTGTGTTGATCTTATTTTAAAAGTCAATAATATTACCAATCTCGACTTTCTCCCACTAAATACGGCTTTATCCCGTGTTAAAAGTTGAATGCAAAATAAGTTATTTATTCCTTGGAAAGTGACCAAACATTCTAAATTGACAACGCTGCTTTCATATCAGATTCGTAGCTGGAACTGAACACACGCCAAATGCTGACTGCCCACAATTATTCTTCTCTCTCTTTCAAGTAGTTTTTCTCATATTTTCCTTGTCATACTTGTGTGTGAATCGTATGTCGCGAAAAGACTTTTCGCAATCAGTATAACATTGATATTAACAATAATGAATTTAAATAGTATAACTCCTCAAGTCTTTTGCAAGAAAAGCAGTCCTCACTTTGGCATTATCATTCAAAATAACTTAAAATAGATTAAAAAAATTAATTCAAAAGTATCAAAAAATCGAATTTTAATAAATGTCAAACTGAACTAAAGAGCTTTAAGTCTTTCGAATTGACAGTTTCAAAGTTAGCTGACCATTAAATTCGATTTAGTTTGTAATTTTCTTTTTGGGAAAGAAAATTAGTGGCGCCCTACAAATCCCTGCGAACCGGCTTAGTTTACCGCCGAATTTAATCAATCAGTTAGGCAAGAACCTGCAGTATATTGCAACATTTTTTTACTGTTTTAACGCCATTCAACATTTTTTGTTTCATTGGCGCCCAACGTTCAATCTAACATCATTTTTCGTTTCATTGATTTGACAACGTCTTGAAGTTTTACCAACCTATAGACTGTACCTAAATTGTCCTATTTATCAAGTATAAATTGTATTTAGAGTTGGTGAATTTTTATTTATTCTGATAAGCAGGAAAGTAAATAAGAATGACGTCAATATTATTTTGCCAGCCAAACATTTCAGTTGTAAAATATTCATACTATTAGACATGCTCTTTTCGCTTTTTGAACAAACGAGGACGATACTGTGCAATTTTTATCGAATTAACGACTACCTGCTGTAGGTTTTGGTCCTTAATCATCAAGTCAAAACGAAATATCATGGAATGGAGTATAAAAGAACTATTTCGTAGGTAAAATTCGATTAAAAAAATAAATAATCACATTTTTAAATAAAATAAAACAAAACATGTGTATGCAGTATGTAATTTAATTCGTAAGGCGTTACGGACCTAAAATCACCGCCTACTGATATGAACGAACGTGCTGAGTATTATATTGCACGCATACCAGCATAAAACATTGGTGACTGGTTGGGCATAGTGTTAATATTTCAGATTTTCAATAGGTCTGCCAATTGGGACTCCCACCAATTAGGCTTGGTTGAGTATAATAAAAATCGAAAAATATAATGATTGGATCAACGTGTTTTACTAAGCTTATTGCCCTGTTTGTTCGATCAAATTTAGTAATAAAATGTTATACTCTTCCTGTTGACCGATATATCTGAAATTTGGTACAAACTTTTAGTTCTGATGATAATACAATTAGGAATTTTCAGAATAATTGTAAATTTAAGATGGTCAGAAAATGGAAAATTACATTTTTCCTACAACTTCTATGCAAAACACGTTTTTCTACACAAATTTTCATACGCAAAGCAGGCCTTTTCTTAATTCTTTTGATAACTGTTGGAAAAGTAATGCGAAAAGTACACGCTGTGGTACTTTTCCGCATAGAAATGTCAAACTAAGCTACCTATGACCTGTCACCTTTTTTTGGAAATTCAATCTAATAGTGAATTTCTAATTGGTGTACAATTTTTAAATTTAAACCAAAAGTAAGTAAACTGTTTATTTCATTATTTATTCTAATTTATCAATTATAAAAACATCAACCTATTAAGCAATATATTAGGAATTATAAACCAAGATCAAAATAACAATATCATCATCATAATCATAAACCTTAATATACCCGAAGGTGTTAAGGTGTTTTGTCCATACAAGGGGTGTACTCAAGTGTTTCAGTCGTTTTTATACCCAAATTTCACCCAGCTTCTTCTATTTCGTGCAAGTTCTTTCCCTTCTTTCCAGCTCTCGTTACTTTTTCCCAGGATACCAGCTATTACATCTTCCCATTTCCTCCTAGGCCTGCCTCTAGATCTTCTATTTTTTGGTTTGGTTTGCCATATCAACTTGACTTGTCTCGAGTTGTCCATTCTTACCATATGCCCAAACCACTTCAGTTGTTGTCGTTTTATACTGTTTATGATCGGCTCGACCTCCAATTCCTTTCTAACAACTTCATTTCTCACTCGGTTTTTTTTTGTGATGCCCTTTATGCCCCTTAGAAATTTCATTTCTATGGCTTGTACAAAATAATAATATAATAATACAAAATTGTTCAAATTTTACAATCAATTATACATCCAACTGATTTTTCTATTTATTTTCATATTGTAAGTTCTTACTGTTCAAAGTTTAAATGAAATAACCATATAAATTACTATATTTCTTTCGTTAATAAATGTAGTTGTAGAAAAAATATTGTCTACAGCTTGTTCGCAAATCACTTTTCCCACTCGCTAGATTCTGCGCTCGTGGGAAAAGTGACGCTTTGCGCACTAGTTGTACAAACTACTATTTTTTTCTTGCTCGGGTCCATGGATTTGAATGGGGGGCTCATAGCATTTCTCAATTTATAGTCACCTTGAGCTGCAAGCTGCAAACTTCAATATTCTTTCTCGCCGAACTATTTATATTAATATTTCAATCACCTTGTAACCATTTATGATTTAGCTTAGTAACCATTTATGATTTAGCTTAAAAATCTTATGGCCTATGGTTTTTTTGAATGGAAATATTATTTTTGAAAATCGCTACTTTGCAACTTTATGTATCTGTATCTGTAGAGTAGGGAGGGTGAGTGTAGGCTCACATCACTTACCTGCCCACTAACCTAACCTAACGAATCAATCATGAGCTTAAAACTCCTTATAGTATTATTTTATCAGTACCTAAAGAGCTTTGACTTTCGTTTTCTTGGCTACTAAATTTTTTTTTTTCAAAACGTAAAGCCTATCCTTTTTAGGGTTCCATCACCGGGCTGTATCTCATGAACCGTTATAGCTAGACAGTTCAAATGTTCACAGATTTTTTTTGTTTCTTTTGTTCGATATTGATAACGTCAAGAGGTAACTAACTTTCCCGAACTTTAAATTAAATTTCACATTTTTTCAAATCGCCCAATAAATCCAGTCGTCCCTGTTTTGATTATTTTTTGTCATACTAGATTACGCTTTTAGTTTCAGTTAAAAGTGTATAAGTAGGCATATATTTGGTTCACAAATAAAACGGATGTGTCCTTAAATAATGGTGAAATCAGTCAAAAATTACCATACAATCATGCATCCTTAATAAGATACACAATAAAAACGTATTGTATTTTGACTGTTCAACCCTGGGCATAATTATAACGTTTAATTAAGATTTGTTTCCAACAATGCTGCAACTACAAAAATACAACATCATAATCATAATTATATACATTTTAATTAATAGATATTGAAATTCCCATTTTTTGGACAAATATGAGCAATGGAAAAAAATACTCATTCATGAATTTAGTATAGTGAGCCAGAAGATATTGTGTCAAAAAGAGGTCTGATTGAATGGAAATATATAAAAACTATACCAAATACAGTTTCTACGATCTCATTTTACTTAACTTTTTTTTAATAAATAAATCAAGGGTCATAGACAAAGTATAGTATTCAACTCGCAATTTATGGCCATTATTTACTCGGGTGACTTGCAACCTTGCGTGAATAATGGCTGTCATAAATTGCTCGGTTAATAATAGGTGCTTTCGATTATTCACTTTTGGCTGCTAGTAGCAGCTCGTAGTGACTGAATTCCGTTTGTTTATTACCGGGCGTGACGCCTAATCTTACCTCCCCCTTGTCACTCAAGCACATACCGAAAAGTATGAGCTTCAAGCCACGGACATTAAATATTTGACGTTTGTCCTGGTTGACGTTTATTTAAAGGTTAAGATTGTGCCGATTACGATTTTAACCTTACTAAAAATATCGAATAATGCAAAATTATATTATCAACAACATTATAATTTGAAACTGTTCTCCTAACAACACAGGAAATTCATTGGCATTGGCTCATGACAAGTGGTTTTGAGGATCCCAAACAATCGTGTTCGTTTTGCTCAAAAGTCGTGACGACTGAGGCGTCACGCACAAGTGCTTGAAGCCCAAATAAACGAAAGCAACAAAAGTGCTATAGTTTATTTACGATAAATTAACTCCAATGTTAAAATGTCATATACCTGGAAATGTTATTGTCACTTTGACATCGATAAAAAAGGTGCATCCTTTTTTATCGGATAAAAAATTCTCTTCCTCAATATCTAGTAAGCAGACGTCACTTTTACACAATGACAATGAGTCGCAAGTTTGGTTAATAAAGATAATTATTGTTGTTGTTCATCCATATATTCTGTCGTTAATTTATCTTGCCAAAAAACACTCGAGCTTTTCTTTTATCAACAGTAAAAACACAAGAGCTTTTTTTTATCGGATAAATTTCTCTTTGCAACGAAACAGTTTTGCCAATCACTAATTTTACGAGAAAAAAACTGACATGATAAAATCGCGACACCGAAGGTGGAGCGATTTTATCTAATGTCAGTTTTTCGAGCAAATTTAGTAATTGGCAAAACTTTGAGTTAAAGAGAAATTTATCCGATAAAAGAAAAGCTCGAGTGTTTTTTGGCAAGATAAATTAACGACAGAATAGTTATTTTCCTAACTAGTGCGGAAAGTGATACTTTCCCGCACGCGACTGCAGTTGACCCGAACGACGCGAAGCGGAGTTCGGGCAAGCGGTCAAGGGCGGGAAAGACACTTTACGCATGAGTTAGGAACATTATTTTTTCTACGACCGTATATACAAAAAAGTATATCAACCCATTTTTCAAAATTTATTTTATTTTAACATACATATAAAAAATTTAAACTATTATTATTATAAATATTAATATTAGAAACACAATTTTGTTGCATTTTGTGAATTACTTAAAATTGCCGGTCCAGTGGAGTTATTTGGTGTTAACTGGTGAGTGAATGACGTTGATGAGGATGGCATCGTTTGCAGGTCACATAAAGATGACGATGAGGGTGACGGCAACAATTTTAAGTCATTTGTAGATGAAAGAATTTCATTTGATATATTTTTCTTATATCAAACCCGGGTGGTTTGATAGTTGTTTTGTGACACTTCTCTAAAGAATTTACAAGGTTATATCAAAATATTTTCATTATTTTATATTTTCAGAAAATTAAAAATGCAACAAAAAGCTGGAAAACATGTTGATTTTATTTGATGGACTATTTATTCACCTGGTGTAAGAATAGTTATAACTTCCGAAGTAAAAAACTATCTAATAAGGTCAAAATTTGCATAATTTTACTTTCCCGCACTAGTGCGGGAAAGTGACACTTTCAAAGCTAAAATGCGTGCGGGAAAGTGGGTTAAAGCGCACGGTAGTAGAAAATATATTTTTATCGATGTCAAAGTGACAATAACATTTCCAGGTATATGACATTTTAACATTGGAGTTAATTTATCACTTATAATTGCACAAGTGGTTTGTATTCTAAACTGTTTCCTTTAGCAATTTGACTCCAATAACTGTCAACCTAAAAACACTCCACCTTCGCTGTCGTGTTTTTAATAGTTGACAGTTATTCTCGTCAAATTGCTAGGAAACAGTTTCTCATTAAACAACCCAAATTTACCCAATATCAATACAAGCCTCGAGTGTAATTCGGCAGGACAATTTAATGAATGAATGAATGAAATTTGGAAACATATCAATGCAAACTTTCTTTATGTCAGTTTTTCTTGTAAAATTAGTGATTGGCAAAACTGTTTTGTTGCAAAGAGAAATTTATCCGATAAAAAAAAGCTCTTGTGTTTTTACTGTTGATAAAAAGACGATGACGTTGAAAAACAAAATATTGTGATGTTGCCAAGCTGTAGTTTTTTTCTTTACTTAACGAAAACTAGAAAAGTCAATCTGATGTTGGATTGTCAGTCCTTAATAATAATGAATACAAATAGCGAATACTATTACTTCGTCTCTTACAGCAGTAAGCGGGAGAAGCATTAAAAATAGCTTAAGAAAGATGTTACCATCTCTTAACATTTACTGTTCAGCTGCTTATGCCTTTTATCGACTACACACTGCAGATTTGCCTAAATAATTAGTTATAAAAATAACTGTTTTTTTTAAATCTTGAAGAAACAATGAATTTAAAAGCACCAAAAAAACTTGTAAATATTAGACGATGATCGAATGCCAATAAACGTCAAAACAAACTGGGGAAATTTTACCAGTTGATCTGACAACGTCTTGAAGTTTTGCCAACCCGTTAGCTGTAAATTGCCCTGGCTGTTGAGGATAAATTGTATTTACGGTTGGTAAATTAATATTTATTCTGATAAGCAGGAAAGTAACTTAAAATGACATCATCGTCTTTTTATCTTAAAAATCCTATTCAATCGCATTATTTAGTAAACTATTTTAATGAATAAATCAAGGGTCATGGACAAAGTATAGTATTCAACTCGCAATTTATGGCCATTATTTACTCGGTTGACTTGCGACCTTGCGTGTATAATGGCTGTCATAAATTGCTCGGTTAATAATGAACTATTTCCAACTGCATAGAATTCTTTGAAGTGTTCAGAATACACCATACTTCTAATTTTTACATTAGCAATTGATACTTCAAAACAATATTATTTATTCGTTGAATTAAAATTCTAAATAAGAGAGATTGAGTTCCGGGAGCTGGGACTTTTTTATTGGAAATCTCCTTCTCTTTTAGAATCTTCTTTTTTATCTCTCAAATGTTAACATTGTAAATGGACTTGATAAAAAAACTGGATGTTATTTAAAGACTAGTAGATCCACTGCTAGATAACCTAACCAAATACTGAAATTAAAAAAAATAGAATAATTAGAATCCACAAAAAGTAACTAATACTATTTTTTTAATTATTACGATAGTGCTCATTAAATTAAGGAGTGAGTGGAAGTGCTTATTTTTGTCACTCTAAATCACTGAGCTTCAGGCAAATAATCTACGATAAAATTAAACTTGTTTTCAATTCTGCAGACTCATACGTTGAAATTAATTGCAGTATTAGAAAAACCTTATTAACTATGCATACAGGGTGTCAATTTTGAAACTTAGATACCATTAATAGGCTTTACCTAAAGCGAACGAAAGAAGATATCAAAAAAATTTCAAATCGTTTCTAGATTAGAGAGGGGGAACTAAAATGACTTGAGAGAGAGCGCACCTCCACCTACCCCACATACAAAATTTTAAATGGCCACCCCTACTTGTGATACTTCGTTGGAAAGTCCGTGGAAAATTCTTTTCAACGATCTTAGTCATAATTGTACAGGGTATAACAATAAAGCAGAAACATTTATTTGAAAACAAAATGAAAAAGTGAACTACAAAAATGTTGATTAATTAAGTAAATGTTCAAAATGGTTTCTATTGTTTTGCAAATGATAATAATAGTATATTATACACCAAGGTGGTGAAAACTATTATTATTGACCGAGCACCAAGATTATTTCGCGAGTGGCTTTGCCACAAGCGGAATAAGGTGCGAGGTTTATAAATGTCTTCAACATCTTACTAATACTTTATAATTCTCTGGTGGAATCTTTATCAAGATACTGTATAGTAGCTTGGGGTGGAGCATTTCACACCACTATTAAAATTTTAGAGACAACACAAAACACTATTTTAAAAATCATCCTAAAAAAAGAAAAGCTATTTTCAACGGAAACATTGTATAATGAATCGAGTATACTTAACATTACTACTTTTTGCTTATGAATGTATAATGAGAATATACAAAAGCGGCGAAAAATTTAACCACAAAAATACACATTTAACTCGATCAGTTACTAATATGGAGATACCTCTAAAATTCTTTAAAAAATCAGTCAGTCAAAGATCATCATCTTTCTTCGGTCCAACATTTTTTAATACAACCCCGATTCACTTCAGACAAATAAAAAAATTAAAGAAATTCCAAATCGAATTGAAAAATCATCTTATAACTTACCAAAATAAAATATTTGATATAATGGCTTAATAACAAACAAACTACTGGTAATGTTCATGGTCTTGTCTACTCCTTCCTTGCGTGAGTATTGTCTTCTTCTTTTTATTATCCATTATTTAGTTTTATTAATTGTCTACATTTGTTCGTTTCATAACTTTAATTGCACTGTAATTTAGTTGTTTCTTTTTTGTTTTTTCTTCTTAATTTCATGTATTCAATATTAGCTATTTTTAAAGATAAAACGTGCAGAGTAAATACTACCTGATTGAGTAGTAACAAAACAGGCAGACATGCCTAGGTAAAATGCTCAATTAGGTGTCTTTATGTATTTTTATTCAAATAATTCTATCTTGATAGGTAATTTCAAGAAGAAAATATGTTAAAGACAATCTTCTGGGTATACAAAATTATGTTGCACAAGTTTTTGTTAAACTACTATCCCTGAATTCTCTAAATTTTTGAATTTATCTATTATTCACCTAGGTTAATAAAATTGAAAGAAATATTAACCACTAATAGAGAAATTCAACTTCTCAGTTGGCTAGAAGAAGCAATAATTGTCAACTTCACTGATAGTAGTGGAAAAAACCTATTTTCAAACTCCTTACGAACGTTGACAAATGTTGTTTTGGTAATATTACGACATGCTTGACTAATTCTTCGTCGTAAATCGTCAATTAAGGTTGGTTGAGTTTTATAAACAACCGACCTAAGCTCACCCCATAGAAATAAAATCAGGTGGTGGTAAGTCTGGTGACCTAGGTAGAACCTCTCCTTCCAATCCATCCATTTGGGGAGGTGCTCCATCTTGCTGGAAGTGCAGCAAATTCTTATCTAGAGCTCGATTACCATCGCCATCCAGTTGGTTCTCAGATTCATGAACAATGTTTATCGTTCCACAATTAATTGTTATTTTTGTTGTTAAATAAGTTTTTCTTCATTATTGATAAGCCCTGTATAATTATAAGTTGACCATTGAGCATTTTCTAAAGGCTTTTCGGTAACGTATTACAAGTAGGGGGTTGCCATTAAAATTAAAGGAGGGGTAGGTGGGGTAGGTGGGGCATAGGTGGTTGATAGAGGTGCGTTCTCCCTCAAGACTTTTCAATAGGTATGATGACAGTCACTAAGAACCACTAAAATATTGATTTGATATAATTATATAAGATACAGAAATTCTGAAGAAATCACTTATTTTCATTTTACATGTGTGGTTATATTTATTTTAGTCAAAATATAAGCACAAAATTCAACCATCCGCCATCTTATTTCAAACACCAATCAAGAGATACCAGAGAGTGACGTCGTACTTTCGCAAATATATATGATCCGAATATCTGTTTTGAATTACATTATGGAACCGTACACCATCGATACACATTAGGATTCATCTCTATGATAACTAATCGCACAAATTGCTTAAAATTTTGTTTATTGTTGCTTTCGTTTATTTGGGCTTCAAGCACTTGTGCGTGACGCCTCAGTCGTCACGACTTTTGAGCAAATCGAACACGATTTTTTAGGATCCTCAAAACCACCTGACATGTGCCAATGCCAATGAATTTCCTGTGTTGTTAGAAGAACAGTGTTCAATTATTATAATGTTTTTGATAATAAAATTTTGCATATTTAGGTATTTTTAGTGAGGTTTAAATAGTATTAAATCGTAATCGGCACAATCTCAACCTTTAAATAAACGTCAAACCGGACAAACGTCAAATATTTAATGTCCGTGAATGTGCTTGAGGGGCAAGGGGAAGGTGAGACTAGGCGTCACGCCCGGTAATAAACGAACGGAATTCAGTCACTACGAGCTGCTACTAGCAGCCAAAAGTAAATAATCGAAAGCGCCTTATGTATCAAAATAAACTTTTAGCTTGCAAGCTGTCAAGTGTTTGAAGTTTGACATTGACACAGATCATAGATAACCTATCGACACAAATCTCCTTTAAATGGTATTTACGAATTGATGATGTCATAGACAGACGCCATTACTATTCTAGCGTTTTAGCGCATAATTTGAAATGTGTTTTTTAAACTTGAATTTTTCCTTGAAAACTTTTTTTCTTACAAATATAACATTTGTTGTAGATAAAGTATATACGCGAAAACATCGTGGAGCAGTTTTTCAAAATCAGTCATCATGCCTATTTCCCCTCGCTACCTTAGATACGGTTTTGAAATTTTTCTGATAGGGAGATAAGTAAGTTTTAAGATTGACACCCTGTATAAATCAAAACTGAATAATATTATTTATACATTTTCACATACTGCTTTTATTTTGATTCGGGATTATTAAATTTTAAATTTAATGTTGTAATTGATTACAGTTTTGAAATATTTCGCCTTGAGCGGAGAAAATAGTAAAATAAAATTAAAATAATATTTGGCGATCTCGGATGCAACTACTTTTTAATTAATTATTTAATTAATGATATATTAGTACTAGAATTTTAGACGAACCACCGTAGTTCCGTAACAAGTATACATATGAATTAATTATCTGGTTTTAGACAAATTAACAAGTTTTGCTAGGACTTAACTTGAAATCTCCTTGGTAACTATTTTAAACATCAAGGTTATTTTAAAAAATATATACTTAAAAGGAAATGTAAGTACATCATATATTTTTGATTTGTCAGGTTTGTTGATTAGCTCAATATTGTGTGTTATATACTACTAGCGAAGTTATGGTTATTTTTTCTTCCCCTTCTTGAATAATTAACCAAAGTAATGTTATTAGTTGAAGAAATTGACAGAAATAATTTTTCATTTCTGATCTGAACCGAGCTATTAATGTTGATACTAAAAAAATTAACATAACCTAGGGGACTTGAATGTCTGTCTTCACTTTGAATCGTACTCAAAATGCCTAGAAAATGTCAGTGGTAATACTGAATGGACTACTGGAATCATCCATTGTCTTTAGTCTTCAGCAACTTCAACGAATATCTGTGATAACTTCCGTTTCAAAATAGTTGTTTTCGACTTTGATAACGTGATCACATCATTTCTTGCGCTTGCAAGCTACTGGGTGTTACACATGGTGTTACACTGGCTGGGCGTTTGCTTGAATAGCCCTTGTCGATTATATCCAAATAATTGGTGAATACTTGTATAGTCAAAAGCGCTCTTATCGTGCGGGTTCAAAGGTCACTAACCATATGTATCAAATCAGAAGACACAGAGGTTACCAAAATGTGAGATTACAAAAAATATACCCGGAGAAAATAATGATGGTTGATGTTTCCTGCACACTGGTCGACGAATTTCCACTTTTTCATTCATTCTCGAAATAATCTATCAGATTAAGTACCATTTTTTTTTGTTTGAGGATGCAAAATACCGGAAAATTGCTTCATACTATTCATATTATCCCTGAATTGTCAAAGTTATAAAACTGACATTTAAATAAAAACTTTTTAGAATTAAACAAACAAAAACGGTGAGTACAAGTTGTCAGAACCAAACATGAGCCCCGCAAAATATGCGAACTAAAATAAGGTCATCGCAAGCAGCCAATCAAGAGCCAATGTTAACGATTGTCCATTAGTAATTGTTAAATATAATCGAAATAATATGACCGAGTGATTTCATCAACATACATCATTTTATTCATTCTGTATCAGTGTTGTCAATGCGAGGATGATTATCCGATTTTTAGACAATTTCACTAATTTGAATCCAATAGTTTTTCGAATATTTTGTAGAAGGGATATATAAAATGGCTATTGTTTTTGGGGATTTTCCATATTGACTGGGGTCGAAGACTTTATTTATATAACCAATGTGTCCTTTTGGTAATTTTGACAAATTCTGATAATTTGAATAGTAAGTTCGGGTAATTTTCATTTTTGCATCGGCAACACTGGACTATAACCAGTTCATATTTTGTTGCTTTCCATAGAAACTTTACCCTTCTTTTTCATGACATTAATACAGTCATGTAATTTGAAAATATAGACATTTAGGGCAAACGGTAGTTTTAGTTTTGGTCCAATAAATTTTTTTTATTAATATTTAGAGTTACATTTTTAGCAAGTTTGACTTTGTTTACATATCTCTTAACAGTTGACATTTATGGTATCGATATTTGGTTATCGATTCAAAATATCGAATTGTTACTACAAAAATACAACTACAGCGACATGAACACGCCCACCAGGGCTCACGTTTGCTTCTGCCAACTTGTATGTCTTTGTTGAATCGTATGACCCGCCTGATAAGAGTGCATTTGACTATTCCTACTGTTGAAAACACTTTGAACAAAAATTTAAAATAATCATAATAATACATCATTAATTGTTTGAGCCAGTCATGAATTTTGTTGATAAACTGAAATGACATTTTTAGTAATTACAGTGTCGTAATTGTATTGAAAAATGGTCTTTGGTCAAGGAGGACATAACATTGCGTTTGTTAATCATAAATTACTATTCAATTTCAAGAAAAACATGGTACTGTCGTCACTAATTAAGCAATATTAAATGATAACTAAGTAGCGTATAAAAAATTAATGGAAAATTTATAATTTGCTTACGCAATTAGAAACGGTATAATGCGATAATATGTACCAGGTGATCAAATAAGGGAGGATGCATTTAGAAACTAGTCATAGCTATATCATAGGCGTTCCCAACGAGGGGAGCAGCTGGCCCCGAATGGAAGCAAAAAAATTAATTTTCTTGTTGATCTAGAGCCATCTAGCGACTGGTAGAGGAATCTATGTCAGCCAGTTAATGGGATTCAAGAGACTGAGAGAACTCTAGCGGGACCTAGAAGAGCTATGGCGAGGAAATACATTGATGACATTTAAGAAGAAATTGAATATGTTTCTGATGATTGACTCTTTAACTTTATCATTGAATGTCAGATTCTCCCAAGAAAATACACCGGATTTTGCCATATCCCATCTTCATCCTTCATACTTGCTAAAAATTACTTGAAAAGATTTGTAAAAATGCAAAATTTTCCATGTAGACTTATGAGTTGGGTGATATACATATGTATATTGAAAAATCGTTAGCCTACTATTAGTCCAGTAACTGAAGGGGCAAACCTATCAATATATTTATCCAATAATTTTTTTTGGCTTGATTTGTAGGTCTTGAAAGGTACTTCAAAGGGAGAAAAAGTTCTCCAAGATTGCCCCTTGGCTAAGGGCCCAAAATGGCCCCTAACGCCCCTAAAACGGTTTCCCGCCATTATCTCCCGAAATATGCAATTTGGACAATTTTTGTGCAGGTAAAAAGTGAAGATCGTGAAATTATCTACAAAAATGGTCTTCATAATTTTTTTCAAGAATTCAATAGTTTTCGAGATAATCGCATCCAAACGTCCCCTCGCTTACGCGGCTGCACTACCTCTAGAAATGCTACCGTCTATAAAATTTACTTGTAAACCGACGGACAAATTCTTCCAGAACTCGGTCAAAAATTAATATTTTTCGAAGTTCTAGAACTTTGTCTTCCAGCATAAACAAGCATGTTACTCGGGTTGAAAAATTATAGCTCTCGCCTTGTCGCGGATTTTTGCAAAAACTGGCATTCACTGGTTCCTGGCATTCACTGGTGCCTTTACCCTACTCTGAATTTTTCTATTTATTTTGTACTTTCAACCTAATTTTTATAAGAATAAATGGTATTTGTTTAAAAATTCCTTGTTTTTTCTGAAATCCTGCACCTAAACGGTTCCTTCTGAAGTTTGCGAAAAATTTGCAAAAAATGCAAAAAATATTTATCAAAAAATTATTACTATCAGCTTCTATAGGTATTGACTTACTAGTAGCCAAAACGCCGTCACTCAAGACTGCCACATGAAGCAATAAGATTTCGCAATTTTCTAGTAAATTTGCGACTCATATCCTTGTCAAATTACACTGAACATTGACTAATAGAATGAGGAGACACGAAGTGTTGCTGTGACACACAAAAATCGTGTGAAATACGCCAATAATCGCCGAAAAAACGATTGGTGCCTGGATTTTCATGTGTATACACCACAATTTAGCGAATGCAGGTATTCCGCTGGCGCCATCTACAATTGGTCTCCAAAGTCTAACAGGTGAAAATCTATGTATTTCCGAGGCCCTCGAGCAGAAATTTAGTAAGAAACCACCAAAAATATTCGGTGTAAAAATTTTGATTTTTTCAAAGGCCATTTTCGCAAAAAATATTCGTGTTGCGAAAAAAATTATAGGGACTATTTTTGTAGATAATTTAACGACCTTCATTATTAATCTAAACAAAAATTGTCTAACTTGCGTATTTCGGGAGATATTGGTGGAAAACCGTTTTTTTTGGACTTTAGGGGCCATTTTGGGCCCTTACCTAAGGGGCAATCTTGGAGAACTTTTTCTCCCTTTGAAGTACCTGTCAAGACCTACAAATCAAGCCAAAAAAATTATTGGACAAATATATTGATAGGTTTGCCTATTTTCAGGTCTTCAGTTACTGGACCATATACGTAGAACCAAACAAAATTTCAATGCCAAAATATTTTATTACTCATCATATTCTCCTCTTAATTGGATGCATTTATTACAGCGAACCTGCAACGTCTCTAGACCTTTCAAAAAAAATGTTGCTTCTTGCTCTGCAAACCAGACCTCCACAGCTTACCTCCTCGTTGGAAGAAAATTCACGACCTTTTAAGCTTTTTTCAGTTGAGGAAAGAGATGATAGTCGGACATAGCCAAATCTGGTGAATGAGGGGGTGTTCTAGTAATTCAAACCCTAATTCACGAATTTTTTCCATGGCAACATGAGATTTGTGTGCAGGGGCGTTGTCCTGCAAAAACAAAACACCTTTGTATAGCTTTCCGCGTTTTTTCTCTTTAATTTTTTTCCGTAGAGTGGTTAGTAATGTCGAATAGTAATCTCCGGTTATTGTTCTACCCTTATCCAAAAAATCAATCATGATTACTCCACGGCAATCCCAAAAAATGAAGCAAGAACTTTTCCAGCAGATTTTTGGACACGAAACTTCTTAGGTCTTGGAGAGGACGAAGGACATTGATCACCAAGGGTATTAAGCATATCTTCGTAAATCTGCTTACCTCTTAACCCTTTTAAATACAGATACTTGATGATAGCTCAATACTCCAATTTTTCGATTTTCACAATTTCGGTGGACATCTTTTTTCTTTTAATTTATTGCGTAACTCTGGTTTACTTTTTTGACGTCCAACTTCACACTGACACTTCTAATGAGTTATTGTTCGTTGCTATGGTAACGCAATATTTTGTTTATGCATGGAACTGGTCTAGGATAACTAGATATCAATACATCCTTATCTGCAGAATTAGATTTGTGATCTTTGTATTGACAAAATCATTCCCAAAAATATTTTACCCGTTTTTGCTAGACAGGCAATTACATTTTAGTTTAGTAACAAGGTATAAAGAAAAGCAGATTGGGTACTCTTTAAAAATTCCACTATACATTGAATTTATTTCCATTTTTCATTTCACAGAGTCCATTCTTTTGCTATCGAAAATATTGTAAAAAAATGGTTTCTCGACAATACTAAAATTATTATAAATAATGTGAGTATATCTTTTGAAGATGGATCTCAGTACGTTGGCAAAATTAAAATATAAAAAAGTATAACTCACCTACGTCATTTTGCAAACCTTGAATTGAAAAAAAAATTGAGTAAAACGAGTTCATTAATTACTGTATTTCTTATCAAAAGACGATTGCATGGTAATTTACTATCAACGGACAACATAAATGCTTTAGTAAATATAGGAAAAAAGCCTTGGTAGATACACTTTACAATATTTCGTTGACTTGGTTATCTCGTGGGCTAGTTTTGAATATCAGTGAAATATTTCGTTTTTAAATTCGCCATCGTAATAGTATAAGTAAAAGCAAAAGCCAAATAAAGTTGAATTCACGTCAAGCGAAGTCAGCATAATAAAAAACGTATAAACACTTAAACGCCTTGACTTTTAAATGCATGATAAAATAAATGAAAAGACGAGTGAAATTGAGAAAAGCAATTAAGTTTATTTGGACATAAATTAAAATAGTTATTTTCCTAACAAGTGTGGAAAGTGATACTTTCCCGCACGCGACTGCAGTTGACCCGAACGACGCGGAGCGGAGTTCGGGCGAGCGGCCAAGAGCGGGAAAGACACTTTACGCATGAGTTAGGAACATTATTTTTTCTACGACCGTATATACAAAAAAGTGTACCAACCCATTTTTCAAAAAGTTATTTTATTTAAACACACATATACAAAACTTTAACCAAAAGCTATTAGTTATTATAAATATTAATATTAAAAACACAATTTGTTGCATTCTGTAAATTACTTAATATTGCCGGTCCAGTGGAGTTATTTGGTGTTAATTGGTAAGTGGATGACGATGATGATGATGAGGATGGCATCGGTTGCAGGTCACATAAAGATGACGATGAAGCTGACGGCAACGGTTTCAAGTCGTTTGTGGATTGTGGATGAAAGAATTTTATTTGATATATTTTCCTTATATCAAACCCGGGTGGTTTGATAGTTGTTTTTCGACACTACTTTAAAGAATGTACAGTGTTATATCAAAATATCTTCATTATTTCATATTTTCAAAAAATTAGGAATGCAACAAAAAGCTAGAAAAGATGTAAGTAGATTCTATTTGATAGACTATGTCGTAAATATTTATTTACTTGTTGTAATAATAGTTAAAAACTATCTAATAAGGTCAAAATTTTCATAATTTTACTTTCCCGCACTAGTGCGGGAAAGTGACACTTTCAAAACTAAAATGCGTGCGGGAAAGTGGGTTAAAACGCACGGTCGTAGAAAAAGTAATGAAACAGTAATGGAAGCAGAATAAAATGTTAATCCAGTGAAGAAATGTTTGAAAAGATTGAAACAAAACAAGAAAAGAAGAAGGAAATTAAAAAAAAATATAAGACCGTGAATGAAATTAATCGAAGAGCTAGAAAAAGATATAAAACAACAGAGATATATTTTACATCCTATGAGGGCATAAGAGAAACGAGATTAGAAAATAACTATTTGTGTATCAAGAGCAGAAAGTAGTAAGTACTTTGGCAGTCGAGACAGAAAGTTGTTGAGTTTTGGGGAGAATACGGACATTTGAATTTTTTAAATATATATTTGTATGGTTGTAGTTTACCAAATGACTTAAAAATTTTCTGTTTGTTTCTTGTTTCTTTATGTTAACTTTTGGGTTTTTTTCTGCATTTATTATTAAAAACATATCAACAAAATGATTATTATTATTTGACATTCATTTGATGAGGCTTATACCAGAGCCATTAAATATGTTTTTCTTATTGAAAATTATAGCAGAATTCTAATGAATTTCTTAATTTTTCAGTCATTTGGTAAACTACAACCATACAAAGGTATATTTTAAATATTTAAATGTCAGAATACTCCTCAAAAACTTAAGAAATTTACTTTCCGCATCATTGCGGAAAAATCACTGTTTCCACACTAAAAATAGTGTGTCCACTTTTCCGCACGCTAGTAGCAAAATTATTAAAACTGATGGATCTTCAAATTTTGTAATTCGGATGGAATGAAAAAATTACCAAAGCACATTGGTTATAGCTTTTAATTGACATTTGATAAACTTCAAATTTTGATTTAAGTCAGTAGCATACATTTTTGGGATGATTTTATTGGACTTTTGTGCTTTTTGTATTCATAATTGAATAATGATTCATCTTTGGGCATCTGAAATATTTAAAAAAAATTGAATTACCATTTTTTCATGTTTCATATGTGCACCACTATGCTTGTCTAGGATAGAGACTAACGAATTATAGCTTTGAAATCAGAATAAAAAATATTGTCATTCAGATTTGACAAATATATTTCAATTCAACAATATTTACCAGAATAGCTATTTGTGTATCAAGAGCAGAAAGTAGTACTTTGGCAATCTGTCGAGATTACCAAAGGACTTTCTGCTCGAAATACACACAAGATATTTTCCAAGATCACACCAAAATAAAATTAATTGCCATTGTTTGTACTTAGCATTACTTTAATGTCAGATATATTTTAGATTTTCCTATTTTTCATTAAATTATTTCGGAAAATACAATTGGATGCTTTAACATATTAGACAATCAACTAAAATATTTCATTCTACAGTTTATATTAAAAGCTCTCTAACCAGAGTTACTTTCTGCTTAAGGGGAATCTATCGGCAGCGATTTGACAAAATTTCGAAGCATTTAAGTATTTTTGGCAAAGAATTTTGAGGTAATGGATGTATTGAAAATTAAGGAAAAAATATATCATGTAGATTAATGTTGAACTTAGAGTTCTCATCGAATAAAAACTTTGAAATGCTAACCAAATTTTGTTGAAAAAAATACGAATCATGAGGTAATTACACATATTAAGCAAAGTTTGAGCCCTTGTAAACAATTAAAAATGGATTAAATGGAAAAACTAATTGATAAGAAGTCTAATTTGAAGCTTTATGAATACTATATAAAAATCTCAGAATCCTCAAATTACTTATGACCGTACAATTCCTTATTGAAATTCGGTTGCTACCACTAAAATATCGGATAAAAATCCATCTCTCGCTTTTCTATCCTTCTATGACTGACATTGTTTCTCTGCTTCGGTAGTCGCGTGCCGTTCCATTGTTGATACAACGCTCGACGGTCTCGGCGGTCTCCCAGTTCAGTACTGACGAAGCTTATAGAGTAGTACGTGAACCAAAATCCGCTTGGACCGCTTGGCTACCTACATGTTGCGAAGCTTTCATATTTCTAATAAAATTTTCGTTATGTGAACTTAAACGTGAGGACGTAGGGAAACAAAAAAATATACAAAGCATAATTGTGCAAGGTCGAATTTGGTAGATGACCCTTAAGAGCGACAATAATGTCCAATTATGACAGCTCGCAGAAAACATTTACTTTGCAGTGGCTTTTCAAGGCACAAAAGACGACTTTCGATAGTGGTCGTAGAAAAAAGTATTGGCAGTTTTTATTTTCGTGACTACTCTAGGTCTGAAATATTTGAATCTTTAATTGAAATTGGAATTTATGTAAACTCCTATGACACAAATAAAAATTATGATAGTAAAACTAATTTATTTTTAACTACCGTAAATTACACGAAATTTTGTAACCAAGGTAATCTGACTAATGGTACAGAACTTGATGAGTCGGTACTCTTCGTAGCTCATGCGTATTTCCTTAAAAAAATATTTTTACAGCTTCTATCCTTTTTTTAACATCAGTTCTTCACGAAAACCGTAATTAGACATGCAAACTACGCGAATGCTTGAATTACGAAATAGATTATGTCACAAAGTGCATTATCTTTCATCTTTCTTTCTTTCTTTCATAATAGTCCAATACTTCTAAAACAATTTTAAATAAATTATGGAGATTACCTGAAGAGTCGCTATTAAAAAATTGAAAGTATAATAATTATAGTGGGATTCACATTTGGATGACGGTATACGAGTACGAGGGTTAAATGTTGCGTAAACAATATTGTTAAAAAATATCAAATGTCAAAAAATGTTAAGTAACTTAACGCCAAAGTTTTAGAACGCTTCGCTTAAGGATGTACCCGAACTGATTTTTTAAAGTTGATGAGCCAGTCGGCTGTTTTTGTGCGTTCAAAGTTGAACCAAAAATATCGTAGTTACAGCTTTCTAATATTTGGAAAGAAAACATTATCGCTGAAGACTTCACTTTTGGCTCAATTTGTATGTCTCGGCAGGTGTTTTTAAACGAAAAAAAACTTAACGCCATTGAGTTTACGGGAGGGGGGGGGTTAAATGGCCCCCTAAACCCTGGAAAACGGCTTTTTCGCTAATATCTGGCTAAATATGCAAATTAGAGAGTTTTTTTTTCGGATAAAAAATGAAGATCGTCTTATTATCTACAAAAATTGTCTCTATCATTTTTTTCGAAAACTCGATAGTTATCGAGATAATGAGACCTAAAAGTCTCTTCATTTCAGCTGCTGCTGTTCTGCCTGTAGAAATTCTGCTGTGGGCGGACGAATTGTTCCATAACTCGGCAAAAAATTGACATTTTCCGATGATTCAAAGCTCATCACAATGACCTGTAGCTAT
>CAJUYG010000122.1:188912-201496 GCA_910591675.1 Galerucella calmariensis
CCCCTCCCCCAACCGTAAACTCAATCGCTCCTTTTCAGGAGCTTTGTCCCTTCATTTACTGGACTATAGAGAGAAAATGAAGAAAATAATAATTTTGAATAGTCTCCTCTATACTGTGACACATTTAAACTGTGTTTTATTGACATTTTGTACAAAATTGTTACCAACAGGCAACAGGTAGACGCTTGAAATATTCACAGAATATTTTGTTACATATTCAATTTAAAAATAATAATTATATTAAAATAAAACAAATATTTAAGGGGGGCTCCCACACAACAAACGTGATTTTCTTGACGTTTTTGTAGACTCGCACTTGGGCCGGTGTTATTTAAGAATATATTTCATATATTTTGAAATTTATGAATGCTCATCTAAATTTGTTTTATTCGTTTCAGGTGGTTGGAATTCAACAGTATCCAATACGACCACAAGTAGCAGATATCAATGAAAATATTCTCTCGACTGAAGTTATCTCAGAATCTGTTTTAACCGACGATATTATCAAATCAACGGGAAGACAACTAGAAGATGTGCTTAACGATTTTCATATATATTGTAATAATTTACACATTGGTAAGTTGAACTTCCAACCATTATTACGTTTTTTAAAAATTATTAATAGGTACTCACTTAGAGTAGTGCTCGAAGGATTAGACAATCAATTTAATTCGTAAAACTGGAGGAACCTTGGAGTGAAATAAAATAAAATAAAAGGCAACAATACCGGGTTGGGCAAATAAGGATCGGATTGTGTTTACGGGTGGAGGGCGTGAATTAATTTAAAAAATTGAAAAATCCAAATTTTGTATAACCTTCCTTATTAAGGAACATGACAAAAGCAATCATCGTATCTACTCCAATAAAATGTGGGGGAGAGTGGGAAATATGTTATGAAAAAAGGATATTCTTCTTAAAAAAAAAGAGTTTTTTTCCATCAACTCGAGTGTTGTATACTCAACACATCTCCATATGCACCCTAGGGGGCGCTATTTTTTTTATCCTAGTTTCTTTTGAAAAATATTAAACATTGTGTGTGTGAGGTTGTGATATTGACTGCGGATCCTTGCGGTTCCATTAGCCTAACCAATAAATATTAAACATTAAATAGCAAAGTATTCACAACGTGAAAGGTTTTGTAAAATTAACGCAACAACTAACTGTACTGCAACGGAAATGCTCTCTACTTACAGATCAGAGATTAAGATTTTTCAATTACTACTGGTCGAGTTATTCCACAGGAAATAGAAGTGATAATAGAGAAATTCAAGTTCTAATGGGTGATGATCACAAGACGTAACGGAGAGATATTTATATTCAATAGGCAGTGACAATTGAACCGTTGAATTTGTTAAGAGAAAAATTTGTAAAAAAAACATGTTATGGTTTCTTGAAAACATTCTACACTTTGACGAATTGTATGGAAATATACAAAGTAACCAGAAAGAAGTAATATAAGTTAATGAATTAAAAATTACAGCGGCATTGGTATGGTTTGGATTGATCAGAATTTAGAAAAATCTAAGATCAAAATAATAGTTTTTCTACTATTATAGCGTGGGTAAAAATCCACTTTTCCTTTTTGGTGTGTAAAAAGTCACTAGTAAATTTGTCAAGTTTTGGGGAGTATACTGACATTTGAATATTTGAAATATATTTTTTATGGTAGTAGTTTACCAAATAACTGAAAAATGGAGAAATTTATTAGAATTCTGCTATAGTTTTCAATAAAAAAACCATACTTTCAATAATTTTCCAATGGCCCTGGTAATAAGCCTCATCAAATGAATGTCAAATAATAATTACCAATTTGTTGATATGTTTTTAATAATAAATGTTTTTTTATGTTAACTTTTGAGTTTTTTCTGCATTTATTAAATACATATCAACAAATTAATTATTATTACTCGACATTCATTTGATGAGGCTTATACCATTTCTTAATTTTTCAGTCATTTGGCAAACTGAAATTATTAAAACTGATGGATCTTCAAATTTTGTAATTCGGACTTGGAGTGAAAAAAAATTACCAAAACGCATTGGTAACACATAATTATAGCTTTTAATTGATATTTGGTGAACTTCAAATTTTGATAATCAGTAGCGTACATTTTTGGGAGAGTTTTATTGGACTTTGGTGCTTTTAGTGACGAAATTCAATAATGATTCATCGTTGAGCCTCTGAAATATTCTAAACCTTGAATTACCATTTTTTCATGTTTTATAAGTGCACCATTTACTTTGGAAAACTCTCCTTATCTAGGTTAGAGATTAGCGAACTGTTGCTTTGAAATCAAAATAAAAAATAATGTCATCTAGATGTAACAAATATATTTCAATTCAACAACATCTACCAGAAAAGTCTTCACTTTGAACAATATTGTTCCCATTGGTAGAAACCTGCTTAGTAAGTTTCATATGGTACTGAGAAGAATAAAAAATTATTATAATGCGTCATCAAGAGTTACTAAAAATGTTTACTTTGTTTTTAATAACACAACATTTTATTATTCATAATAAACCAGCTGTTTTTACAAGCAATAAAATGTGGTCATTGAAAAAAATTGCCTTCTTACAATTTTATTAATTTTTATTTTAGATCCCCACAGTTCGGGATTTCGGATAGTGACAGATGGACAACTACCTTTACGACAATGCCTTCATCCGGAAGCGTGTAGAAAAGATTTAGATCTGCCAACTTATTATAGCACATTCCATGACCTTAGGAAAGAAGTAGCAAAATGTGTGGGAAGAATCGAAGACTTACCACAAACAGTTTCTTCTATGTTAGAATGTATCCTTTTTTATACATAATGTTTTTAAATTGTTTATGTTCATAAGTAGAAATAATAGTCCAATCAGATTGGGATTTGACCTGGAAAAAATTTTATGTAGCAATCTACCTTCGGTATTCGTTGGGAGGGGGAGATCATTGGCAGTCTAAATTTTGTTTTGCGTGATACTCGATTCACCATATTGAATTTTAGGGTAAATTTTTTTCAATTTTCCACAAAAAATGGTGATTATAAAAGATGCTTGAAATTAAATTTCCCACATTTTAGATTGCGATAAATTTTCAATAAACCAAATTGTCATCAAATTTTCAACAACAATCAACAAATAAATGAAAAAGAATACGATAAAATCAATAATAAACGCGATAATAAAAAATTTAGGTTGACCCCCCTTTTATTTTGGTCTTAATCAAAAAATATCGAACCTACCGAAAAATTAATAGGAACCAAAATTGTGGGAAATTTAATTTTAAACAATTTTGTTCATGACGATTTTTCCTGTAAAATTGAAAATAAACTTGATAATGCAGTAATAACATTTTACTTCACCTTTTTTCGGGTATAAATCGAAAAATATTTATCCGACGCAAAAATGGGTGAGAACCAAAATTGTACACAGCTTTGTTAAGCTTGTAGGAAATTTTATTCTAAGTATCTTTACCATTTTTATATACAACAATTGACCCTTAAATTCAAGATGGTGGATAACGCAACGGATCCAATACCACGCTGACAGTGACCCCCCCTTAAGCGAATTCCGAAAGAAAATTACTGCTGGGTTCGCCCTGTTTTTGAACTAATCCGACTGGACTATGACGCCACCAAACTAAATTAAGCATAACAGCTTTAAACACCAAACCAGTTTCATTTATGTAAAAGTTTCAGTCTATCAACTGTAATATAAGTATCACACATAAACCGTGGCTCACAAAAAGAATGGCTCTGGACCATCAGGAACACTACAACTTCGGTAAACATACTTTTTGCTAAATGTGGCCTCGATAAAAACCGTGATACAATTTAAATGGTTCCCACCGTTTGGAATCTAAGCACACCTTTCTTAAGTTGTACCTACTTAACTTTAAGAAGGACTTAATTATCTACTTGCACCGATGCAGCTTAAGCCTTACTTACTCATTGCCGTACTAGATAATATTGAGAAAATCGAATAGTTCATTAGTGACTTTTCAAATTTGGCTTTGCTCAAGTGACGGCTTAGAAGCCACTCAACTAATATACTTATATTCCAAAACGCTTTGCATTAAAAATACTTTAATAATATATTTTTTGTTAGACTGTGTGTGTGGTTGTTTAATTGGGTGTTTTTAATTTAAATTACAAATGAAGATACCTAAACTATTGCGCAATAAACAAGCTATAAAAACTGCAATTTAGTTAAATTGGTTATATTTGAGATTTTTTAGGAAATGTTTATATAACCGAACAATTTCATAATTATTCTAGTAACTGTTATATGAGTGTTTTCATTAAAACACGAAAAAACAGAACTAACTTCATTTTTTTTCTAGATAAAGTTAAAGTTGACTTTCATATAATAAAAATCGTGAATAAAGTAGTACATAAAATGATGTATGTATGTATATTGGGGTGACAGTCACTGAGACTTAAAAGATCTATTGTGCCCCCTTACTTCTGCTTAGTAGTCAATATAGGTACGGCACCACAAACAGATCAAGATATATTTTTTTGGGTAAATTGGAAAAACTGGATGAATATTATGCAAAGCAAGACGTAATTGTATCATATCTTCAACTGCCATACGACACTCCACTTCTCCTTAGCTGTAAACACTACAATTTAAATAAATGAAACACATTTATACATATAAAATAGTCTTATAAAATGAGACACAGTGCCTAATACAGATAACTAGCAGTACATCATACTGTATATAGTGTTGCCTAACAGTGTGCATATGCCGCATATTATGGGAATGATAAGAACGGTGTAATAGGTTTCTTTATGATGTTGCTTATTAATTTAAAAATAACCTACGGTCTTTCATTCTGTTTTGGCACTTTGGCAGAATTCAGGCAGATGAGATGAAGGACTCTTCCATTTCATATAATTTACATTGTTCCTGCTCCACTTTGGTTACCTACAGTGTCCATTTGGCGGCAGTGTTTTGTTCCCCTCTTAATTTCACGTAGTCAGACCATAGAGTCATAGGGTGCCTTCCGAGTTGAGCATATACTGCATATACAGCTGTTTGCACGTTCCAAGTTAAGGCATTTGAAGTATATACTCACAAATCTTGGGTTTCAAGGTCGAGTATACGAGGCATAACAAGCACTGCCCTTTCGCCAAGCCGATCTTATGCGGGCATGCGCTATGTGCATTATATTTGCTAACCTGAAATATTATTTATTAATTTGGTTGTATGTTTTTGTTCACGTTTTGTGTACTCGACTCGAAGATGATGATTCATAATTTCATTAGTATCCCTATCATAATTATAAATTTATACTAGCTTGTTAGACTGTTTGTGCAAATGAATAGATGGTAAAGAGAGGTTAAGATTTTTGTTTACTCACAAAACTTGCGCAAAACAGCTGACAACTAACATTCAACAAAGTGGTGGAGCATGAAACCATTCCGAGTTATTTTGAAGTAAATGCCGTGTATATAATTCGGAACGATCGTATACGTCATATACTTCAAAACTGCAGATACCCAACTCGGAAAGCACCCATAGATAACCCTTATATACTCATAGAGTACACCATCTAACAAGAGACGAAAGTCGGACTTACACGATATTGAGCGAAAATACGTCGAGGCATTGACACATAAACTACTTGATACACTGAGAAAAGTAACACTTCACTAAGAAAATTAGTAGTGTTGATGAATCTCTCACAATTAGGTCTATAGAATATTTTTTTAACTACGTACATGAGAACACCTTATTATTTATCTCATGTGTGTAATGAGAAGTGGCTCATTTTTAACCTAAACTTAAAATAATATACGGTGAACTGAGGGGAATGAACGGAAGTGTCGACTTGACATTGACAGATAAACTAATTAATTCACGCATGTGCACACAAATTTGCGATCACGAAAACTACTATCTTTCGCCGCTTGTTGTACTCTGTGGTCAGACCTCTGAACCCTTAGACAAAAACCACTCCGCTACGATTTCGAAGACATACCAATGCATTTAACATAATGTAAGTTCGAATAACTGTCTCAACATTTTATTGTAGGTTAGTCTTGGCTTAGGATATTTAAATCTTAATATTTTTGACAAATGTTTAATATACAGTAACTCCAATTCCAAGAGTTCATCCTTATCTCAAACAGGATTCAATAAAACTCAGTCGTACAAACAATCCACTCAAAGGGAGCATTGCGACTAAAGTTTCGCTAAAAAGTTACCACCATCATAGGTAAGCGGAAATAGATACAAGATCTCGTAATATTACACTATAAAATTACGAGTGGATTGTATAAAAACAGTTTGAAACAATGCCGCGTACGGTACGTGAACGTTTTCATCAAAATAGAAAATCAGGTTTCTCGGTACCTATAAAAGAACTAAATAAAAGAAATGAGACAATAGATCTTTTAGGTCTCAGTGAATTTCACCTAACTATACATACATACTATACCTTGGGTACTTGTTTTTTCTATATCTATGTTGGGTACCTTCTTGAACATGAATATCCACCATACCACCACCACCTAAGTAGTATTTTTAAAAATTGCCATCGAATTTTGGTCCATGTAGATGTTCCAAGCTACGATCAAATTGAAAGTTCCTTTTACTTATAGGTACCTACATCTTAAAGCACAACAAACGTTTATCTAGGTACCTATTAAAATAAAATTTATAAGTAGGTACCTAACTAGGTATAGTTTATTTACGATAAAAAGACGATGACGTTGCAAAACAAAATAATGTGATGTTGTCAAGCTTTAGTTTTTTTCTTTACTTAAACATGAAAGCATCCAATCATTTATATTTGAATATGTAACAATGATAATAATAATTTTAATAATAATAACGAATACAAATATGCGAATACTATTACTTACGTCTCAGTAAGTGGGAGAAGCGGGCCCCATTTCGGCATTCTCGTTCAAAATAGCTTAACAAAAAGATGTTACTATCACTTGACATTTACTGTTCAGCTGCCTCAGAATTTTATTAACTACACACTGCAGATTTTCCTAAATAATTAGTTATGAAAATAACTGTTTTTCCAATCTTAAAGAAGCAATGAATTTAAAAGCACCAAAAATACTTAATACCTAACTCTAGACAATGATCGAATGTCAATAAACGTCAAAACAAACTGGGGAATTTTACCAGTTGATCTGACAACGTCTTGTAGTTTTGCCAACCCGTTTATTAGCTGTAAATTGCCCTGGCTGTTGAGGATAAATTGTATTTATGGTTGGTGAATTAATATTTATTCTGATAAGCAGGAAAGTAACTAAAAATGACATCATCGTCTTTTTATCGTAAAAATCCTATATGCTCATAACAATTTCTAGAATAAACAATTAAACAACCTATTATAGGTACAAGAACTATTAAGAATAATTTTTGAAATGTTCATAACTGGAATGGAAGGTACCTCGTATATGAAAATCATTAATACCTACCGCGAGTTTATAATACCAATTAGGTACCAACGCTATAATGTAATTATAATTTTAATATCGAGATTTGTTTGGGCCACCTTGTAGATCCTAGTCAGTCACCGTACAAATGTTAATCTTGAAATTCGTGAATATACCTACTTACATAAACAATAGGTATAAGCACGTTGTTGATATAACAGAATGGTATTTTGCTGACAAAATAATATCGGATTATTTGTTTCTACTAAATTGCAGTTATATTCTTTCATATCTAGACAGTAGACCTAATGGTGCGTGCTATTCTCGTAGTTCTACTAAATAAAAACTGTATTAATGTGCTGATAAATTCAAATGGCTGTTTGAATATGTTTTGGTAATTACCCGTGTATGATATTCCCAAATCGGTAATCTAAGTTCGAGTATTCGATTGTGCTGTTCTAACCTCAAAAATAAGTTAATATTATTTAGTCATTTAGTGACGGCAACTATTTGTTCAAATATAAAAGATTGGTAAGTTTTATTCGTACTTTTTCTTAACTGTATACTTAGATTTAGAAATAGAACCTGAACCCGAAAATGAATTTTATAAAAGGGAAGCTAAAGATATGGTTAATATTGTCCAAAGACTTATTTCCGTTGGTAAGTAGATACTTTTCTGTTTTAGACATGTATTATTATAATTGTTATTCCAGTGTATTAGTAATAGCACAATGGTAATAGCTATTTATATGGCTGGTACCGTAACTAGATAAAAATATACAGAGTGCGTGATGATTGAAAACTTTTCTCACTTGTCATTGTTTTTTGTAATATGTAGGTGGTATTTTTCATTAGTAATAAAATACTATTTTTTTTCCTATATACCTTATCGGAACACCAATCACATGAACACCAAAAATAGGGCAGCTCAAGGACGGAAAATTCATAAGGCCACGATTATTGTTTTAAACTATCTGTCACTTAGCTACTTTGACGTCAGTGTATGTCAAAGTTTTTGGTTATATTTTTCTATCTTTTGGTTTAGTCGATAGGCGAAAAACATTTGTGTGTCACACATGCGCTTTAGAAGCCCTTATCAGCTGACCTCGCTTCGCTACGCTCACTCGTACATCTAATAGTCTTGGCACGGGATACTATAACAACCAGAAGGGTCTCTCTCCGTCGGCTCTTTTGATCTATATCAGACAGAAATTTAAATGACACTTCAAATTTGTGATCCTAAAATTAGAGCTGGCAACAGCTTCCATAGACAGCTTCCTAATACTTCCTAACGGCATGAACACAAACAACAATCTAGGCATCGTCGAAATGTGATACTATTTTCGACAGATAGTAAGTATTCCGCGGTCTTGGGCTGTTAAAGCTCATTTTCTGCCCTTGTGATACAATAGGTCTGTTCCAACCGCAATCAGAAACTGTCAGAAACGATCAGAGAATAGTCGACCATCGCAATCAGTGAGAGGAATTACGCGAACGTAAACTCGTTGTTTGCCGTGACCAGTTATTCTCTGATCGTTTCTTACAGATTCTGACTGCGGTTGGAACAGACCTAATATAGACTCCGTTTCATATAAGAAGATCCCACTAGAGGCTAGAAGTTGCAGTCGTATGTCTATGCTCTAGTGGGTTCTTCTTATGTGAAACGGAGTCTACCGTCTTTTAAATGAGTTAAATTTGGGTGCGTTGCAATACATAGACTAAAACATCTATGATTATTTGTTATCAGTCCTTTGACTGTTTTTTATCCGTTGATGGCGAATCTAATAGTTATTCGTTCCTTAGAGTATGAACAATTTTTGAAACGAATCGAGTATTTTACTTTTATATATTTATTTAAGTTTCATTCCTTACATTTTAACTTCATTAAACAAATATTTATGATATTTAAATTACTTTCTATTTTTAGGTATAACTCCGATAATTCTTATTACAATTTTTGTTTATCGCTCTTGTACCGGTAATGGTCACTATCCTATTCAAGTCATTATAATAATAATATAGTCTGGTATATACTTGAAAAGTCTGTGTACCTAGTCGTAGTAGTGAGTACGTTTTTAGTTAACGCATATATTATATATTGAGCAAGTTGATTCAAATGTTAAGTACTGAAAGTGATATGGGATAATTTCAGTTATTGTTATCTAAGTGATTATTATTTGTTATTGTTATAAAGTAGGAAATAGACATGCTGTAGACTTTCATTAATGACGCGTTTACACGAGGCCATTAGTTGGGTAGGTGACTTGGAGCAGCTTACCTAAGGCTAGTTACTGTACTGGGGATTTGCCTTTGACCCTGTTCACACGACATCATTTGTGAGCGAGCTATCAGTGTTGTAGCCAGTAAGTTGTATTAAAAATGGCAGAAAGTGCATCTTCTGTGTATGATGACGTACAAGAATTCATGCGAAATCTTATACTATAATTTGTATCTATTGTATCTATTGAAATATTATTGGAAGAACTGGAAAAGAAAAACTATGGGTGAGAAAAAGGCTTAACAGGAGAGAAACCCGTGGTGCATCTGTCCAGTTACTAACAGAACTGCGTGATAAAGACCCAGCAGGTGAAGGTGCTGTCAATTGACAGTTGAAAATGGTACATTGATACAGGTAGCATCATATGTGCTACTACTTTCAGTAGCGATTTTTAGGAGATTATCCGCGACTAGCTGAATTCCTATACTCTTGTGTAGCTTTTCCTTAATACCTACGAATCTTCTACATTCCAATATCGTGTGGCTTGCGTCGTCAAAATCCCCACATAAACACAGGTCATCCTCAGTTTTCCTAATACCTTCCGTGTACGCTCTGTAGGAACCATGTCCTGATAGGAACTGGGTCATGTAGTCGTTCGTTTTCACGTGTTTGCATTTGAACCAAACCCTAACGTCTAATGAGTCTCCCTGTATACGCATCCGCCTGATACCTGTCTAGTATATCTTCTCTCACCTGCTGTGCGTTTACTACCTGCTCCCCATTGTGTAGTATGGCTCTTCCCAGCGCCTGAAGATGAATCGGGATCACTCCACCAATCACCTGCGCCGCTGTTGTCGATACTGTTCTGTACGCACTAATCACCCTGAGCATGACTGTCTTTGAAGAGAGTCCAACATTCCCTTTTATTTCTCAATATCTAAAACTTTGTACCACGTGGGTGCCCTATACAATATCGTGGATTGTACTACTCCAAGTAACAGTCTCCTCTTCTGAAAACCTGATCCCTTTATGTTGGGCATAAGCTTGTTAAACGCTGTGGCTCTACTCTGCACCTTAACCTTCAGCAGTTCAATATGTTTCCCAAACTTCATCCTGTCATCAAAATGTATGCCTAGGCACTTAATGGTATTGCCAGGTACAATGTTTACACCATTCAAGCAGAACTTTATGTATTTTTTATTTCTTGGGCCCTTCAATACTATAGCTTCCGTTTTGTTTATCGCTAATTCCAGGTCGTGATCCTTCATCTATCTATCTATCCTCATAAATGCTTTATTGCCTACCGTCTCCATTCTCATTGGGTCTATAGCTTCGACAATTACTACCAGATCATCTGCATAGGCCAGGCTTCTAGCCTCCCTACCTATGTCTATGTTTAGAACCTAGCTGTACTGGATGTTCCACAGGGTCGGGCCCAGCACCGAACCCTGAGGCACTCCTGCGGTAATGGGCATAGTAAACGTCTTATCAACTATAATTGATCTTGACTTAAGGTTAATACAAACCTATACTAACCTTATCAGTGGTATTCAACTTCAGTTATTCCAAACCCTTCAATTTTCATAGCGGAAACTATTTCACCAAGGACTGTTTCGCGTGCAGTCTTGTTCTTGTACAGTTCAGAAAACTGGTCCCATAAGCAAAGCCGGTCCTTGTAAAGTTCCAAAAAGTTGATTGTCATCTCTTCGGTCCAACGTAGAGCCATTCTTTTAGTACAGTATTACACAAATATATTATAAAATATTAACAATTTAAACGATAAACAAACATCCAATAAAGCACTGTCTGTCACCAATTCGCTCACTTGCTCGTCAATGTTGTCCACACGGCGTCAGTGCAAGGCAGGCTGTATGGCAGGTTCCGTTTTCGAGGGGTGAGAGGGCAGGAAAATTGTTCACCAAAAATTAACAAGAAAATATAAATTGCTTGTTGCTTTAAATGTGGCAGTTAAAGGAAAGAAAGAGTCCACTCGAAAATTGAAATTTCGAACATTGACAGACAAAAATGGAAGGGGAATTTGATAAAAATTAATGTTTTATTTCGGAGTGGCTAATGCGACAAGGAAACAGCATATTTCGAAATTTAGTAGAAATTTGGGAGGAAGTGACTAATGAGCCAAAAAATTCACTATATGAAATAGTTTTTCAGACGAAAAACGTAACAGCTGAACAGCATGTTACAAAGGCCACTGATCTCTTCACATAAACGGCTTCAACCAATAGCACAAAAAGCCTAAAGGCTGAGGTGCCGAGGTGCCTCTCACCGATGGTGCTGAGCCAATCAATCAATCAGCGTTAGAAGAATTGGTCACACTGTGTGGAAAATTGTGGATACCTAGTCATATTTCAAATTTACATCTCGCACAGATCTTCGTAGAAAGGGATTTAATTTTCATTTCACTATAATTATGTATGAACAGTCCTTTTATTATTAGAAAATTGTATCAGTTGACCCTTATCTGATCTACTTAATACTTTCATATTCCTGTATTTTGAAACGAATACAGTTCAATACACTTGCTGACCACACAAAAATAATATTTACCCGTTAAGAACGAACATGATATAAACTATAAGTGCACTGTAAGCTTAAGCTAGAAATCGGTAATTGTTAAATACAGAGTTATTTAAAAAAGTAATTAACGAATTTCTAACAGATCATGAATATATTTTGGATAATAAAAAATCTTCTTCACATTTCCAAGTACGTAGCCCTGTCTGGTTTTTATTCTCTTTTTGTGAGTCAATATTATTTCCATATCGTGTGGGTTTCACTAGGAATATGAAGAAACTTGATATTTTTCGAGTCAATTTTTTATTATTGGCTGCAACACAGTGGCGTAGCATGGAGGAGCAGCAGGAGCCACGATTTTTTCTAGCGGAATTAAAAAAAAAACTCGCGCGAGTGCGAAAGAGAGAGGGCGTGAAAAAGTCGTGCTGCCGGAGCGCTAGTGACTA
>CAJUYG010000122.1:218336-233646 GCA_910591675.1 Galerucella calmariensis
CTTATTCCATTCATATACTTGTTATTAACAACGTGTCAGACTCCGTAGAAAACACTAAAGGTGCATAGTTTTTTCACCGACTGTCTTTCGGCATGTCTTTATGAGCGCATCATAAAAGCGCCGACGACGAGTGAACCTACTATTAATAGTTTCCGTACGTTTACAAAGGTAACAAAGAATCAGGGGCCTATTTCACAAAAACACAAGTTTGTAAGTAACAAGTAGATTTTAATAAGTTTGGCAAAATATGTAATTACTGGGGTTTCATAAAACGACAAGTGTACTCTTGTAATAACAGGCAATTTTTCACAATATTACAAGTAAATTACTTGTTATTTACTATGAATTTACCTGTTATTAACTAGTGTAGTCAACAAAATTGCATCTGAAACTTGTTATCTACTAAAGCTCTTCTACCTAACTTAAAAGGTAGATAGCTGACAAGTTTTACATATACGTAGATTATAGTTGAATATATTTGAACTTACCAGTGTCACTTTTGAGTTTTGCCAAAAAACATCTCGGCAGAAAGTCTTAAGTAGGAGGTACAAGCCCTAAGCTGGCAGACTTTTGATGAATTGCCTTCCAACATTCTATTTTATCTTTTTGTGTAATCTTGCTGGGAAAACTGCCGAACAAAGTGTCTTTACTGTCTCTAATTTCTTTTAAAATAAGAACTTTATTACCCAATGTCACACTTTTAGACATATTTCACTATCTCGCTTATGGAGCTAAGCTAACATCTCTGGCAATGAAAAAACAGTTTTATAAACAAAATTTTTAGGTTATGTATGAAGTTGTTGACAAGTTCTTTCCCTTCTTGTTTATAACAAGTGTTATAGACAATTTTAACTTGTTGCGAAAAAGTTTTCTGATTGTTTATGAAATGCCTGTGCGTAACAACTTGTGAAAACAAGTGGTTGTTATTCACAACTATTTTCAACAACACTTGTACCTTTATGAAATAGACCCCAGAAGTATTGGATTTCTAATTTAAGTTGATTTGTTTGTCTATCTTTACAATGTAAATATAACCTTTTTCAATAGCACCTTTTATAATTTATATACTATGTGGTGAAACATTACATTCACGCCGATATCAATAATAAACGATTCTAAATAACTTATTGTTCTGATTGTTTTAGTTCCAAAGACGATGACATCGACAGCAATTGCGTAGTAAGAGCCAGAGGATTACCTTGGCAAAGTAGTGATCAAGATATAGCTAAATTTTTTAGAGGATTAAATGTTGCAAAGTAAGTTTTTTATTCTGTGTACAAATTTACGACAATAAATAATTTAACAGACTATGAACAATTATTCTCCATGGAGATCAATTCACTTTTCAAGCACTTGAACCCATTTTCACAGTACTTCTAAACGGATTTCTAAACCTGAAACTCAGCATAAGTCTCATTTTCCAGTATCCCATAATATTTTTGTGACGAGATTTATTGTAGCATATTTCAAATCATTTGTAGCATTATAAAGTTTTCCTAAAAATTACACTTGTGTCGAACTGCATGTTTTTACAGTGTTATCTTTTTTCTTGTGTTTGCATCTCCTAAAACTAAGCATGCCACCTTAGCATACGTAATATACGAGGGGACTTCAAAACTTTTATTTTGAGAAAAGAGTAAAGTATCCTTATTTTTAAAAATTTTGGGAAATGTTATTTAGATATATTGTACAAAAATATATCTATGTAAAGTTTTTTCGTAGTGCCCATTTTAAAATATTGATTGTTTTTTGAAAGCATCAGTAACTATTAAATAGTTCATTATAACAGATTTTTTCGTTGTTGCAAGAAGGATCAGTTTTAAGTAATAGTAATAATAAAAAAATAATAAAATAATAATTCTCAAAAATATTGGTTGTGTATTATTTTAAGATTCAATTAAGAGTGTCTGGACGAATTAATAATGAGAGAAGAAACAGTTTCTGATAATAGTATATTATTAAACGACCAATTTATGATAGCCATAATTCACTATGGGTGACGTTTGCGTCACGAGCCGCAGGCGAGGGGCGCAAGTCACCCAAGTGAATTATGGCCATAAATTGCGAGTAGAATACTATACTTTGTCCACGACACTTAATTTATTTATTAATAAATAAAAGTCAGTAGCGATTTGGCATATTACTAATCTCAAAATGTTGTGGCAGCTACTTCAAATAATTTGACATATGTATATAGAGATGGGCGATACTGTAGAAAGTATCAATACAACGTACCGTTATAAATATATTGTTTTGAAATACTTAATATTAGAAAATATCGTTATGAAAAGTATCAATACTAAAAATTACAATATTTTATAGATACGCTATATGTCAGAAACAAATTTCCTGAACAAAATACACAGATTTAATAGTTTATTTCATATTGTACCCCCATCTCTAGTCGGGAATTATGAACCATAATACACTACAGTGTATTATGAACCATAATTCACGACAGCTGATATATGGGTACCATATACCTTTAGTTAGGAGGTAAAATATTGACTTATTATTAGGTGGCCGTGGACAATAGTATATTATTAAACGAGCAATTTATGATAGCCATAATTCACGATGGGTGACGTTTGCGTCACGAGCCGCAGGCGAGGGGAGCAAGTCACCCAAGTGAATTATGGCCATAAATTGCGAGTAGAATACTATACTTTGTCCACGACACTTTATTTATTAATAAATAAAAGTCAGTAGCGATTTGGCATATTACTAACCTCAAAATTTTGTGGCAGCTACTTCAAATAATTTGACATATATAGAGATGGGCGATACTGTAGAAAGTATCAATACAACGTACCGTTATAAATATATTGTTTTAAAATACTTAATATTAGAAAATATCGTTATGAAAAGTATCAATACTAAAAATTACAATATTTTATAGATACGATATATGTCAGAAACAAATTTCCTGAACAAAATACACAGATTTAATAGTTTATTCCATATTGTACCCCCATCTCTAGTCGTGAATTATGAACCATAATACACTACAGTGTATTATGAACCATAATTCACGACAGTTGATATATGGGTACCATATACCTTTAGTTAGGAGGTAAAATATTGACTTATTATTAGGTGGCCGTGGACAAAATATATAATACACTTCGTACCAATATGTTATCAAAATAAACCATTGTTTCTAATATATTTTTATTGCAACGCCTTCTTTTTGATAGTAAAGCATTTTTTATTACAACTATAAAAACACTTATTAATTTCAACCAGAAATTCGGATGAACTTTCCGGACTTACTGTAACATTCATTCGAGCATTCATTGTTTTTAAATCTTTGTGCGTATTACATAACTTCTTATACGTAAGTACAACCTATTTTACAGAAGCACGTACTGATGTTAGATGTTTATGGTGAGCGGGTCTATAATGCCCTCCACTGCGACTTGCAAGAGACTATAGTGGCTCACACATATTCAGATTTCACCAAACAAATTCAGCTTCTTGACAAAGTCGATTAGTTTATTTAGTGAATGATATTTCAAGTCCGTGGGAGAGGATGAGACCCTGTTAAACATCAGTTACCTGATTCGAGCCGGGCAGGCACAAATTATATGCTCTGCTGTTTCATCGTCTTCCAGACAAGTCTGATCTTCCGACAGTCTTTCTCAGCATATGATGATTCAGACGACAGTGGCCTGTTAGAACCCGTAGATCATGCCTGCTATAGCCTGTATACATTTTTCGAAGGATGTACAAAAGCATTTGAATGAATCAATCCTGGTTCCAACTGCGTTGAGGGTTTCTACAATATGCTTATTATATTTCATTTCAAATTTACATGGATTGTGAATATTCACTTCATTTACCTCAATCTTTCGCTTGGGTCCGGTTTGAGACGTTTTTAGGTCTACTATCTTTGCTTTAAATTTCCTTCCCGTACTTTTAATTTGCGATTTTGTTCACGTTGATGTTTGATCTTCCTAAAAGATCTATTTTACCCTCCTTTTCTACTTTGCTCCTTATAAAAGTCTCAAACACAGGAACGCCGTGCTTTAATGACTAATTGACATAATTTGATCATATCTCCAAACCATTTTTATTAGTCGATCCTCATATCGATTTTTTTTAATAATTTGTAGCCAATTAATATCCATTTTCGCGCAAAATGTGGCCTACAAAGTGGCAAATCTATATGAAGCTGCGGTCAGTATGGGATGAGGAAACATACATAAAAGTACAGTGGCGTAGACTACGTTTCACGTAACAAGAACCCACTTGATGTGGCAGTAGTATGCGCGAACTTGTTGTCAAAACCAGGCCCTGTAGTGCAACATTTTCACATTTTGTAGCTTACGAGGCGACAAAGTTAAACAAGACCGTTTTTGATTTCTGCGCAAGGTATTTGGCAAACTTCACGTGGTTATTTTTATCTGAAACGGAGTCTACGTTATTTTATGGAAGGATTGAAAACATTTTATAAAATTAAGACGATTTGTTATTTTCCTAAATTTGCTTGTTTTTCTTACAGAGGAGGTGTAGCTCTGTGTCTATCGGCACAAGGAAGAAGAAACGGCGAAGCTTTAGTACGATTTGTTAGTCAAGAACATAGAGATATGGCTTTAAAGAGACATAAACATCATCTTGGCACCCGATGGATAGAGGTATATAGAGCAACTGGAAATGATTTTCTTTCAATAGCAGGCGGATCCAGCTGTGAAGCTCAAGCCTTTTTGTCAAAAGGCGCTGCTGTGATTATTAGAATGAGAGGATTGCCCTATGATTGCACAGCAAAACAAGTAGTGAGTATTTTTGTGTATTTTATTACAACCCCCTCGCATTGCATATTGTAGTTCCGCCACTGTAAAATATCTTGATTCACTAGACGTGGAAATATATTACAGAACGTAATTTAAGAACTTTTTTTTTATTTTCAGTTGGAGTTCTTTTCTTCTGGTGAAAACTCTTGCACTGTTCTAGACGGTGTAGATGGGGTACTTTTCGTTCGAAAACCGGACGGGAGAGCCACAGGTGATGCGTTCGTTCTTTTCGCAAATGAATCAGATTCTCCCAAGGCTCTCTCTAAACATAAAAAATGTATAGGCTCTCGATATATCGAATTATTTAGGTCGACAACAGCTGAAGTGCAACAGGTATGTTATCAATATTTTAATACAAAATTTTATGCCTAAAAGTCGTTTAAAAATCTCAGAGATGTTCTAAATAAAATAATTAAGATTCATTAATCATTAATTAATCGAAAACTGATGAGTTTTTTGGAAGTATTAAATATGTAATCTATGTAAATTCGATATATTCGTATCATATACGGTTCTAAAATAATTTCACAATTGTTATAAAACAAACACATAATGCAATCGTATTTGACGGAGCAGCAATGTTTTTAATAAACAATTATTATTTATAATTTGGATACGTTCAAATTTCGAAGTTACACACACTCATTTTTATTATTGTCAGATTGATTAAAGAAATTAGTGAAATTTATTCATTAAATCGATTATAAGGGTCAGAGAGTAATATACATGAAAGATGAATGGTTATTCAGCAAAATATATCTTACATCTAATGTGATGGTACTATTATTATTACTATAAATGAAATTCCAAAATAAATAAGGATTAAACCCAAAGAAACCTTTAAATTGATTCTAAAAAACTTTCCAGTATAAGAGCAAAGCAAAGTTGTTAATCTACATCACGTGATCATCACAGTACCGTTTGTCTCACTTCAATCCAACCAATACTAACGGAAGATATATTCAAATTCCCTTTTTGCATTGAACGTATTCACGACCATACCCTGTACATTTAGTATTTTCCCACGCAGCAACTAAGCCAGAGTGTTCATCAGTTAATTTCAAAAGCCCTCGTCGAACGATCACCTCCGTTTCCATATTCTGTTTTTTCACTCTTGTCCATAGAAAATAGCAAAGATTACAGAATAAAATATAAGATGTTTCACTCTAGGGCGGTTTGATTCAAGTTGCTGTCCTAAACGGACGACGCTCCCTTAAATTATGTTTACGATTCGCTTTTGTTGTCAATAACGAGATCGGTAGATACCAGAACAGTTCGAAGAGCATATTTTATTTTAAGCTATACAGGGGTAATTAGAGAAATATATATTTAAATTAATAGGATTCTTTATCACAAAGGTTTATTTTTAAATTTTAATAATTCGGAAAAATGTTCGGGATATGATTTTGAAAAGGTAAGTAAAAAATAAACTTGAATTTTTAAAATGAATCAATTCACAGTTTTTATCCAGCATCTTAGTAATTTTGTGATACTTATTGATAATCTAGCAGATATTTATCACAAATTCAATTAAATATACTCATTAGCCACCAGAATAATAGGGCCACTAAATCTTAAATTTTGATCTTTAAATAACGCGTATTTTTTGGATTGACAAACTGAAAACAGTAAAAAGAGAAGCAGCTGCAGGATACCTTGATTAAAATTTTTTATAAATGTTGTAAAATACTAAGGTTGGAATTTGGTTTATGTGTTAAATTTAATCTATTGTTTTTCAAATCTTTCAATATACATTTGAGAGTAAAATATATACGGACTCTGGTATAGAGACTGGCATAATATTTGAAAGGAAATTGATTACATGGATGATGAAAAGAAAATTTAGTAAATTCGTTTAAAAGGAACTGACCAATTCCCCTTTGGTTAGCTATAGAATTGAATTTTTGTGTTTTCTTGCTCATTGTACTTGTTTATATAATATCCTTATTATAAAATTAAATCAGTAATTTTCTATTAGCAAATATTACAAAATATTTAGTGTTTAAGCTTTGCTTAATATGACTTTCTGCTCTTTCAACAATTAATTAATATTTTGAAGAAATCTATACAACATAAATATAAAACATGAACAACCAATAAACACCGTTCTAAAATAACAGCGCTCGACGGGCGACGTCCCGTATAATATGCCAAATTAAATGCAAGTAAGGACATAGCGACGTAATGTACCATCCAAGTCACCAGACAGTCACCAGCGCCATCGGTGCTTTACGCGATAAATTCGAACGAGTGAAACATCTTATATTTTATTCTGTGATCTTTGAAAATAGTAAATATTAATTTCATGTGACATCCATTCTGGTAGTAGAGGTTATATGCAAAATTTTTTTCAAGCCATACACACCAATTATTTCCCTTCTACCAATATTTTTAAAATTGTTTCAAAAACTGATAGAGGCAAAATAATTTCCCATTTACAATTCGAATTTAAACCCACTCAATCACACAGTACAAATATTTTTGTGCAAATCCTAAAAGAAAAAGATTTGCTCATGTCTCTTGCAGTTGTCAAAAATTATTTAATTACTAATTAATCTTGACAACGGTAGCTGGAACGCTACCGAAACGTCGAAATAAAAAATATAAAAACTTGTGGTTTGATTCCCAAAAAAATAAGAGAAAAAAGAATAAATAATGTCACAAGGAACACATATACAAATTAAGATATTTTATTTATTTATTTATTGTTGAAGGTATTATTGAAATGAAAACTCTTATATTTGTAACAAATAGTTTAATACAACTTTTTTTATTTAAGGTTTTAAATAGATCATCTGATCCAAAGACGTACGAACAGCAAGCTCCTCTAATTGCTCAAATACCACAAGTGCCTATAATGCCACAACAATACATAACTTCTGGGACAAGAAAAGACTGTGTTAGGTTAAGGGGACTACCTTATGAAGCCCAAGTAGAACATATCTTAGACTTCTTAGGTGACTATGCTCAAAACATCGTTTTACAAGGAGTTCACATGGTAATAAATTCTCAGGTATGGAATAGAATTTATTGAATTAATTTTGAAAGCTTAATACAGTACGAAGAAGGTCACTTTATGCAAATTTTTGTGTTTTAGGGCCAACCTAGTGGTGAAGCATTTATTCAAATGGACTCTGAACAATCGGCGTTTATGACAGCACAACAGAAACACCATCGCTATATGATATTTGGCAAGAAGCAACGGTATATTGAAGTATTCCAATGTTCCGGTGAGGATATGAATCTCGTACTAACCGGAGGGATACCAGCGCCGATTTCTCCAGCTAAAGCCACTCCAGCTCTACTAAGTCCCGGTATGTTACCTCCAATAGCGCCTCTACCACCAACTAATATACCACCACCTCCTCCTCCCCAATCGGCCTCGGCCACAACTATGTCCCAGAGTTTGGTTACGCATTCGCCCCATCAATTCACGTGGGATAGTTCCACGTTATTTGCTCAACAACAAGCACAAATTATTGCGCAACACAATTTAATGGCACGACAAAATCAAGCGCAACAAGCACAAAATGAGATGTTGTTAATGAATCAGATGGCGCAACAAAATTTTGCGCTTTTTAGTCAAAACATTTCGCAGCTGTCTCCCAACGGTACACAGACGAATGCTGCTGGAGTTCCAGTTAATTCCGTCCTTAAAACTCAGCAGCACGTACCTCTTATGCCTATGGTTCCAACTAATCCTTACATGATTTTTTCTCCAAGAATTCCCATTGCTTTGCAAAGACCCCCACCTATGCTATACCCTCAGTTATTGCAGGGGCAAACTCCTGGTGTGGTACCGGTAGTACCTCACGTTGCAGTTAAAAGAAGCTATGGGGATGCTTTTAATGAACAGGCATCTCCTGCTAAAAGACCTTTCGCGCCTACGTCGTTGCCCATGTACCCTCCCTTTTATCCTAATATGTAAAATGCAGCTCTCTGGTTGTGAAATTATTATGAGGTTGATAAGTTTGATTAATAAGCTTTAAATTTTGCTCTTTGGCAGACTTAGATATTTAAAAAAAAAATGATTGTACATGATTCTCACATCTAAAGTACAATTTAATAATATTAATGAGGTATCTTGAGAAGTGCATTTATACTTCTATGATATTAACATATATAAAAAAGCAAATTATATGTTTATTTTTTTTTGAATTGAAGTATCAGTTCGTTAATGATTTTTTTTTGACAAAAGTTCATTCTTGTCAGTTTATTATACTATTTTTCATTAAGTTTTAAAATTTTCTTTATATTTATTTTTAGTTGTTCCAAATACTAACTTATAAAATTAAGTTTCGATTATATAATATTTGACTTTAATTGATTAATTATACCGTTAAGATTTTTTGACTCAAGAGTTGATAATAATTTTTTTTATCTTAAGAAATTATATTTAAAATAATTGATATTATAGTAAGATTAAATTTGTATTATACCATTTCTAAATAGGGTTTGGATAGTCCTTTGAGTAAACATATTAGGCTGAAATCCTTATTCTTTGATAAAAATATTGATCAGGTTCGCGATAAAATTGTCCTTTTCCTTCACGTCCACTTCCATTGGCGCACATGCGTGATCGGTAAATTTGAATATTTTAAACAAGATTTGACAATATCAAGAGCTGCCGTTTTAACAGGATTATTTTTTCGACGCTCTGAACAATATTTTCGGTGAATATGAAAAAATGAGGGTAGTAAATTTTCTTGATACATGTAAGAATTGTGCCTTAGTTTAATAAACTATCACTCAAAAATATATGTTTATTGAACATATAATACATGTTGATTATTTTAAATGGTACCAATATTGCAATTTTGGTAACCGTAAAAGTTTGGGTTGAATAAGAGAAAATGGTAAACTATAGTTACATTTGACATTCGAACTACTGCACAAAATTAAGATCAAAAATATGTATTTGAGAAAAATAAGGTGATTTCCTAAAGAAAGCTACTTACTAAACTAGCCAATGTCTAATTAAATAAAATTCTCCCCTACCCTTATAAACGTGTTACACTCAAAATTTTAAAGTTTTTTGTTGCCCTCGTAAAATTTTGAAAAAAACATATTTCAGACATGTTTTGACACCTTTATATTGGTCGCATAAAAAGACAACTTTACTCTCATTCAATCTATCTCGTATATTTTACAGTTTCCAAAATTGCGATTTTTGTGCCATATAAAATGATATGGAAAATATTTAACATGATATTGGAATATTAATCAAATTTTTGTTTATGTTATTTTCCAATAGGATGTACAATTTTTTCTCAACTAAAAACGACTGTAATATCTATTTGTAACATAACAGAAAGTACAATAATTCGGGACAATAATATTCGTGTACTTAAGTGTCTTTTATGAAAGTGATTATTTTTCAACAAGAGAAAGTCGTTAAATATAATTATTGTTATACATGTTGTTAATTAAGCAAGTGGTTGAAACTGCTTGTTACTTGCCCAATACTTGAATGAAAATTAGATGATTTTCGTGTCCACAATACAGTTTACAATATTATTTGGGTGTACCCAAAAGTAAGGTTACTCGAAACCTTGAAACATTAATAATATCCCTACAATTGTTACAGTTTACTTGTTTTATATCTAATTATATTACAAGTACTTCAAACTTTGTTTTTTCGGTGTAAGATATTATTATTACAGTTATCAACGCACTATTCCTGAATAGAATGACTTTTAGTTCAATGAAACATTCAATGTATGTAGTAAATATTTTATTCCCCTTGGCAAGTCATTCCACAAGTCATCCAAACTCTGGGACAAATACTACAGGGTCAGAGCCCATCAGTTGCCACCTTATATTATTAATTATATTCTCCATAATATATAAGACTGGGACTCAACAATTGTGATAAAACTACATTCCGAATTTGTTATTTACTGAAACAGAACCAGAACGATTTTTATGTGTACAATGAAAGTTTTTATTTTTTATATTTTTATATTATGAAAATAAATTTGTACTTGATTGATGAATTTATTTTATACACTGTAAAAATATAATACAATTTTTGATTTTAATACTCAAAATAATAATATTCACAAATAATTTCGTCCCATAGAAGATTAAGCAATAAAACATTATTTTAATATGTTATAAAATGGGAACTACTGGATAAAAATTTAACCAGAGATCCAGAGACCGGTTAAGGTAACTCCAAGTCGAAATTAATCAAGGGTTAAATTATAGTTAAAGTGTTTAGCCATTTTGCTTCGAACTTAACTATAGTCAAACCGGGTTTCGAGTGATTTAACAATACAATGACTTCACGGTAAACTTTTGTGACGTAACGGTTTAAGAAACTAAGAAATATTTACACACCTAACCTCCAATAAAATAACAATTCTGGCAAACTATCTCCATTGTCTATGACAATGCTATCTCAGTGTGAGATGGTTTGTGTGGTTGGTTAACTGTTACGTCATGGTTTGGACTACAAGTAGAGGATTATTGACTGGTTAACTTATAGTTAACCTGGTTTGTGTGGTTAAGTTAAAAGGAAAATGGCTATTATGTTTCAAACAAATATTGGATTAACTGCCAACAATAATTTCTTTTGCATTCTTTATTCGTTGATTGATTTCTACTTGATGTTCATTAGCTTTTTCAGTGGTCATTGTATTAAGAGGTTTTTATGTTATATTTGGGACTCAGTTTCATTCCAATTCCAAAACACCGCGCTAATTCCGTCCACTCTACAGCTTTTTATAAACTTGTCTTTGATATGATATCTATATATTTATGTAAATGTAAATGCTTAAATATTTGGAATTTAGAAGAATAAATTTTACAAAAACAATTTATTTTTTTAATATAAAGATATAAAAAATTATTTGTACACAGATGGTGAGAAAAAATTGCCTGGTTACTATTTAATTGTTGATATGTGTTCTTTACACACGTTGAAATTATATATTTTTCTATATCACTGATCCTCTATATTCCATGTTTACAAGGCTTTTGTCATAACAAAAAATGTCTGCGACTAATGATTATAGATTTGGATTGGGTAATTGTTGTTTAAAACTTTATGGTTTTAGGACAGTTGTTGAAACTGAAGGCAACTATTTTGTTTATTTCTATAATTATCAAATATATATGTTTGCAACTTATGCACTAATTAAGGGTTGTCTTTGGTTGACGGAAGTCGTTTGTCATTATTGTCAATAGATGGCGAAGGGTATATTTTAGAACCTTAAATCAAATGAAAGTTTCAACTATTTGTAATATATATTTTTTTATTGAATCCAAAGTGTACTTACTTCATGAATTTATGAACAGGTGGAGTATTCATTTAAAGGTACTATTTATACGGATATGTTCAGCTAAGTACTAAGTACCCAATTTTCAGAATTGAATTGCCTTTATGATTTAATGTTGTTTGGCTTAAATTATTTCCTTTCTAATTCTAAAAAGTTTCTTCCACTTTATATTCATTATTATTTAGTAGTAAAATAATATCATTGTTTTTTTCACATATCAACATTGAACTTTTTATATGTTTAGTATTTTCTGATAAATATTTTCATAATAGACCGCTAGCCCATGACTTGTGTGGTCAGGAAACATATACCTACCTGTTAATTCGTCAGGTATCAGTAAATAAAATTTGATATATTAAATTTCTAATTTGAATGCTTTCAAATAAATACTCCTGATATTAAAATTGTCACATCTGTTATCATTAGTTTTTAAGAGTTAATCTTTTATTAGATTTAAGGTTCGATTTTTTTTTTGAAAGTAGACTAAGAAACATTGTACAAATCATGGTGTATACTTATTTCATTTATTATTTTTTATTATATCTTGGGTTTTTAGTTTACTTATTAATAGATATATATATATATTTACTGATTCTGTCACCAGCAAAAATACCTACTAATAGTTACTATTTTTGTTGTAAGACGGAGTCAGCTGTAGGTTCAGATTAAGTCTCTTGCATAGCTTTCGCTAGATATCTGAATACGATTTGGTGTTATGCTTTTCACATTCATTATTTAACTATTGGAGTGGTGTTGGCGAATGGTTAAATTATTTTTTTTGAAAAATCATTATTAAATACAGAACAAAATTATATAATTTCCGCAATTTCATTGAAAACTGCAACATACGTATCTTCGAAGATCCACTCATTTATTAAATAATAATAATAATAATCGTGATACGTAGCTACGTATGACACAAATATTTAAAAATATTTTTGAATAAATTACAATCTTGTCCAGCTCTATTAATTCATTCAAATTTGGAATTATTTATCGATATCATATTCTTACTACTAATGCAATATCCTCAATTAAAAAAAGTATTTCAAGAAGGACTTCTTTTCAAATGCTAAATCTCTTATATTTGATCCAGCCTCGTGAGAAAGAAAAAACAAATAATCTCCATATCTCCTTGAATTTTTTAAATACTTTACGCATTTTCTCCTCCGCTTTTTTCATATTTTTTACTTTGTATTCCATACCATGCTTAAGTTCATGTCTGGCAAGTTTCAAGTTCATTATTATTGTTATAGCTCCAACTTTCCTTGACCTGGAGACGTGTTTCAGCTATTTTTCATAATGTTCCTTTTTTTTCGTACTACTTACTGAATGATTTAATTCACATTCTCCAATTTGCTCCCCGTAATATTTTTTTCAACGATCTCTAGTATTTCCTGAGCTTTGGATTATTTAGTTTAGTATTTTATAACTGAATTGTCTCAACTTTATTAAATATCATATTTCTCAAATATGTCTTCGTTTTTTCTGCTACAATCTGACCCACTTTATAATCTGATTGTTGCAATTTCTTTGTTTATTGACCTAGACAAATTAAAAATGGTTATAATATAAGGAATAACTATTTGTGTTGATTCGATTGTCAAATTTACGTTAGAAAACATTTTACATGGTTAACTACTTGCAGCAAATTATTGTAAGTAAAAAACTTGTTACTGAGCCCAAAGTAACAAGATATTTAACCCTAGTAAGTTCATTAACCGCTCAGTAGAAATGCAGTAGGTAGTGATAAAATAATTTGCGTAGTTTTGTTCTGTATTTTTATAATTTTTTCATTACAGGAAATACCGGTGCAATCATTAACATTGCAAATTGAAATTTATGTAACTATTAAAGTCCGCTTTACAGTTGTCCCAAATCAATCTGGGTTCATTTTGTGTTGCAGCTTCCATGCAATTCTGTTGGAAAAGTTGGTAATTTCCTTGTTTCCAACAAATCAACATCAGATGACACACCAACGTAACCTCATAAATAAACTTTAATATTTTTTGTTGGTATCCACATTGACAATTGCATATTGCAATAGATTTGAAATGTCATGGTCAAAGTGTTGCTGCAATGCATTGCAAGAAGAATTGCGAACTGTAAAGTATGATTAACTAAAGGTATTTTCTGATTGATGAATATTCGTTTCAATTTGCAATGTTAAACAATAGTAACTTACTTTAATAGAACAGCTGCATTGTACATCATTGGGACTGGATGAGAGTACGTGAAAAAATTAGTGTTTTAGGTAAGATTTAGATTGCCGTGTTTATACATTATTTTTTAGCAATAAGTTTGTTGCAACTAAACTTATTACTTCCGCTAGTTTTTCAGTAGCTTTCTTCAAGGATTATTTGACGTTTTCTTTATTTCGATCCTCTTTATTATCGTTAGTTTAATTCTGTAATTTTATTTTCAGTTGAATCATATAAATATAATTTTCTCATCATCAAAATACAAACTCAAAAAACAGACGGATTTCAGTAATATCGAGCATTTTCACTTTTTTTTTCGCTGTTTTAAATTAGGTATTTATACGGTTTAATTTTGTTGGAAATTAATTCATCGTTGAAATATATATCAACAATTTTGAACATTTGTTTTTTACCCAGATCTCTGTTTCCCTCCGGCAATCCATCGGAAAGTTTTTAATCGAACGAACGTTCAGTGATTACTCGTGTTACTGTACTTAACAGTAAATTCAAGAGCGATAGCTTTGCAAAAAAAGTTATCTAATTTTGTGTACATGGAAACATGTATTCCAATAAAAACAGGGTGTTGCAATATTTTATTGCTAATGTAAATATGTACCTATATCTACAAATAACTAAAAGAATTATTGTCTCACCTAATTGGAGCAGTTAAGTATTCATTAAATACATTGATTGTTTAGATAGATAGATTTTATGAGGTGGCTTTTGGCCTATTCCACTGCGACCTTTTCAGATCTATTGTGGTCTTCTAAAGTCTAGATTACATTCTTCAGCCTGACTCTTTTACATTGATTGTTTGAATTCACATTTTTTTTAGAAAATCAAGTCTCGAAATTACCTTATTGCTGTAACTTGAATCAACATTTTATAATCAGTTGAAAAAAAACTTTTTCTTTAAAAAAGAATACCAATCCTAAGAGTTCATCCATACCTCAAATGTGGTTAGAATCCAAATAAAGGGTTCAATGAAACTCAAAGTCAAACCACAATATATTTAATGTCCGTTGGGACTCAA
>CAJUYG010000122.1:238646-292902 GCA_910591675.1 Galerucella calmariensis
ACTTGTGTAATCCAGGAAGGTTCCATAAGAAATTACGTGATCTGTATTTCTGCTCCTACACTTTAATGATTTTTTGAGTCATCTGTGTAGCAGACAATTTCTGCTGTTGAAACATAATTTCACATTTTTGATACGTTAAAGACAATCAATCCCCTAGATATACAAAATTATGTTGCACAAGTTTTTATTGAACTACTATCTCTGTATTCTCGAAATATTTGAATCAGTTCATTATTGACATAGGTTAATTATTATTACTTAACTCTATTTCATTCTGTTTCATTTTTCACCGTTTCAAATCTATTTATTATCTCTTATTATCCAACCTATTTTATTGTTTGTATTTCTTTTCATATCCCTATTGCTTTTTTATGTCTCAAATCAATGTGTAAAGTTTCTTTAATTTTGCTTGTCAAATAATCTGAAATATTTAATTCCGCTTTGCGTTGAGGATCCCCAACATTACTGTGTCGACATTCCATAAATTCCATGCTGCGGAAATGTTTGTTTTCGTTGTTTATGTCTTGTCATTTTCTTGAAAGGACGTGAGTGATTTTTTCTTCACTTTATGCTTTCTTAGATTTGAGCATTTTTTATAAATTAATTTGTAAAAATGCCGTAATCTACCATCAAAATACCTACTTTGTTGTAGCAAATTTTACTGTGAATCCTATTTTAACATCACTCACAGTATTCAGTAAATATTCTAGATTAGGTATATGAATTTCCCTCGGAATTTTCTTACCGTCTTTTATTACTGCAATCAAATTTATATATATTTTCACAATGGTTAAAAGTCAACTTTATATAAATTCACCTTTGCTTTGATCACTTTCTCTGGCAATTAAAAGAAGATACCTTCATAAAAATACACCATTTTCCGTGATTCTATCGGGACTAACATTTTTGCCTTTAAATAAAAAATATTAACATACAAATTTTTTACATTATGAATTTTTACAATGAACATTTTCCAATATAGAATAAAATTGATCGTTAAAAATAAATATTTGTCTGGAATTTGGAGTGGGTGTGTACTAACAGATGGAAGGTAGTTTTTGTACGTATACTAACCATATATGGTGGATATATTTTTTCATAATGTTGAAAATATTTTCACCAAGCCTTATTTACTTGTCTAGCGAAGGTTCTGTCTTTTCATTTTGGGGTAACGGTAGGTAAAACACCAGAAAATAAAGAGGTTTTGAAATTATGCATTCAATAATGAAGAACTAAATAATTTAATTTGCATGAAATTATCAATAAAACGGGTTATTTCAATCTACCAACATTAATGTTTGAATTTTTAAAGAGGTACTATAAACTTCAATTATAATAGAATTCACTCTCAGCATGCCACCCTTGTCTTTTCCCATAATTACTTTCCTTTTATTCTGACGTCTACTCTACTACTTTTTTTTATTCGTATTTATACGATGTTGAGGAGTTTTACTCAGAATTTTACTATTTCTAAGACTTCATAATTATTTCAGTCTGTGAAATATTTTAATAGATATCACACATTTTTACATTTGGTATGAAACAAAAAAACCATTTATACACCAAGCAATAGAGGTAGAGCATTAAAAAAGACATTACGTAGTGTGAACCTGATATATTTTCGACTCGTAAATGTGGTTCACGAAATTTTTATCAATATTTAAAACGAAAAAACGTCATTTTTTGGAGCTGGTTTCAAAATTTTATATCTTCGTCCTTTTTCAAGTTATAGTGTTAAAACTTCGTGGGAAACAAGTCTATTTTATGCACTTATGTGGGCGAAGGGCAGGTATAATACCATGGGACAATCACTTGTCTTGCTATTTTAATTGCCATTTTTAATGCAATATATTGCAGTAGGTCTGTATGCGTTATAGATAGACCGATGTTAAATTTGAAAACGGTTTTGAAAAATACAAATATGGAAAAACAAAACGTATATCTTTAATTGGTGATAAAATGCTGCGAAGTTGGTCAAAAAAGCTCGGGAATGCGGCCGATTATGACAGAGCGTTGCCTCGCGGCGTATGCACTGTTTGCATTTGATTATTTGGTTTATTCTACCTATTCTTTTGCATTTACTATATCTATTAACGGCTATGATTATGTTAATATTTGAAATTATTTTTATTGTATAATTATTAAAAATAATGATTATTAATTTATATTCATAATTTTTGTTATTACTTTAATTATTACAAGTATCAAGTATTTACACTATTCTTTTTTGAAGGTTCATTTTACGTTAATTCTAATCATATCCGATAATCGATTTAATAAATGCAAAAGATTAAGTAAATCGAATGCAAAGAGTGCAGACGCCGTGCAGCAACGATATGTCTGTTTCATTTTCGCAGCATTTGATCACAAATCGAAGATATAAGTTCTGTTGCTCCATGTCTGTATTTTTCCAAACCGTTTTAAATTCAAAATTGGACTATCTATAAATAACGCATCGAGACCTGGTGAAAACTATTGCATTAAAAAACTTTAGTTGCAATATCAACAAAAGTAATTTTCCCATGGTACCTTCTCTTTGTCCACATAAAGTGGCCACAACGGAAATATTTTCTACGAAGGTTCAACGCTATAACTTGAAAAAAGATATGAAATTTTTGAAAACATTACCAGTTTTCCGGATTTTTTCGCTTCTAACTAACCAATCACTTGAAACTGGCTAAATAGTGTATCTTTGGCAGCTTCTCTTTGTTTGATCTGTAACACCGGTCAACACGATTTTTGGGTCTGACTGCTACAAGTTAAATTTTGGTTTTTCCTACGACAAAAAGGAAAAAAAAATTTTCGATTATTGTTTGATTTTGTAGAAACTAGAAACTAAATTTTCGTCAAAAATTACTGATTTTTATATTTTTTCCACACTTACACTGTAAATTATAATTAGAAAACATTTTTTCGGATACAAGAGTCTTTTTTATTGAAGATTTGTGATAAACAATAACATATAGATGTAAAATAACAAAAAATTAATGTCTAAAAGTGAATATTCTTCGTATTAAATTAAATTGAGTTATACTTATCGTTGTAAATCAAAGCAAACTTCACGAACTACATATGAATATTTAAGTGTTTTTCAATGTCTAGAATCAGAGTTTAAGCATGAGAACACAAACCCAAGAAAAAATATTTTTTTTTGTTGACCGGTGTAATTAATAATTTAAAATATTGACATTTGGACCGATTACTAAAGAAAACACTAATAAAATAATTTTTTAAACCCTACTAGTTTTTCTATATAAAGCTTAATTGTTACACACATTTAAATGTAGGTACCTATTCTTATTCCCAAAAATAAATTATCCACTTTTCACTTCAATTAAAAGTTGAACTTATTTAGCTAATTTCTAGTTTTTGCTTATTATAAAAAGATATCCAACGTAGGTTGATTAAAATCCGTATAATAACCATCGTTCATTATGAAAATCACAAGTCTTTCCAAAGGTGAAAACTAATAATGTTAATTAAACGTGGAAATACTACAAAGATGCTAAGAAAACAAGAACAATACATTTATTCATATAAACTTGAAAAATAAATTTAATTTAACATGAAAATTTGAGAAAACAAAAGCAATTTCATTAACGTTTAGGTATATCAACTATCACAGTACACAAAAGTCTTTTTGTTAGGTACAACTTGAAAGCTTTTCCAAATAAAACTACATATTTTGAATTTCATTTAGACTGAACAAAATTCTAATATACTGTAGAGAAATTAATTGTTTCAACCTTACTCTCTTACTCTCCTGCTTTCAAGTGACACAATAATATGCCCCACGATAAAATATCAACCATCTTTTTGGGATAGACTGCTTAATTTACATTATTTTCTTAATTAATCAAACTAATAATAATAATGGTTTTTATTGACTACACATAATATAAAGGAAAATAAATAAAAACAATAAAAATAAAACGTAAACAGAAATCATATTACCTTAGTGGCAGCCAAAAGGCAGAGTTCAGATATCTATACAGAGGACCCAACGAGTCCCCTAAAGGATCTGCTCTTCCAACTAGTACCACATTTTCAAAATCATCATTTGGTGGAAAATATATAGGTATTAAAACGTGCCATAAGTAATTAAAAATAAATATAAACTTTACCAAGGAATTGACAAAACATTTTCATCTGAAAAATACATAATTCAAGCTTCCATCTTTCATAAAGTAGTAGATATTAGCGCCCTTTAATTTATTTATTATATATTATGTTAATTTTAAAAGTGGATATTTGCATAAAAACTAACTCTTCTACAAAATAATGCACCCGTATGGTATTCCATAAAAATCTTTTGAATGCTGTATTTTTCATCTCCCCTATGAAAACGACAATTTGCATTTTCTTTCTTGAAAAATATCCAAAACATTCCACATTCAGTTTTCTAAAAAAGAAAGGAAAATACTCTTTCAATTCAGCTTAAAGTGACTACTTGGCTATGAAAATATACAAAATAAATAATATGGTATGATACTTTTTGTGTTTTCAATAAGATGGTCACAATTTCAAGTGAAATTTAAACTGAAAATAATGTTGGACATGAAGGAAATAAAATACTGTCAAAGTTGAAATATTCATATACCGCATTCATAATTTCTATTTTCCATCTAAATAACATGTAAACAAAATTGTATTATGTTATGGAATTTTATAGCTCACGTAGGAATACTGCAAAATGACTGATATATTCTTGTATGAAATTTGACACCCTAAAAAAGGGTGCCTATGATTTTTTGATATTTTATATATGCAGTGGTGCGTTTATAATTAATGCGGGTAATATTCCACAATAGTATATTATTAAACGAGCAATTTATGATAGCCATAAATCACGATGGGTGACGTTTGCGTCACGAGCCGCAGGCGAGGGGCGCAAGTCACCCAAGTGAATTATGGCCATAAATTGCGAGTAGAATACTATACTTTGTCCACGACACTTATTTATTTATTAATAAATAAAAGTCAGTAGCGATTTGGCATATTACTAACCTCAAAATGTTGTGGCAGCTACTTCAAATAATTTGACATATATAGAGATGGGCGATACTGTAGAAAGTATCAATACAACGTACCGTTATAAATATATTGTTTTAAAATACTTAATATTAGAAAATATCGTTATGAAAAGTATCAATACTAAAAATTACAATATTTTATAGATACAGATACGATATATGTCAGAAACAAATTTCCTGAACAAAATACACAGATTTAATAGTTTATTCCATACACTACAGTGTATTATGAACCATAATTCACGACAGTTGATATATGGGTACCATATACCTTTAGTTAGGAGGTAAAATATTGACTTATTATTAGGTGGTCGTGGACAAACATTTATATTTGCCGTACAATTCAACTAATTTCGCAGTTTCTGCCTCAAACCACTTCATTATTTCATAGAAATTACTCACACTTTTCATTAAATTCGACAACTTGACTAGTACAGTGGAAGTGGTGTGAGAAGCGAGTGGTCGAGTAACTATACTACTGTGCTATCTCACTCTACTCTATCGTAAGGAAAGACTCTACTCTACTCGGTACTCACTGTTTTCATTTTCATTAGGCTTGTTAGTAGGTTAGTTAGTGCTCGACCACTAACTCGACTAATGAAAACGCGCTATATTATGTTATATTAAAGAGTTTACTTGGCTAGTTTATAGACTAGCTAGATAGTATACATGATATTTAATGTAAAAAATATTCAATGCTTTGTAGTATACTCCGTTTCACATAAGAAGAACCCACTAGAGTCTAGAAGCTGCAGTCGTATCCGCGAAGAAGCTGCACATATTATGCCTTAGGCTTTGTTATGTGCAGCAGAAACGGAGTCCCTTATAATTTTTGAAATACTTCATGTGAAACACAAAGTTTTGGAGATTTATATCATATATTTAGTATACTATCCATCTAATTTATAAACTACTAGCTATTTTATAAACTAGCCTAGCAACAGATACAAAACTATTAAATAAAATGGTTTCGAATGAAAAGACAAGGGTTCACATACATTTATTTTTATTACAAAACATTAATGTTGTTGGACTTTAGCTGAATTTAAGTTATTTTGGTGTTGACCTAAACAAATTGGTTTATGCTACGTTTATGTGCTTCTAGAGCTTCTGGTTATTTACCTACTGGTGTTTCAAAGTGACAAATCAATTTCTGTGAACTCTTTATTTTTCTGTATTGTATGCAGCTCTATCGTTACAATTTTGTTTTAATATACACTACATTAATAAATGTTTGTCACAATAATGCTTTGGGTTTATTGTTTAGTCTCCTTTCGCTATATAACACATTATTCATAGGTATGGGGTAGGGGATGTACGATACCTTGGTTGGTAGTATAAAGGTAGCTAGGTGCAGTGTATAAAATATCAAAGCAAATTGCTTGTGAAACTAAGAACAATACAACACCACTATTGGATTATATGGAACAAATCAAAACATAAAAGATTTTGATTAATTTATTATAAAGAGTCAATCCTAAAGTATGCATCATATGGAAAACTTATGTATTAAAGGTTTTTCTTCGTTAAAGTTTGTGTATCTCTTTAAACTAAATACAAAACAATGTAACATAGGAGAAATCTTCAAAGATTTCATTTCGAGACTAGAGACTAGACCCTTTTTTAAAAATTGATGGCCATTACTTCAAATCTGTATTTTGATGTAGAATAACTTTTCTAAATAACATTTTCCGTAATATTTATAAATAAGGGTACTTTACTCTTGTCTCAAAAATTTTTTGGATGTCTTCCTGCATATTAAGTGTGTTTACTATATTTTGCTGGTGTATGTTTAGTTTTAGGGGATACACATACTTTAGGGATGACACTGTTTAAAGGGTCGAATACATATTTAGTATATTTTCAAACAGGTATTTACAATATGAATGCGTGAAAGATTAAACAAATAAATTGATATTTACAGGTAAGTTTTACTAGTAATAATGAGACGAAGAAAAATTTCAAATTCGCAATGTAACTGGTTATTCGCAGTAAATTTACAGTATTTGAAGCAATACCGCTAAAGGCACCTTGACATGGTGCAATACAACGTCGCAGGATTTCTTGATCGAAAGCATGCGCAGTTGAGTTTCTGCAATTCTATGTCATTTTATCGGTTTGTTGCATTTCTATTGCATGCAAGAAGCAAGTCTAGGGAGAAATCTAGTTTATTTTGTCTTATCAACCAACTAATTATTTCCAATCGAATGATGCCTATCAGCTGATGTTTTGTCATTTGATAATCAACATTGATCACTTAGTTTTTTTCTCTCACTTTCGCTATCTTCATTTGAAATATTAATAATAGCTATTTTTCTACGACCACTATCGAAAGTCGTCTTTTGTGCCTTGAAAAGCAACTGCAAAGTTGATGTTTTCCACGAGCTGTTATAATTTGACATTATTGGCGCTCTTTAGCTGAAAGTAACTTTGGCGCATGCCTAATTTTATTTATAGATAAAAAAGAGCTAGTAGTTATTTTAATATGAACTATAGAATAAAATATTTTAATTGATTTTCTAATATGCTGAAGCATCCAACAGTATTTTCCGTAATAATTTAGAAATAGGGAAATCTTAAAAATATCTGACATTAATGTAATAAGTGTTGCCTACGTACATAGGTACACGATATATGTCTCATGGGATGAGGATTATTGTAAGGGCAAACTTATGTGGTAACGTCATCGTCACCGTTACTGCCTAACCGTCACCGCCCAATTTTACCGGCGTATCTGTCATTATCACCGCGTATTATAGACGTACGATCAAGTTTTTATAAGGGATTAGGCGTTCGATATACACACACAGGCAAATTTTAAGGAATAGGCTATGAATGTATACTTTGGCAAGTTTATCTGAAACCGTGAAAGGAATGCAGTCGAAAACATTCGACATTGCCACATTTAACTATGAAAAAACTGAAGTGCTTACTATGTAGTGATAATAATTAGAAAAGGGTCTTTTTATTATTAACAATATTAAAAATATGATTAAACGTTAATTTTATAATGTATGTACTTGTTTCCTTGGATTTATTCTATTAACATTATTTTTTCAATTTATGAATATTTAAAGATGAACACTTTTCCAAATATGTTATGGGCTTTTTGAAGCTCTGGCAGCGTTGTACGAAAACCATAATGACCACACCCTCCGAATTACATAATTGGTGATTTGTATCGACCAGCTGACTTCTTATTGGCAAGCGCGTGCGTGAGATCTTCCCTCTCACTTCGTCAGTTGACTGATATTGATTTATCCAGTGGCGTTGGTATTGTCAGTTACCTTTGTATTTTCAGTTTTACTTGGTAAAATAGGTACCGTACGCCATTTGTTCGTTTGACAGATAGGCGCCATGTTTTTCCTCGCCTCTTACCGATCCCGTATAGCTTCAGATAAACTTGCCAAACTATAGTTTATCTCATTATTTTATTGATAATATCTAGATAGCTTTGAATGCTCCACGCAACGATTTAATTTTTTAATGTCAAAACGTCAAACGTGTGATTTGTTTTTTTTCCAAAACTTCAAACATTTGTGTTGTGCCTTACATTTTAAACTCGTATTATCTCTAGATAACAAGTAAGTGGTTTTTAATTAATCAGTTGTTTTGTTCGGGTTTGTTGGAATCGGTTTTTCTTGTGATTTATTAAAATCAGTTTTGTTCGTATTGCAAAGATCAGCTGATAATGGGGGATTTAATACCGACTGATATTGCCAGGGCCGTAGCAATGATCGAACATGGTCGGATATACAGGGAAGTTGCTCAAATGTTTGGTAAATCACCATCAACCATCCACCGTATCGTAAATCGTTGGAGGCAAACTGGGGAGTATGTAAGAAGAAGGGGACAAGGCAGAAAACGCTCAACCACGGCTGCAGATGATCGTTGCAAACACTGCGGAACAGACTTCAAACGGCAGTTCAAACCAGGCACCTACTGCAAGATGTTCGTGGAACCGTGAGCGCACAGTAAGAAGAAGACTTAAAGAAGTTGGTCTTAAGTCATATGTGCCAAAAAAAGCCCCAAGACTCCAGAGACACCATCGTGTAGCGCGACTAGAATTTGCTCGTGAACATCATAATTGGGATGATAATCAGTGGGGTCAAATTCTCTTGACGGACGAGAGCCGTTTCTGTGTAAATTCCATCGATGGAAGAGAAAGATTGTGTCGACGCCAAGGAGGGGCTGCATATGTTTGGGGGCACGAACAGAGTTAGTGGTGATTGATAGTGGAGCACTGACTGCAGATAGGTATATCAGGGATATTCTTCAAGACCACGTGGTACCTTTTGCCCCATATATTGGAGACAATTTCGTTCTAATGCAGGATAATGCGCGCCCACACGTCGCCCGCTGTGTACATCACTTTTTAAATGAAGAGGGCGTAACAACAAGGAATTAGCCAGCGTGTTCTCCGGACATGAATCCGATCGAGCATGTATGGGACATGCTAGGCACAAGACTTGAGGCACGAATTCCTGCTGTTAAAAGCAGAGAGAAACTAAGATTTGCGTTAATTGAGAAATGGGATAATTTGCCTCAACAACTGATGAAGACGAATGAATGCAGTTGTAAGTGCTCGTGGTGGAAACACCCGCTATTAAAGAAAAAGAAAAACTTTATTTTAAAAGAGAAAAAAGCTCAAAATGTACAATAAAGTTATTCTGTTTAAAACCAGTTATTTGCTTGAGTTTGACTTCTTCGACTTGTTTTCTTCTTCAACAGGTAGCACGTGGTAGAAATTTTGTAATACATCTTCCAATTACTTTACCTTACTTTGTTTTCAAAGATTTTTTGTGAAATCCTAAAAATATGTGCACTATGGAGAAAATCATTAGATTTTGTATTTGTTCCTTTAAATGTGCCGGTGTGTGTATTTTTTAAGAGTGTGAATTCATTTGTAAAAAATTCCCATTTACTATGGACGTGCGATCATTTTTTAGAAAACGGTTCATCCATTTACGAAAATCTGCTCTACGCTAGAAAGTTTAAAACATCATGAAAAAGTATACGTGCCGCTTAGTGGAACAGAAAGCTGAGCGAGGTAGTAAACTTTGAGCGGTAAATTCAAATGGACAGACTGTAAAATATTTTCAGAGATATATAAATTTAATCTGTCTTGAGATCGTTGAATGCGTTAAAAGATATACAATATCTGGTGAACTCTTTCTCAGATGGTATTTACTGTACAACTTCTGGAAAATAATTTGTAACAAAATGGGCCATGAGATTCTCCAGAAGTTTGAACTACTCTCTACCTTTTAAAATAACTCCTAAGTGAGAGTAGGAATCCAATTTTTAATAGAATCATAATCATCATATCCTTCAACGAGCTTTAACAAACTAAGTGTCATTTGGAAGGGAATTGAACATTCAGTAAAATATTAGGTAGTACTTTGTGGAAACATAAAGCTTAAAGATGCCTACACCTTTTATAATCAACTTTGATGACAACATTCCTACTTACCTTTTCCACACAAATCAATCACTTTGTATAGCAGACGGCCATTCTCATTTGCCACCCGGTAATTAGAGTTTTTTATGATTAGCGAGATTTCGAAATTGGCTTCAAACTTTGAATGCTGGTCTAATAAAGTACGGATAAAACTTCCGAACTGCGTAATTGTGTTTTCAGGCTTAGCTTCAGGATTTACATTTACAATGGAAGTATCATATTTTCGAATAATTAGATCATTCAAAGTTGGGTAAATTGCGTTTTTGGATCGAGTTTCAATGAGTGGTGCATAAAATTCCTTCTCTAAAGCTAATTTCATATTAAGCAATAAAATGCACTGCAGTCAAAACATACCATTGAATAGCAATTTCAAGGACAACTTGTTTTGGCAACAGTAAAATGACCTGCTGTCAGGAAAGCAGAATCTACCGGTGAATAGCGAATAGCAAACATAGAGATACTACAGATAGAGAAAACAAGCCATAGTCGGTTGTGTAAGTGGGAATGTCCGTCTTAGCTCTGGGGTGAGAGGATGAGACAGGCGATCAGAGGCTCTGCTGTCTTTCTCTGCGTCTATAGTATGGGCGCCATTAGAGAAAGTTAGCCAGAACCTTTGACTTTCCATCTCTCTCTTACAGGTTCACTCGTTCCGAGCTGGCTTCTGGCCTCTATATGTAGTGTATATCTATGTTAGCAAAACGTACCGATTAGCAACCAATCAAATTAGTTCATCATTTTGCTAAAGTCTATTTTCCATGTTGTTTCCGAGTTGACGCTGCAACTCGAAAAAGTTGCATGAATTAGAACTCTATTTTCGTGCTAGAAGTCGCTGCGCTTTGGTAACTTTTCTGGTGGATTTTGTCGCACCAACCCAAAATTTCTATTGGCTGCTCCGCTCTAACATTGCTGTCACTGTTAATCAAGTTGGCAACACATTACGTTTTTCCTATGCCTATGGGTCGCAGCAACAAACTATCGATATGCTGATTGTACTTTTTCTCGCAGCGATTTGTCCCAGCAACAAGTCGCTGCGATTTGACGCATCGTGGAAAATGAACTTAATAGATTCTGTCTAAATGCCTTCGAGATACAACCATGATACAACTTCACTGTCATAATTTTTCATAAAAATTCTGGAGACACTAGACTTTTTGCAGGGTGTCCCATAACTTAGATCAGTAGAATGGAGCGAAAAATAACTGATAATGCCACAGTGGAAGTGTTAAGAGCGTATTTCGGTTACATATTGAATTATCCTAATTTTTTATAAGTAGAAATACGGGTAACCAAAATATCATTAATTTCTGCACTTTCCGAGTTATTTTGAAACTTTCGTTTGTATTGGGAATAAAAAAATGTAATTTTTCAAGTTTAACTACTGTATATTTATTATCATATCGCTAAGTTTTGGTGTAAAAGTAAAGTAGTTATAAATTACACTGTAATTTCTGAGTAAATATACGTCAGAAAAAGTGATTTCAACTTTATACATAACCGAAGCTGTCTGTTTTAAGAAATATAAAAAAGTTTTGAATACGAAGATGTCGAGTAAAATTCATTGTGAAAAATTTAACGTCCTGTTTTAACAAATAAAACGAAACGACAACCCTCAGGAAGTTAATTAAAAAGCACTGGGGTTTTGGGAACTGCTATTTCTCCACACAGTATGACAGTTACAATCCCCAGACTACTCGCGCCACATGAGGGGTAACGTAAGATACGATCCAGGCTTGTATAAATATGGGATTTCTACTATAAAAAGACGATGATGTCATTTTTAGTTACTTTCCTGCTTATCAGAATAAATATTAATTTACCAACCGTAAATACAATTTATCTTCAACAGCCTGGGCAATTTACAGCTAACGGGTTGGCAAAACTTTAAGACGTTGTCAGATCAACTGGTAAAATTCCCCAGTTTGTTTTGACGTTTATTGACATTCTATTATCGTCTAAAGCCGCGTCCACATTATGTCTAATGGTGTCGATCGACAATGCCGATCCAGTGTGGATGGTCGCCCTGCATTGTCGACCCATAATGTGGACGCAGCTTCACATTGTCGATCGACACCTTTCGACATAATGTGGACGCGGCTTAATATTCACAAGTTTTTTTGGTGCTTTTAAATTCATTGTTTCTTTAATATTAGAAAAACAGCTTTTTTCATAACTAATTATTTAGGCAAATCTGCAGTGTGTAGTTAATAAAATGCCGAAGCAGCTGAACAGTAAATGTCAAGAGATGGTAACATCTTTATTAATTATTATTGTTACATATTTAAATGTGAGTGATTGTTTAAGTAAAGAAAAAAACTACAGCTTGGCAACATCACAATATTTTGTTTTGCAACGTCATCGTCTTTTTATCGTAAATAAACTATACCTCACAGTATTTTCTTTACCTATGTTTTTCCATTACTAATGAATGGATTAAAACACAAATTGGTGCTTAAAAACGTGGTACAAATAAACATCATTCAAACAACGAGAAATATTATATCGAATAAAAAAGATATATTCCAAAATTTTATAAAATAATTAGACATGATATTTTGTAAAAAATATTATTGTAATATTAAAATACTCAATAATTAAATATGGTGAAATTGTTAGGACGGGTAGCATAACATGAACTTCTTGTGGGCCATAATTTTCGGCAGTCGGAAAAAATGTAAGAACTTGATTTTAGGAAGGTTGGGGTAACATGGAATCTCACTCTATAGGGTGTCCAGAATCTCTCCTGCCAAACGGAAACTACAGTTACTAAAGGTGATTTTAAGTCGATTTAGCTCAAATTGCCTTTATCCGAAAATGCTTCCTAAGGGAGCTACATCCCTTTGAAGAAGACGTCCTCATATGAGTAAATAAATTTTTCTCAGATCCAGCACAAGCGTGTCAGTCGGGGGGACCAACAGTTATTTTTATTTAAAAAAAATTTATTTCCAAGTTTTTTATGTAGATATCAGACACAGAATTTGAAAAATTCAAGATAATTTAAGCAGCTTAATACTTACGACTTTTGTTACCAGTATCTGTAAAATTTGTTGATTTTTCAAAGCCAACTTCATATTACATAGATACAATTTTATAATCCAGCATAATTTTATGTAAGAAACACAATTTTTTTTATGAAAATGATCTAACGTTTGGCAAGAGAGTTTTTGGACAGCCTGTATTACTTTCTCGTTTTGGAAATTATGGTAGTTTTGGCGCTTTTTGTCAAACTTTTCTTTAAATACTGAGCATATATCAAATTATTAATATGCGGTCAAAAGTTTATGATTATTGTACAATTATGGATCGTGCTTGTGTAGTTTGTGGAAAAGTGGATCACCCATTCCCGGACTTAACTTTTCATCGGTAAGTGTGGATCGAACATTTTTATTTTGTTTGTAGGTGACCTATTAATGTCGATTTTGAAACACCAGCTTTTATAATAATTATATTCTACTCAGATTTTATTCATAATTTGAGAAATTATAGGAAAACATACCAATATCAGATTCTATATTCTATATTCTATAATTTCACTCGATTATCAAAAGTAAAATCAATTCTTATTTTTACTCGTCTTTGGTAATCATTTTAAACTACTGTTGAACTAGCTATTTGGTCGATCATTAGGGTCCTTAAAGAGGAAAGTTAGTCCAAAACAGCATGAAACAAACGTAATAGTACATTGTTAATAACTTGTAATAAATCTGCGCAGTCATGTTCCCATCAAGTATTAACAACTCTGTACGCCATTAAGACAAATGCTTCCCCAGTCTGCAACTGTACCACCTCTGAACTGGTGAACTTCCTGCACAGCTCTTCGATTTCTGGACACTAGAGAAAGAGTGCACACATGAACACGCCGACTATATCGTAAAACCGTTTTTCTACTCCTATACTTTATGTTGTTCATTATAACATTAGTTTTCATTATAAAACTGAAAAATTGACCAATAGAAATCTAGATTTTCAAATACCCAAGTAGGCAGACCCACTATTTTCTGTAGAATGCTTGACAGTTTGACAGTGTTTTATGACAGTTTAAATCTTTTGCGTTAGTTTTTGAAAGAAATGTCGAGCACCAGACTGAAAATACTTAATGACCAAGGCAAATACATATTTAAACTTATTATTTTTGTTTACAATAATTTATTTAATATTGTATAACAGTAACATACTTATATGCTTTATGCTATCATTTCAACTGTGGTCCCGTGGCGCAGTGGGTAAAGGCGCTGCATAATGTTTTTTTCGATCTGTATATTCCGGGCTCGAATCCCCGGTAGTACATTTTTTTATACATTTTTTTAAATCAAATTTCTTCGTAGAAAAAATAGTGTATGCAACTCTCATGCAATGGTTATTAATACACTCGCATTAACCATACGAAACTCACCTTTGACCCGTTTCGTATCCCGGTTGCATTTAGGCAAAACGTACCACATATTAACCATTGCTCTAAAATCTGCCGTGCTGATTGGTCCGCGACTAAACGCGGTACGTTTCGTCTAGATAAGGTCGAAAGCTGGTACGGATTGCCCTCGTATTAGAAATATTAGCATCTATTTACGTATTTCATGCCAGTCATTGTGTGAACTGATTAGCGCAGTTGGTAGGGTATTGGGCTTGTAACTCAGAGGTCGTAGGTCCGAAACCGGGTTGGTGCTTGGTTTTTTTGTTTTTTTTTCAAGTTTTTCTATTTCTTATTTACTGATATTTCTATAATATAGTTACACTTTAATCAACCGGGTTGGTCCTTGGTTTTTTTGGTTTTTTTTTTAAGTTTTTTATTCCTTATTTACTGATATTTCTATACATAGTTACACTTTGATCAACCGGGTTGGTCCTTGGTTTTTTTGTTTTTTTTTTAAGTTTTTTATTTCTTATTTACTTATATTTCTATACATAGTTACATTTTGATCAACCGGGTTGGTCCTTGGTTTTTTTGATTTTTTTTTTAAATTTTTTATTTCTGATATTTACATATTTATTTCAATATTGGGTTAGGTGCTGTGAGGGCAATCCGTACCTGCTTTCGACCCTATCTAGACAAAACGTACCGCGTTTAGTCGCGGACCAATCAGCACGGCAGATTTTAGAGGTGGACCAATCAGCACGGCAGATTTTATAGCAATGGTTAATATGTGGTACGTTTTGCCTAAATGCATCCCGGTTAATGCTTGTGTGTTAATAACCATCATTACATGATCGTTGCATAATATACTATCATACCACGACTCATTTTATGGCCCTCCAAATGAATTTGTGTTAATGGAAATCTTGTAAAAAGTCGTCGTGAACGTAAGTTATGTTGTTGTAAGATCCGACAAGTTCCCAGTGGTTTTCTGCGTGAATACCGTCAAAAACGATCTTGCGTACGACCTTTGGTCCCTGAGGAAAGTTTCAAAGACTAGTAGATCCTCTAAAGGTATTCCTTAGTATTTTCCTCAAAAAAGAAATCAAAAATAAGCGGTACTCCTTGCAGAAATTTAAGAATATTCATGGCAAGGCATTTATCATCTCTCCAACAGTTTCCCAGATGTTCTGCCTTGATTATCTAGTGCTATGCACTCCGCGCTGGTGTATCTTCAAAAATGTATTCGAAATTTAGCTAATTTCGCATTTGGACCAATCAATAAAGCATCAAATAATGAGTTTTTGACAAAAATCTTAGTAGAAAACGTACTAGTATGAACTTGATATATTTTCAACTCGTAAATAGGACAGTTCGTTTTCTACTTACTAGGATTTTCAAATATAAAAATTCATATCTATCGAAGTTCGTAACATAATTATAATTTCAAATTGAGTTTAAAGATAAATACTGTAATAAGATTTTTGAAATCAACTCAAATCTAATATAACCTCGAATGTATACCAGTTATTTTCTTCACCCACTTTCGTAAACTCGAGAATTGTTAAAGTATTCAATTTAGTGTAACCTACTTTGCATGCAGACTTTTCCAATATATAGAATATTAAACAAGTTTCTGATATCGAATACTTCAGTTTTTTCAGAGCTCCGATGGAAAAGAAACTTATGCAAATATGAAACTTTATAACGTGCGCTTCACGGCGAAACTGAAGTGAAATAAAATTTTGCAATAATAATAATTGGGTGTTTACGAACTTTATGTGTGAAAGTTTCAGATGTAAGTGGGCGCAGTAAAAATAATGTGCCTTTAATGCTTTAATCGATCATTTTTCAGTTGTGGATTTTGAAAATGTGTAATGACAATTTTGTATAAATATATTTTAGATAGATATCTTATGCTGGGTACAGACCAAGTTCTCGAGCTGTTCTCGAATAGTTTGCGAACTTTTTCGAGCTTGGTGTATACGCCTGTTAGCAGTTCTAGAGCAGCTCGGCAGTTCGTTTGGGGTTCCGAGTCGAGTCGGTACTTTCAAAGGGTTCGTTTGCGAACACGTGGCGAACTCAGTATGTGTGTGGACGTTGACTGTTCGGTTCGCTTTCAGCGATAACATTTTTCAAATTTAATTATTTCAATTTTTATGAAAGTGCAGTTTTAGTTCGAACTTTTCAACGAACTAGACCGAACTGAACACAGAGCTGAAAGTCTTCTTGTGTGGACGATGTATTTGGGAGCTGCTCGTATTCAATTCGGGAGCTGTTCTCGAACAGCTCGCGAATTCTTTATTTCGGTCTGTACCCAACTTTAAACTAGACAATAACTACGTAAAGAAACGAAAAATTCGCAATGGGCTCATTTACATATTTTTTTTATTTCACCATTAGGAAGGGCACATCAAAAAATTAGACGTCAGCGAGATTCCTAAGTCGCCTAAAAAAATTATAAACATTAAACAGTGCTCCTCTCCGATTTTCAGGCGTGACGTCATGGCATATGAAATCAATTGTTGAGAGATCGGTTTTCGGTTAGATGACTACTTCGCTAGTAACAGTAGGTATTTTGCTAGCTTATATGCTTGTTATTTATTATACGTTTTAGCAAACTCTAAACAGTGTTATATTTGTGAAATAAGAACGTTTAGAAATAATTTAAACTATTCGACACAATGGACCACAACCAGAGTAAAAAAAGCTATAAACATTGTGCTGTTCCGGAATGTAAAAGTACTACGATTAAAACATCTAACAAAACATTTATTTCTATTAATAAGGATGCAAAAAAAAACGGAAGCAATGGCAGAAAAGCATAAAAAGACTTAAATCATTCACTGATAAGTCAACATACTTTGTTTGTGTATATTTTTAAGTTTTCATTTTTCTTTAATAAGATTCGTTATAAATTACCTTATAAAATAGGTTGTGAATCCATGTTAAGAGGGTTATTGAAAACCACACGCTTGTATTAATCTATATTTTTTAAAATACCTAGATGATATTGTTCTTATAGCTTGTGGTGTTATTAATGTTCAAAACTATTTAATAAAATAATGGGTCAGTTCTTCACAAATCAAATTTTATTAAATAGGTACTGCTTTTTTCCAAAAAACAGGTAATTTTTTTCGACAGATCATCAGCAAAACTGGCGTTTACTATGTTTTAAAAAAAATTATTTTATTTGATTCAAAGTCTGGATCAGCTCTAACAAATATCGCTTTTTTACCAGTGAGGTGCATGTGCATTTGAATCTGATGTCAACATTTGGAACTTATATTACCTGCTTCATCAAAATAAGTTTTTCTTGTTCTTTTCAACATTGGTAATTTAATTTTCACTACACATTCATCATAAATAGAATTTGGAGAAGCTCCTTTAATTGGGCAGTCTGCAGTTAAAAAAATTGCAATTTTTACTGAGTAACCTATAGCGTTATCTCCGTAACTTTGTCCACCAGACCAGGAATAAAATAAAACATCTGGAATCACCCTGTATATCATTTGAGAGAGCATGTATTTATGCAAATATTGACATTTTTAATCATTCTGGCAGGAAAACAGCCAAAAACGATGTGTCACATAGTATAAAATTATTATTTAATGAACTCGTGTTTTTAATTAAAAAACTCCATAATCATTAGCAAGTCAATTTCTGGAAGATTTAATGAGTCTGCTTTTCTAAAATTAGCTCCACACATATGATTTTATTCACACAAAATTTTGTGAGTAATTCGAAATAAATAAATTCTACGCAAGGCACGTTACAGTCAGAAGCGTAATGTTTGTGCACATTAACTTTCATATGCGGTGACGTCACAGTTATGGTCTTCGCCATGCCTCGTTATGCTTGTGTAATTGGTTGTATTAGGAGAACGACATATTCTATTGACATGAAATTTTCAGAATCATATTTTTATCCTTAGTACTTTGTTTTACGACAGTTGAAAATGATTTAAAAATTTTAGTAAACGAGCCCATTTGTTTTTTAAAGTTGTTGCCGTACAGGATAAGTCCCCTCAAAATATGTGATACATCTTTAAATTTGAAGGATTTCGTTTTCACGGAATATATTACTTCTACTTATTCACAAAGCGGAAATAAATTGGACCAGCATTACCAGTAGCGTAGGCAATGATAGGCATGGAAATTCGTAATTTTCTTACAAATTCATATTTTCGTCGATTTTCAAGCTATAGCGTTGACACTTTGTGGAAAACAAGTCCAATGTATGCACTTTAAGTGCGCGAAGACCAGGTACCATGGTACAATTACTTTTGTTGCAATTGCCGTTACAATTTTTTAATGCAATATATTGCATTAGGTCTAGATGCGTTATAGATAGTCCATTATTGAGCTAGGTTAATAGTAGAAAAAAATATTAACCATTAATAGAGAAATTCAAGAAGCAGTAATTGTCAACATCACAGCTAGTATTGGAAAAAATTGTTTTTAGCTAGTACCGCAGAATAAACAATTTAGGCAAGCAGCTGATTTACTGTGGCTGTAGTTCATTATGTATACGAGTCGCACTGCTTACAAACAGCCCGCAAAGAAGCATTTAGCGAAAGCAAAGAATATACAACAACAAGAAGTGAAGCCCGGTGAATATCCTTTGATGTTGAAGGGGCAAAAATAAATAACCTTGAAGGTGATAGCTATCTCTGTCATACACTGATAATTATAACAAATGCATACAGCGTTACTCGAAGCACACTGAGAAAAAGTACTTTGGCAAAAAGTTGTGTTTTATTAATGTGGCTATTTCTAACAAATATACACGTGAAAAAGGTCATTAAAAAAATAATTCGAACCCACAAGAAAACTTTAACCTAATTTGGGTCGGTAAATACCATAAGAAAGAGGTTTACATGTGATGGTATGACATTATGACGCCTCATCTAAAAGATGACTTCCACAGATTTTCCAAAGCTTCGCTTCTTGTCTGTTTGTGTATTCTTTGGCGAAAGCAATTGAAGTACGTGCTCTTTCCGTTTACACCGAACAAGCAGGAACAAGTGTTTTTATCATAGAGACACTACATATAGAGGCAACAAGCCATAGGGCGCTCTGTAAGTGGGAATGTCCGTCTGAACTCCGGTAAGAGAGAAAAAGACAGACGATCAAAGGTTTTTCTGTCTTTGTTTGTGTATATATATGATACACGCTAATAGAGAAAGACAGCATAAACCTCCTACTTTATATCTCTCTCCTATATGCTGACGGGTTCGAAGCTGGCTTATTGCTTCTATTTGTAGTATCTCTGTGATTTTCTTTGAAGCTCCATCTTTCTCTCGATCTTTGAACGCCAACGAATCAACGTTTGTTCGCTCGCTAGCTAATATACCATCGTCCATAATTGACAATGCTACTACTCAATAGATGGTTATTGATGCAGAATGCTAGATCATTTGATTTTTTGTTAGATACGCACTTTTAATCTCGTTAATTTTTTTCTACTCATAATAGCTATTTTGGAATAATATGTGCGTAGTTGCTGACTAAAGTGTTCAACATTTCACCCGTACAATTTGCTTTTAATTGAAATGCTAGCTGTTTTATTTGAGGTTAACTTGAAATTATTTACAAACCTCTTTAGTCGATTATTATTGGTTATATTATTTTTGCGCGATCGATCTTTTTTTTTTATGTACAGCATCGGTTGTCAGGACGGTAGGTTGTGTTTACTGGTTTCTAAAGGTCTGTTCTCACAAGCATCACAGACAGTCTTTGACAATCCGGATTCGGCGCAAAGATGCTAAAGTGTTCTCGGGAGAACGAATTAGGGTCTTTGCGCCGAATCCGGATTGTCAAAATGCTTGTCAGAACAGACCTTAAGTCTAACACGTCGGTAAGTGATTCACTAAACCGTTCAGACGTCGGTAAGTAATTTACTTACCGACGTCTTAGCCCTACATACATTTAAGTGGTCCTAATAGTATATTACGTAACGTGTGCGGAAAGTGACATTTTTCACACGAGTGGGAAGTATTGTCTCACGAGCGCAGACGAGTGAGACAATCCCACGAGTGTGAAAAATCACTTTCGCACAAGTTATGTACACTATTTTTCCTACGACCACGCGATATACTTTTACCAAATTAGGCATGTATAATCTTGCTTTTTTATGTAGATGTGAGAGGTTTTACATATGTGTATTTGTAAATACTTTATATGGTTTTGATTACTTACCTTTGAAATTGGCCCAGAAAATTGTGATTTTTATGCAATGGAAAAAAGTACCTTTATAAAAAAGTTAGAATTAATATTTAACTTGTTGCCTACCTGTAGGAGATTGAAAGTATTAACTAGCTATTTTAAGGATTCATTGTTCAAATAATTGAAAACGGATATTTATTGTTTTAATAACATGAAAGTCCAATAAATGTCGATATAAACACATTTTATTTTGGAGAATAAATAAACTGTTGTATATATTTCCTTAGCGCTTATTAATAAGTATCTTGGACAAGAACCATAAGTTACAACAGTGGGATGGCCGAGCGGTCTAGGCATCCGTGGGCTCGATTTTTGACAAGCAGTAGGGTGGTTCGAGTCCGGGCTCAGTATTTTTTTTTTAATTTTAAATGAAATAAATAGATTATATTATATTATTATATGGACAAATCAACTTAGGAAATAAGCATTTCACATATACATATTAATTTGCGGAGTAAAAAGACTAGCATTTCAACATTCAATTTGACAGCTTTTTTATCCGCACACGTACGGATAAGATTTTTTTCCGTACGCGTATGAATAAAGGTCACTTTCCATAGAACTAGTCAGTGCGATATTATGTCACTTTCCTATGTGGTCGTAGGAAAATAATATATTACTTCATTCATTACACAAAAGGAACAAAAAAATAAGAAAATTCATATTTTTTGTTTTAATGAGCAGAACCGAACAGAACAATATAAAAAGTAATAAATAGCATGAAAACAATTTCACCAAAATGCAAATTATATTTTAAACTGATCGAGAAGTATAATTGTCACTTTTGACGCTACGCTAATATACTATAATGTGCTTATTACATGACTACTTTTACATACCTACCTAAATGAATAATTTGACAGTACACACCTGTTACTTCATCAGTATGGGAAATATAAAAATCAATAACTTTAGTAAGAATTTATATAATTTTTGTTCACAGGTGGTAACATTCTATCAACACCCTTTCATCCTACACCAAATTTTTCTGGATATTCGTCAGTGCCGCTAGCTGCAGCTGCTCTAGATCCGCGACAGTTCATGCCACCACAGATATTTTATTGGCCGTATCCCAGTCCTCCGGTATCTCCGACAAACTACTATCCAACAATACCACCTCCAGGAGCTTTGGCTCCTCAGCAACCACAACAGCAGATGGTAAGACAATAACATTTGTGACAACTGCTTCATTAAAATTGTACAGAGCTATGTGTAATTGGGGATCACACCTGACGTTACAAAGATTAATGTACAAAATATTTATTTCTAGATCCCAACCGAATGTGCTCCTCTGCCACCATTAGCACCACTTCCAATCGATCCAAGACTCTTGGCAGAGTTGCATAGACATGAATCGGAAAAAGATTCTAGAACGAATCTTTCTCACAACCAGTACGTGGAAATTATAATTTAAAAATTAATTTAGATTAATATAGTCTTTATATAATTCAGTCATCAGCTGTATCCAATATGTTTTACTGAATTTTTGGTAAAATTTAGAATATATTTTATGTTATTAGTATTTATACTTTCACCGAAATGAATAATTAAAGTACTTTACATTGATAGAACGCAAATTTGGAATACATAAAAGTAATATCAAATAAATAAGTATAAAGCAAACAACACAATATTTACCAAAAGTAATAATTTTATATTATTACAATATAGTAAATATTTGTGTTACTGTGTTGATCACATTTATAGATTTTATTTATTTATTGCAATTATGTTTTAAACATTTATAATGATAATTAATCAATTTGTGTTTATCTTTAACATAAAATATATTTTTCAAGTAAACTCCAAACTTATTAACGAAGGTCAGTTAAAAATTACTGAGCGTAGTTTTTTTTTTGGTATTTTAAAACTTGCCTATAGCTTAACTACTTAAATTATTTATGCACTCAAATGACGCATTATTTTTGCACATATCAAAAATTTTTATATATCTATAAATCGTACTATAGGTAAATATATGATAGGCTAATTTAATATTAAGATTACAAATTTATTTATGTATACTTTCATTAAATGATTCTTAAAACGTATTCTCCTATTTAAATATTATTTATATAGGATTAAAGGTTCAAAATGGGGCCAATCTTAGCCAATGTTTGTTATATACAATTCGTTTTTTGAAATTATTCATAATAACAGTGCTTATTATAATTAATTAGTACAAGTTAGTTTTATTAACTAGACTAATATAACTAATACGAAATAGAATGCAGATTAATAACAGAAGCACCTACATATTTTTAAATGAAAATATGTACCTTTAAAATAATTTAAAATCTGAAATAAAGATTAGTTTGTTGCTCAGATCATGTACATAAGTTGGCCATCAAGTGCAAAAACAATTTGATACTTAACAGTTTAAAATAATAGTCAAACTCTTTGGGTTCTCCCTGGCATCATTCTATCATGAATATTTCTTTGACACAGACTATTCCGATTGCCATGCAGGTACTGTAACACTATGAGAAGCATTTTCTATTCACTCTTCATTTTCACATTCTTATTATTTTGAAACTGAAATCTTTGAATATCCAACGTATTAAAAGCTCACATTGCAAATGCAGTATTTTTCATTGCTTTGATCTTTAATAATTTTTCAGTAGGTAATCACTACTATATTAACTGATATATTGACAAGCATAAATTAAATATATTTATGGAATTTGTTATATGTTCCTGCTGCTTCTAAAGTTTCTTTGAATATTTTTTCCAAATTCAAATTAACTACCTAACAAGAAATAAAACACATCATGCCTATTTCTATAATAGGAATTCTAAAAGCGACACAATACTTTTATTGGTATTCACCTGCGAAATAATTCTCATATCTGGGTTCTTACATTTGAGAACGAAAACAGAAAACCTAGATAAGTATTCTGTTTGATAGACATATCCGTGAACATCTATGAAAATGAATAATTGAGATTAATTACATAATGTTACAAGTATCATATGATTTTTTTTTCTATACTCATTTGTGAGTAAAATTTCTTTGACATAGATATTTACTTTGGAAGAATATACCTATCACATAGTTTTATTTTTCATCCAGTTATATGAAAGAATGAAACACCTATCGTACATAATTTACATAAATTCATAGCTGAAGTTCAATTCAGCGTTTCTGGCATCTCGTTATAGCATTAATAGACTCGATTACTCCTCCTTTTCTAACTCCATGACTCGTATGATGAATGTGTACATCTATGTTAGCAAACGCTCTTCACGCTGGAGAATTACGCGCTTGTGTTTAACAGAAATACAGATATCAAAAATTCCTAGTTATTTACAATGACTAAAGTCATAACTATATTTATATGTATATAATGCCCGTTATTTTGATAATTTGAATGTTGTACAGAAAACATAGGCGTGTGCAGACTTTTTTATCAGGGGGGGGCAAAAATCAAATCGGAATCTCTTGATGAAAAAACAAAGAGCCGAGCACGCCGAAACATTACTTTTGCATATTTCCGACCTTCAATTTTTCGCAATTCATTTTAAGAATAAAAACTGCTTCCTCGTACTATTGAAAGAACGTTAAAATTGAAAAATTATAAAATGTTTTTAATAGATTGATATTTTGAGAAATTGGGGTGGACCGATTAGGGTGGGCGATGGACCAGCCTGTCCCCCCTTGTAGGTACGCCTATGACAGAAAAACTTATTATTAAAAAAGAATAACTATTACTATTTTTCAATGAGGCAAATGATTACTTTCCATTTTTTGGAAGGAAACTAGTAATTTTTGTACGGTCCAAAATTTAACTGCTCTTACTAACCTAATGTGATTTTATCCAATTTTCAATTGAACAGCAACCTCCTTTTTGTGCCTGTGGCAACGCTTTGAAGTACTCAAAATTCATTGTTTTTCATCATTTTCCGACGGGTGCATCTTGAAGATTTGATTTTAGCTTTTTTGACTTTGCAATTACCACTCTGATATTTTCACTGCATGCTGTGAGTTCTTGTAACATTAGTTATATACATGTGTAACATTTCCAGCTTCACTTGTGTTTTTCTATTTTTTTTAATCTTCTGTTTTGGCTGTTTTCTTTGAAGTACTCATTGAGTTGATTTATTGTGTGTTTCCAGCTTCCTATTCGATACAAGAGAGTCTATACCTATACATTACAAATAAGTTAATATCTTATATTTTATGAAACTAAATTTCGATATGATATATCTATTGAAAATTTGTAATTTATTGTACGATTAATGCAAAACTATTAATAAGTTAAATACTTTTATTGTTGTAGGTAAAATTTTTTATACTTTAAGTAGACGTGATTTAAGTATCCATCAAAGCAACAAAATTGCATTGTCTTCCGAATATTAAGGCGATACAGTTCTTATCAATATTAATGTGCTGTATAAACCTCGCAAAAATTGTTTTAATATTATTTTGTGATGTAGTTTTAAGTTATTATCTCTTAAAGCCCTATGAATTGCTTTTCTTGACAGAATGCTCTTTATAATATATTTCTGATTATGTTTTGTAACGCAATTGATAATTACAATGGGAACTCAAAATAAATTAAAAAATAACCTATAGGTAGTTATTTGTTCAATAATTTTTCCAGAAAACTGAAATTGGGACTAATGGTTTCACAATTTCGGAAAAAAAACCAAATCACTGGAAGAAATGAGTCATTAAATTTTAAAAACTCCGATATTCTGACTGTGTAAAATCCTCAACTGTACTTACAGTGACAAATTAATCTTTAAAAAATAAAGATTGATTATTTCAAAGGTAAATCTTGTGAAAAATACCTAAATGGTATGTCATTGTTGGGCTTTTTAATACCATGGAATCATGCATGTCAATAGTATGGTGAAGATGATCGTTTCAAATATCTCTATTTTTCCCTTTTTTTCAATCTATTTTGGATGTCTTCATCATAGTTTTGTGGAATAATGTAACTAAAGCTATGTGTCGGAAATATTCAGAAAAGTTAGCATTACACAAATAACTTTTCAATAACTTTTCAACCATTAATGAATGATTTTGTGTACATTAATATAGATCAGAAACGGAAAATTGTATTTTTTGTTCAATTCTATTACCATTAATCATTTGAATATTGAAAATGGTTGGCATTATTTGTTGTTTAAAACACACACTGTGAGCTGGTGGAATATCATAAATTGCTCATAATTGGTTAGTTATAGTTACATTATTTAAACAATAAGCATATATAATATGATTTCTAATGATATGAATCTTGTTCACCGACAAAACAATTATTTTTCATCCACTTATTAGAAGTCGAATAGCATTTTACAGTTAATCATTCCATTCCAGCTGAAATAATGATTTCAAGTTTTGAGTTCTTTATTTACGTGAGTACTTCCCTATCCTTTTTTACTAGTAAGAAAGTCTATCAAGTTGATTTTGTTTAGAATTTATCGGATATAACGGTTTTCTTGTTTAAAATTGCCGTAAAATAAAGAGCATTCTACTAAATAAATAAACGAGTATCTCATTTTAATTATTGTTAAGTAAAGTTGTAAAAAGTCTGCCACCTCTCTAGAATATGCTTTACACCAACAAAGCTGGATATGTTCTGTTTACATCTGATAGGAGTGAGATCTTCTTTATTGTACAAAATAGCAGATTTTTTTCTCTCTATCATGAGCAGCACACACAAAAATGTATCCTTAGAAATATTTCATAAACTTTTTAATGTATTTATTTCATGTAGCATTTTAAATGTTACAAAGGAACAATAATTTTGTGTATTTGCTTTTTTGTTGTTTTGTTTGAAAAATGTTAAGCAACTTTTTCTTCCGACTGCGTAACATAAATCTTTTGCTATTTTCTTACAAACTTTGTGCGAACTCTAAGAAGTTCACAAATACTTGATGTCCTTTTGACTTGCTTCTAAATGATTGATTTATTTGGAACGGGATACTCGTTTATAACGTTGCCTAACGCTCAAACTTTTAGGACTAATGTGCAATAATAATAAGCTCTAGATATAGTCAGTCAGAATTAGTTGGTATATATAGTCACACAGTGACTTAAAATTGTTCATATTGAAACTATAATGATTGTTTTTTTGTGTTAAGTTTATAATAATTATATATTTTTAAAATGATAACTAATATATTCAAAACATAGATAAGATCTACCTGATATAGTTTAGTCACATAAATGTACCTATTTAAGTATTTAGCTTTAGAACTTTTTTCCAATGACATTAATTACTGATAAGTAAATAAATTTGAGATCGACATTTTGGTATTTTATATGTGATTTATAAAATTAGAACAAAAATAGTAATTCTGTATCTGTTTTGCTTGCTAATCACAATTTTTTATTTTGATATTTTTCTACTTAATGTTGAAGATACAGGATTACTAACGATACTTAGTTAATAATTTGTCAATTCTATTACACTGTTTTTGTTTTGTTGAAAATAAATAATAAAAATATCACTCTGTTATATTAAGAACGTTTTATTTAAGTAATCTCCAACTTTGTTATTTTATGTTTTAGTATAGTAGGTACCTTTTGAGAACCAATTCTAATATTTGTATTGAGATCTAACAGATCTATTAATTGTACCTCCCTTCTTCTACTTAGTTCCCAAGTCTCAGTCTCAGAGCAAAGTAGCGCCATGCTTGATTGCTTTAAGTCCCATCTATGGGACTCCTCGTCTGAGAAAAGTCCACACTTTTTATTAATAATTTTTTAAAAACGGAAAGATTGCAAGAACTCGGAATTTTTGTTTGGCAAAGAACATTTAGATATAAGGGCGAATGGGGGAAAAGCATGCGAAAATTCGTTTTTCCAGGATACTCTAAAGAGTTATCGTTAAGGAACCGAGATCTGGCATCCAAGAGATTTATGACATTTGGCACTTAGCTGTATAGCGAATGAATCAACAGTTGGTTTCGCTAAACTAGAGCATATATTTTGAACAGCTGAATCGGACAATTCATATTCTAGGTCCATAGACTTTGAACGTGATTCTAATAGTAAATCTTAAATCATGTGAATACACAGTATTCGATAATACATAAGAAAGGTAGGTACGTAAGTGGGTTGGTAGCTCCTCAATAAGTAATGTACATTGAAAGAAACTTGGCTATTGGAGATGTGTTTTGTCGTGTCCCGCCCACGCTTTCGGTGATTTACATGGCTGAGAACAATAAATGTATGATTATGGCATAGATACCGGCATCTGTCAATGAGTAGCCCAACTACATTTTTCAAGTTAACAAACTCGATTAAACTATCTTTTTACATTGAAAGATACTTGGTTATTGGAGATGTGTTTTGTCGGGAAGTATAAAAAAACTACCTATCCTGTGATCAAGCTCTCGAACTTTCACCTGTTTTAGCTTGTAATTTATTAAAAAAAGCAGAAGTGAAAACAAGTTACGAAACGTAATAACGTACCTAACCAATTGCTACATTTCCTGAATAACTAGATTATTCGGGTAAAATTAATTGATTGGACGTCACGGCTAAACCGAAACCGTGAAAGATATCGAAATTTTCACCTGAAAATATATACGAAGCTCTAGAAACGAATTTTCCCGGGTTCCCATTGTTGCTGAAACCGAAAATCTACGGACTTCGTCAACGATTTCCCCGCGAGTTAGTCGTGCTCGTCGTCGTTTCGTTGTGTTTCAGCTTTCACTGTTTCTACCGTTTCAGCATCAGTAGTGGTTCAGATTTCCACCGATTCGTACGCGTATAACGTTTTCCAGTTTGCTCGTCGGGTGAAAATATTGCTTAAATTTGTGTATGTTTCGTTCATAATTGTTGATATATTGGAACATTGTGTATTGGGTAAGCTTTATTTAAAATTTATAACAGCAATTTCATTCATAATTTTGCAGTTATCTAACATTTGGTGTAACCAAAGCGATTAATTTTTTGTCGCCATGTCACTGCTTTCCAAAATACAAGATTTACAGCAACTTTTATTAGGTACCGCTTTTCATTAAAACTTAAATAAATAAAATAAATACAAAAAAAATTGAAAACCGAGTCAACAGGTTGCTGATTGTTTAATTCCCGTGCTAATTGTATGTGTACCCATGTTATATTTTATTTTACCAGCTGCAAATCCATTCTTTTTTGTGTTATTGTGTTTGATAATACTTCTCCTTTCATTTGATTCATTGGGAATTCTAACAAATGTGTGTTTCTAACAATTACACATAACATGAACATATTTCTGACACTAGATTAATAATTTGTATATTTTATCAGTCAACTCAACATATACATTTATTAAGCTTTATAATTCATACGGTTGACACTGTTTCTTAAAATATACATTTTTTGGATTAAGTACAATAGATGAGCTGTACTATGACATAATAATGATAACATCCTACGAAATATTTTTGCAAAATTGTTTTTTTTTCTATGGTTCCAAAGTTAAGAATATTTGGTAGGTGAATTTGGCATACAATCTAAAACTGCAATGTGATTCTTGACCACCCGTACTCCTATAAAGAATTTTCCTGCTGAAACCGCCAAAGGGTGCCGGTCACTGAAAAATTATGAGTTCTTATTTGATAAAAGTACATTGAGTACGTAAATGTTTCAATAATGAAACAATACCAACAGGTTTTCGAGTAGAGAGATTTAGTGAAGCCGGCTCTGTATTACCTCTCGTTGATTTAGCTTACATGGAATTATTTGGCATCTGAATATTGTGTTATCTTGGCAGGGTAAACCGCAAAATACCAAAATAATCAATAATTAACAATAGACAATAATATACAGCAATGTTCAGACAACGTAGTACTTAAATATCGAGATATAATATGATGTAGTTGTAGTTGTAACGTAATAATGTAATGTGTAAGTAGTTGTGACAGCTTTTGCACTTTACATTAATGTCAGGATCGGTCCAAACAATGCAATAGATCAGGTGAGTTCTTGTGTATTAAGCCCGGTTGTGGCTTTGATCGATTACAAACGTGTTTTACTGACTTTTGCTTTTGCAAATAAATTATAGTAACTTATGACTGATAGACTGTGCTCTACTATAGAAATCATTACTTACGAAACTAAAATCAGAAGATATTTTCCAACTTTTTCCGAAAATGTATTCATTGCTAAAATTATTTCCAGTTCCTGAGCTGATAGCAGCATTTTTATGACAACATGGTAAAAATCTGTAAAGAATCCCTTAACAGGCTGGTAAAAGACAGCCAAGTGTCTCCAATATGGATGCCGGCAAATGAGGGGGCTGCAGATAATGAAATCACGTACCAGTTAGCTAAATACTGTTCCAAAGGAGGAATCAAAAGGGAGGGGAAACACCAACTCACATTGTGGTTGACACAAGAACACCTCCATGCAAACAGTTTACTGAACAAGGTTGACCAGGAACTTTCAGCCAGGTTGGGTGAAACACATTTGAAGACAGTTAGCAATACCGCACTCTAAGTTTTGCAACTGCAAAACTATTGAACCAACTTGCAGAAAATGTGAACTCTATAATGAAAGACCGCTGGTTTTGTGAAAACTTGCAAAGACCCAGAAGGAAGCACTTTGGATGGGAAATAATACAACCATCACAACTACTAAAAATACCACCAGTCGAACAGGTGGCCTATATAGAAGACACGTATCTTCTGGAATGGAAGTAGATAACAGAAGCTCACTATACCGCCTGAATACAACCGCTGAGTCACAACTCAACTTTTGACCCATCGCAATCATTGACTAATTCCCATTTCCATCCATGTAAAGTAGCTATTAGGAAGTTGTTTTCGACAGAAGACGATGATCCGGAAGCAAATTTAACATTTATTCAAATGTTGGTTTACTTTTCATAACTTGGATCTTTCAGGCAAAAAGAGGTACAGCGGTTGAAAAAAGCACAAGACATGTTGAGAGTGCTGGCAGTGAACAGCTGAGCTTCGTCTGATTCGTGGGATACATCATTTATTTTACTTCTTTTAAGTGACTGACTGACACTTTGGCAAATCGTGAACAATTCCTGCTGTCTCTGATGCTCAACAGTTGAGAGTCATCAGAAAGTTAGCAACCGCTTATTCATCAATTCAACCGTTGAGCCGGTACGAATGCGCCCAGTCAAATAGGTATATGCTCAAAGTATCAAAAATCTTTCCCCTTTTTCCCCAAATATGATGCATTGATTAGAGAAACCTAACCTCATCAATATAAGGGTAATACAAATGGTACTCACAGACAGGTTTCCATTATCCGAAGTGAAATTTGCAACACTATACAAGTTTTGTTGGTTTGTAATTTGTCACTATCACAATTGCTGCCTCTCGTAATAATTATTTTACATTATTCTCAGCAAAAGGCCTGTTAGCGCTTTTAATTAGCCTCTTTCATTTGCTTTGAACGTTATTACCAATTCTAACAATAATTATGGCTTAACCTAAACTTGAATATCTGTAACGGTAGCCTTACTTCATTTTTATAACCATATATCTATGGTAAGATTCAACAAATAACATTTATACAAGGCAACCTATCACAAAAGTGTAATTCATTGGAACAGCGAAACTGAATCCAAGGCATTAAGTAATATTGTAGTTACGGTTTTATGTACGAAACAAAGGAAAATTATATCAGAGAAGGATAATGAGTCCTACTGCAAAGGGTGTACCAATGCGGTAAGCTTGAGGGTGTATTTTGGAAACTTCTTATAGGGTGCCGTTTTAGATCAGAAGTTAATTGTAACATTTTCGTAGAGTAGTTTTCTTGAAAGAGACGTTTATGCCAAATGTTCCAATTTGTTAAGAGTTATTGAAGTGAACAATTATTTTCACTAGCTGTGACAATTATTATTGCTTGTTCTAGCCTACTGAGAAGTTGAATTTCTCAATTAGTCGTTAATACTTTTTTCTATTATTAACCTAGGCCAATAATGGACAAATTCAAATGTAATGAGAATTTAGGGAAAGTAGTTCAACAAAAACATAATTTTGTATACTCAAGAGACAACATATTTGCTGCTTGAAATTACCTATCAAGATAACATTATTTTAATAGAAATGCCAATAGTTTAAAATTCGCGCTCAACCAAAAATGACTGATGACATACCCAACAAGGAAAATGGAATTCTAAGAGGACTGAATTGTTGTATAATAGTCGAATAGCTTTGTTTTAAGGACTTTTATTTCTGTTAAGCCTTTTGTTGCGATAATTTTGATTTTTAAAGAAAATTGTTGTATTAAATGATTCTATAGTGACTTTTACAATATATGCTATAACGCATTATACGATCATTTCTTTCAAAATGATTTAATACCTTATAAACCAGTTTATACAATATCAAAAATATTATTTTATAAGACTTTTATAACTATTGTATAAGAGTTCTATAATATACTATATAACTAACAGCTACACCATTATAAAATAGTTACTTAAGCTTGTCTTATTGAAGCTGTATAATGTTGTATAACAAATATTGTATAGCATTCAATTGCGTTGCATTATAAAACACTTTTTAGTTGTATAGTGCCTAAATATTCTTCGTTATAAAACAGTTATCGTATACCGCTCCATTTGACAATAAAATATTGTTTAAGGCATTTCTTTGGGATAAAATTGTTGCTTCATAAATCGCCATGTTTGAATAAGCAATTCTTGTACCGCTTTCGCTGCCATAATGAGCAATTGAGTTAGAAACATGAAACTATATTGAAAAATGTGACTTTATCATTATTTAGAGAATTATATTGTGTCTGAAATTGTCGGCCTCACTAACGTTCGGCCATCAAACATTCAGACTCGCCACAAAAAGTTATACTTTTACTCCTAATAAAACAATATACTATTTATGACTTTAATAGTTTATCACTCCATATGGATTTAGTAAAGAAGAAGATCCTACAGAATATAACGAAGCAAAGACTAACGCTCTTCCTTTCTTCCCTATCGGTTCCCCAATCTGCATCTGAGTATCCTATTAATTTTAGGTCTATTCCAGTCTTATTCTTATGATAATTTAAACATCTATCTTTTGTACCTTGCAGGTATCGCAGTATTCGCTCTCCTGCATTCCATGTCTCATTAGTGGGTCGATCTAAAAATCTACTAAGGTAGGAAACAGCGTATCCAATGTCTGGTCTGCTTGTTGTAGTAAGATACATTAATCCTCCAATCAGTTGTCGAAAAGGCACTTCTGTTAGTATTTCACTTTCTTCATTAATTTGAAATCCTTTCTCCATTGGTGTTGCTTTTGGTTTGCAATTTTCCATGTTGAAATTACTTGATAATTTCTCTATAAATTTAGTCTGATCAATTTTTAGTGTTATCTCGGTTCTTGTTATGTTCATACCAAGAAAATTTTTGATATTACCCAAGTCTTTAGCTTGAAAATCATTTTGTAAATGTCGTCGACGTAGATCAATATCCATACTTTTTCATTGTAGTACAGACAGCAATAATATTTTGATCTAACAAAATTATTCTTCGAGGCGAAATCAGTGAAAGTATCATTCCACACTTTAGGTGATTCCTTTAAGCCTTAAAGCGCTCGATTTAGTTTCAATACAGGTGTTTTACTTTTCAATCCGTCTGGTGCCTTAATATATACTTCACTTTCCAAAACTCCATTTAAAAAAACTGTTGGAATGTCTAGTTGTCGTACCTTCCAGTTGTTTTGTAATGAAATTGATAGAAGTAATCTTATTGTTGAAGTCCTTGCCACTGGAGAGTATACTGGTTGAAATGCACACTCCTCCTTTATCTGAAAGCCTTTTGCAACAATTCTTGCTTTTTTAGTTCCATCTTCCTTGGTTCGGAACACCCATTTCGTTTCAATTGGTCGCTTTCCGTGGTCGCTTTCAGTTTCTTTCCATGTGTTTAGTTTTTCGAGTGAATCAAATTCCTTTTTAACTGCATCTTCCCATTCTTTGTCTTTAATTGCTTCGTTATATTCTGTAGGATCTTCTTCTTTACTTGATATAAGACAATATGCTATATAAGTTTCATAATCACTTAAATACTTCGGTTGAATAATTCTTCTTCCACTGATGGTAGTTTCTATTCTAGGTATACATTCTTCTTGATTTTCTGAACTTGAGCTTCCCGTCTTTTCCTGCTGATTCGTTTCATCTGATTCTATTTCTTCTTGTACTTCAATTTCAGTTTGATTTCTTTCTATCTGTGTATCATTTTCTTCTTGAAGCAACTGTAGTCCTATCTGTTCTTTTATTTTTTATTTCATTATAATTAATCTGTTTTTTATTGAACCTTACATCTCTTGAGCAAATAACCTTATTATTTTCAAAATCCCACAACCTTTATCCTGGTCCAGTATAACCAATATGTATACATGGCTGAGCTCTTCTCTCCAGTTTACTTTGACTAGGTAAAACGATTGCCCATGCCTGGCTCCCAAAAACTTTCAACTTGGATAGGTCATTCTTACCATACCATCTCTGTGTTTTTCAAGTTGACTTTAGTTCAGCATCTTGCAATCTACTTTTAACAAATTCCATTGTAATACCAATGGTCTGGGTTTCTATAGCTGCTATTATATTGTCATACTTCTTTGACATTGTTAATAAAAGGTAGCATACCCTGTCACTTTCATCCTAATTTGCTCCTGCACCTTCAAGTTCTCGTAACAACGATTCTACATTCATAAAATGCTCCTGCAGGTCATCTGTTGTGTATTTTAGTTTGAACAACTGTTTCATAATGTGTAACTTCATCAAGGGACTTTTCGTCTCAAAAACATTTTGCAGAGATTTTATCATATCGTGTGCGGATTTGGCATCTAATATATTTATTCTAAATGTTTATCTGTTATACATTGGACTATTATGCATCTGGTCTTTGTATCTTCTTTGTCATGTTTTTCTAACTGGTCATATTGGTCTTTGGTGACCTTAACTACACCTTGGACTCCTTCTTTTTCAAGAATGATTTCTAGTCTGAATCGCCAATTATTATAATTGTTTCCTGTTAGCTGTGGAAACGGTACAATTGTGGAAGTCGTCATCTTTAAGTGCGCTTCTCTTAAAACGTTTTTCTAACCTCAGAATAATTTTTTTTTCCACTTTATAGTTTTAACTCTTTCTGGGCCCATAACCTGTTACAGTACATAGGTAGGAGTCTTTGTTTTTGGTAAATTAAGTTATTAACTTCTTGCTTATATATACCTTTTATTATTTTAAAGTAAACTTATTACAAGTCACATGTTCTTAACTTTTACTTTTTATATTCCTAACCTAACCTAAAATCTTCTTCTTTTTTATCTTATAACCAGAGACAACATTTTGTAACTAAACTGTATAATAACACTTCTAGCCTACTGAGAAGTTGAATTTCTCTATTTGTGGTTAATAATTTTTTCTATTATTAACTAAGGTCAATAATGGACAAATTCAAATATTTTGAGAATTCAGATAATTCCAATAATTTTGGTATTCGGTCAATAATAATAGTTTCCACCCCCCTTGGTGTATAATACTATACTATTCTGCATGTTGACATAATTATATCCGATGAACAAACAAAGAACAGTTATTAGTCCCGATATTTTAGCCAAGCTACGCTGTGAAACTAAAAGGAGATCACAATAACAGTAAAAGAAGTGACAATACATTAGCGGTTTTCATGTCATGCCTAAGCACAAGAACAATTAACTATGTAAATAAAAAGAGTTGGTTTTGTCCAGTCTTGAGAATTAAAGCCGGGTTGTCGATATATCTTTTTCGTTTGGCACTTACTTCAAGTGGATAGCAATACGCAATACGTTTACATTGGTGGATAGGATAAGAGGAACAAATAACCGCAATGCGGGAGTTATAACGAAGATTAATATTCATATACAGGGCGATTAAGACAAGTAATATATCAGAATTGGGCAGTAGTAGATAATTATAATTTTGGGAGTGTAAATTAGAGCAAATGTTGCTTCTTTTCTTGTTATTGTATTTCCCAATGAGTTATTTGTTTTTGGTCACGTGACGTCGCATTCAAAATTATTAATGGGATAACCTGTATATTTGTGCCTTTCTGTGCTCCTCCCGATAAAACAATTCCAACTAACTAGCACACTTTGGGTCTAAAGTGATTAATTCAAGAGCTACAGGTACTTAAAGGATTGTAAGTTAAAAAATTTATAATTGAATCGCCTGTAATTTTCGGCAATCTTACATTCGTACGTAATGATTAAGACAAACCAATATTATAATTTTCAATAATACTTGAAAGTTAATAATGGACTAAAATTACATAAAATTGTGTTTTTTCTACAAAAACTTGTTTATCTACCTATTAGATATCAATTAAAAGGTATGATAGAAAATATAAAAAAAACACTGCCTATTGTCAAGTTTGCCATGATAATGACAAAAGTGCCAATAAGACAATATTGGGTTGCCCAATTCTGCACAAAACAGTCTAGCCTATAGAAGTGGAAGTTTTTGGGATGACCTTGAATACAAAAATGAGGTTTCAAATCCATCCACCTCAAGCGCTAGTTGCAATTGAGTTGTCGAAACAGGCCTGGCAGCTAATGCCTTTAGCACGAAAAGAAGAAAATATTTTTAAATTCATCATAGCTGTCATATAGTTGTTGTCACCATTGTCTTTTATAGATTGTTTCCTTCTGCCATTTGCTGCTATTATTTGTGTTTCAATTAGGTACTATAAATGTTATCAAGTGTGATAATTCATAATATTATAATAATTTTATAATGGTTGGTGTGAAGTGTTGCGTTCCTGGGTGTACAGACATTACATCAAAACGACATAGGTTTCCCAAACATGACCCTTTGTTGTTGAACATTCGCAATCCAAAACTAAAGGAATTAAGCGCTGAACAGATTTATAAATCTTACAAAGCTTGCAACAGAAATTTTGAACCACAATATATTGTTATTGGGACAAAAAGGGGCCTCACTCGCAAAGCTGTTCCTACAATCCTTTCAGGATTGATAAAAAAGTGATGGGAAATATGTTTTCATAATATATTATCACTCTTAGGCATTACTTAGCGCGTGGTAAAATGTAAATTGCATTTAGGAATTCCTAAATTCGTTTTAGGGATTACCTGACTTTAGGAAATGGTTAGTGAAATCGGGCATTAGTCATTCAAATAAACAAACTTCCATTAAAAAAAGCGCTATGAAATAGTTCTGAACCCATCCACTGCGATCGCTGAAATTCTTCTTCCCTTAGTCTGTTTTTTGGCCTCAGCTGCCTTGTCTATTTCGACAACTCAATTACAACTAGCGCTTCAGGTGGATGGGTTTGACAACTCATTTTTTCATTCTAGGTAATCCTATTAGACTTTCATTTCTATAGGTTAGACTGTTTTGTGCAATTCTGATATATTACTTGTCGTGGGACACCCTGTATTTACAGGGATTTTCCAAAAATCCTTGTTTGTTGAGTTTTTCTGGAAAAACTATGAGTAAATGAAGTGTGCTCTTTTGGTTTATCATTTTTTGTTTTTTTGGTTAGATTGAATATTCTTCTTCGCAGTGTCCACCCTTAAAATCTTTGTAAACGGATCTACCTTTTTATTTCGTCAGATATTATCCTTTATAAAGAGCACTCGCGTGTGTACCGTTTTCCAAATTTCAAACATCTACAGAATAATCTTCAGTAGGTTTTGAAGTGTCTTAAGCAGCGTCCACATTATGTCAAATGGTGTCGATCGACAATGTCGATCCAGTGTGGATGGTCGCCCGACAGTGTCGATCCATGTCGGGTCGAATCGAATGCAAACCCGGACCAAGTCGGTACGGATAAAAAGAAGTAGAATCGACATGGCTAGTTTGGACGTGTCGAATCATGTTGTTCAACATTTCCTAAACGTAGTCATTTTGGTTAGATTTGTGCGCTGTGTAGTATCTCAATATGGATTGGAATGAAGAGAATAACATAAGAACAGCTTAAGAAGACCTATATGAAACTTGGTATAATATATATTTTTAAAGCTTAAAATGTTGTCAGTTTCAGTGAATAAATAAAAAATCTCAAATACGAGTACATAAATTTAGTTATACTTTTCTTACCTTGACAAAATCTCGGAGCGCTTCTACCAGGGCATCAGAGACCGATGGTACGATAATAGAGATCTCTTGCTTTGAAATCTTAAAGTGGTAGCCCAGTGATGTGTATGAATCCCCAGTGGCTAAGAATCTTAGCGTTACTGCAAGGTGCTCGGTCACGGTAATAGCTTTTCTGAATGACGTATCTTTTTTAATTATCTTTGGTGCTATCATTCTTAACAAATTTTCAAAATCGGTACTTTTCACTCTAAAAAAGTTTCTGAAGCCCGCGTCGCATCTTTATTCCAGGTTTAACTCATCAACCTCATCTAGCAGTAAATTCTTTATAAATTCCTTGGTATGATATTTTTTCCTACCATTGACGAGGCTGGGTGGTACCCAAAATCTTCGAGGACGACGAAAACGCTGTTGCTGGTTTCCAACAACTGCAATAATAATTGCAGCAGCAGCTGCCACTACAGCATCTTCTTCATCACTCATAATTGAAAATTGTAATGACGCAAAACGAATTCAAAGTATTTTCAGTTTTGATGTCGGCGATGTATGTCGGTCAACACGTCCACATATACTGACGATGTGGACGAGTTGAAAGTCGAACATGTCGAATGAAATTTGTCGATCGACCTTGTCGATCGACACCATTCGACATAATGTGGACGCGGGTTTACAAATTCGGCAATGTATATATGGTATTGGTATGTTGTTTAGTAGTATAGTAGACTCCGTTTCACATGAGAAGAACCCACTAGAAGTCTAGAAGTTGCAGTCGTATGCACGAAAAAGCCGCACATATCTGAACATATCTGAACGTCAATATCGGCCAAAGCCTTAAGCAGCTTCTTCGCGCATTCGACTGCAATTTCTAGACTTCTAGTGGGTTCTCCTTATGTGAAAACAAAACTAACCGTAGAATTCTCAAGAAGCTGCTATTATACCAACTTCGCTAACACTTCGCAAATACTATAATTTCTTCTTGAAATCGAAGTATCTGCTGTAAGAAGTAGCTACTTCAAATTGCCGTAAATAATTTAGTCATTTTCACGAGAGTGCTACTTAGTATAGTAACTTCCGGAAAAATTGAAAGTATCTACTTTGAAATGTAGTTTCTTCTAAGTTTTGAAGTACCTACTTTATAGAAAATGCTAATACTTCTAGTATTAGCATGTACTTTGTTTTTATTCAAACCACTCATTGTTATGTGCAGCTTCTTCGCGCATACGACTGTAACTTCTAGTGAGTTCTTCTTATGTGAAACGGAGTCTAGTAGTGGTGTATGAAGCTAAACATGTGAATAGAATAGGTTTATTGTTTATTCTAACTGGTTCTTGGTAAAGGTCGCGCAAGTGCTGCATTTATTTCGCGCTCCGACTGGTTATAGTATCGTTCTTGGGACTGTATAAAAACAGTACCTTCTGGAAGGGGTGATAAAGTTGATATGTCTATCCCAAATTCGAGTTTGTGCACTATACAGAACTTGAAACGATTCCAGAACTGTTCATAAGTGCCAATTAGAACAAACCTATTGATTAACGGTTGTTGTTTCTACACGCTCAGTTCCGTTCGTTTTTTTAGTATAATCAATCAATCAATATGGTACAAGCATACATTTTGCTATTGGTGGGAATTGACGCTTTATCAGGTCTCCTAACACCTTGCATGCCTATTTTTTCAAAAAAATATAAACTTTACTTTTAAAACGACTTTAAAAATCATAAAATTTGAAAGTCCGCCAAAACGCGCTTTACGTCATGCTGCCCCATGGTGTGACGTCATTTGTTTACGTTTTTATTCGGGTATCACGCTCTGAGTTCTTGTGACCTAATTTGTTTCTGAAAGCTTTAAAAATGGATAAAGCCGAAAAAAAACTTTGTATTGCATTGTTCCAGTGTGTAATTGCACGTCTATTAAAACTCCAGACAAAATATTTATTACTTTACCTGGTGGCGCAAGTAAAAATACACTTAAGAGAAGAGCATTACTTTTGTTTGTGAAGACCATTTTAATGTAAGTACGTACTTCTATGCTGGTAATTTTTATTCTTAAATAGTTTGAGGTTATGTACCTATATGTCTAGGAATCAACCATAAAAACATCATTTTCTTACGACCACACATCGAAATATGGTTGGTATATATTATATAAATAAAACATAGTTTAAATCGTACTTACGATAATGCTTTAACTCCTCTTATTTCCTCTGCATTGAAGCAGCTGTTTGACTTCATAAATTCAAGCAGCATAAATGAGTCTACTTTGGGCAAGTTATCAGTTTGTGCTTTTACAAAACCTTCGCTAGCCATATTATCTTCACTCACAAAATATGAAAGAATCGTCACTGAACACTGAACTAGTAAATAAAATATATTCATCCAAAAGTTTTAAAATATCCTCGGAAATATCGAATATTCATGTCCACTTTCCACTTTACGTTGACTTTTAGAAATAAAAAAGCATACGCAAACCAGTAATGGTCTCAAACAAACATATAAATGATATTTTTACGTCGATGAAGCAATTAGTTGATTAAAATACAATATAAACACACAACTACATTGCACATATAACCTAATGCAATACCGGCCATATTGACATAAGTAAACACAAAAGATATGACATCACACACGTATCATCGGTAGCGTTCGGAAATCCTCGGGTTGTGGTCGGAAAGTGCATTGAAATTTGAATTTTATTTTAAAATTTGGGAGTAATTTCCAATGGAAACTGGTTTATTTCCTATTATCAGTAATTTTTGATATTATATTTACTATTATAAATTAATATCCAAGCAAAATATGAAATGTGTGTACTCTATTGTAACTTTAATCTAGGCAGTTCTACTAATAACAAATAAAGTAATAGACATACCACAAGAAACGTACAGAAGTTCCAAAAAATAATTTTCTATCGGTCAGTTTTTCTTTTCCAAGATAATTTTTCAAATAGATTGACGTTATATTTCCAGCATGCCTGTTAGTTTTTATCTTCACGTTATCCCAAATAATCAAGTTGCGTGTTCCACATACAATTTTTCATTCAGTTAGCCGTGTTGGCGGAAACCCCATCAATATTTACGTTTGTATGGACATATAAATAATTTGTTTGATGTCCATTTTATATACTCAACAAATTGATAAATTATTTATGTGTTGATTTAGTGAATATTAAACATCTAACATCAGGGATGGAACTCATTTCCGGCATGATACTTTCTACCCTTATTAGGGTAAAATTCCATTGTTTCTTCATGTTATTTCCTGTTATATCTGAACGATGTTGAATTTTCCGCGGTGACAGTTATTCCGTATTTATATAGGGACGAGAATAACATCAATGAAAGCAGATTGTTGAGATCTGTACGATACAATTCACCTTTGTTTATCAAATTAATTACGCACGTGCTACTGTCATTAATTTAAAATACAGGACTGTTAAAAAGAATATAACCAGTTTGATGTAGCGAATGTTAGACCCTCGGAATTAGGCAACGAGTTTTTAATCAGAAAGGCATCAACAGAAAAAAATTCTTGGATCATGCACTTTTGAAAAAAGTAATATCGCAATTGAAAGTACTAGAAATCCTCCATGTTTTTTTTATTTTTGACAATTTTGGACAGTTTTTGAAAGCTTTTAGATATAGCGGTGGATGGACAATTTACCAGTTCTCATTTCTGTAATTAGTGACGTTCACCGGCATAAGTGGGTTGCGCGCAATGGTTAAAATTTTACCTTATTTAATAAGGGATGTCACAGGTAGTAACCGTCAAGGGGGCATTCCCGGAATACGTAATTTTGACGATATAATGCAAAGGGGTGATTATGCTAATAAAATGAGGAAAAAACCAAAATACCGTGATTAGGGTATTTGTTGTAATAGAATTTCAAGACAATAACAAGCCAATAAATGTTCTGTTATCGGGACTGCCCTAATAGTTTACCCTGGCGGGGTTAGGTTAGGTTAGGTATCTTATTATTCCTGAAATAAATGTACAAATACCTTTACCATTTAATTTATTTTATATTTCCTTAATCTCCTTAATTTTGTGTTTATCTTGTTGCGCGCAATTCGGCTCCTAATTTTGGTGTTCTTACTCGTATTCAGGTAGAAAATGACCGCTGCGCGCAACTTATCCCTGCCCACGTTCACCACGACCACTATTTGGACAGATATTTTATTTAGAAAATACTTAAATAATTTATATTTGCCATGAAATTATTCGAGAAGAGGAATAAATATGTATGTATATATATGTAGACATGAATATCAAATAATTTGTATTCCACGTGAAGTTTTCCAAAAAAGGGGAAACTCCCTTTGCTATTTTAAAACTAAAATCGTGTTTTAAATGCATTCATCAATCACTTTTGCATGGTGGCAAATAAACAGAATCACAGAAGGTCTATTATTCATTTAAAACGTTCAAGCAATGTAATTAATTTTTCCATTCTTCTGAAGTTGTGTGTGTGAGAGAGAAAATGTTCTCGGAAGGTGTCCATCAACCACAGGAAAGTTAATTGTGATATTTTATTTTTAGTAGAAGCATAAAGACGTAACGGATATTTTTCCATCTCGTAACACACTCTTGGATTAAATTGAGCTTTGGTTGATTAAGTTTCTCTCTTTCTTGTTGTAAGTTCGTCTTGAGCTACATTAGAGTGATTAAAATTTGTTGCTATTTTTTTACATTTGTTATTGATTGCAATGATAGAGCCATATGACTTAAGTCCTCCTATTAGAAATTGAATTTGGTGGGATTGTTTAATACCTAACAAAGAAATACTTTTTTCCATGTTACTGTCACCATCCCTAATGATACATAGCACCTTTTCTTTGATAATTAGCCATGACGATAACACAGTTTCTATCATTATGGCCATATGTTCTCCTGTATGTTGGTACTAATTAAATACTTTTGATTTCAAAACAATCATTTCTCTTACAAAATATTTTGTAATTCCATGTGAAACTTTTTATCAGCGATTCCCCAGATCAAAAGCCTGACCCGATATCTGTTGTAAATGTTAATTTGTCAAATAATTTGATTAATTCAAGAATTCTACCTTCAACCTTGCCATATAAATTATCGCAAATAAATGACGTAAAAAATTGCCTTTTATTTTCAAATTATACGAGGGGCACACTTGCTTGATCAATTTCACAAATCCGACGTATTTCGCAAAACTAAACGGTATGTCCTATCATTTTACCTATTAAAACATCCATGGCGTTGTTATTATCATCCCATTTTTTATTTTTTTGGACGGAATCACTTTAGAATATTTGCTTGAGGTCGGTTTTAGTAAATTGCCTTGAAGAAGACGGCAAATAATTAATCTTGGTGGCATCTCGCTTTTAATTTTCCCGTCTTTTTAATTCGTCTTATTCATTTTTATGTTTAGCTTTTGGGTAATTCCGTATAGCACTACTGCTCCTTTCTTAACGCTAGTATTTTTTATCACACAACTGGCATATAACATTTTCAGCGTCACAAATTGTGGAATAAGTCCCAACTTCACTAACAAGTGCTTTACTCATGTTTTTATAACACTTAAATTTGACGAATGTTTTCGAATGAGCTTAAGGTCACTAAAGGTGACGCTCTACGTTCAAGCGTCAAGTGGGGTCACCTGATTCAATTTTGACTGGAGCGCTATCTTAAATGATCGAATTTAATTTAGTTTGATTTATTACTGCACGTAAATAATAGTAAAAAAGTGCAAAGCCATTTGGTTCAAATAAAAAAGTTTTTTACATCTTTTTTCTCCCATACCAGCCAGTTTCATAGTATTCTTCCACCCGATAAACTTGGAGAAACACCTTATCTGCTAACTTTTGATTACAAACTGGAAAAGTTTACCATTGGTATCATTACATAAAACAGCCGACCACAAAGTTTATTCATTAAAAAACTTTCTGAATTGAATTGCCTGATGTAATCTAGGATTGGAATTTTACCGCAAATGCGTATGGTAACGTAAATATTTATTCAGAATACTTTAAGAACGAGATTTTTTACATCTGCTTATTTTGATGTTCGATTTAATACTGAATATTATATTTTAATATTTTACGGATTATCGTCATTTTGCAAGATAATTTCAAATGGCAAATACCACCTTACTTGGAAGCTTCTTCCAAGTTTTACTATACGACACCAACATCAAAATGTTGTCAATTAATTATGGGAGGATTAGCGTATTCTTGGATACAGTTTGCAGCTCTTTCTTGGCTGCTTGCTACTCATTGTAGCCAAATACTTTTAGTAGTACTTATCAGGTTTAACAGACTTTCACTAGGTCCTTTTTAGAGAAATCCTTCTTTGGTCGCTATAGACGTGCTAAGGTTTTTGATCTTCCAAATGCTGATTCAGGACCAGTGAATGCATGACCATGGATCTCACCACAATCATGTACAGCCAGTGTAGGATCCATGAATTCACAGTCCTATTTTGTAATTGTGTCGTTCCCCAAAGTATCGTCGCCAATGGTTTCATTAACACAATTACACAAAAAAAGATAGAACGTGTCGCGGGACACACGGTTGGAACTTTAGTTCCTTTTAAGCAAAAATTATGTAATACATTTGACGTTATAGATAAATAATTTGCATATGCCTCGGTGGCCGAGTAGTAAGCAGATCATATTCTCACGCGGTAGACCCGGGTTCGATTCCCCGTGAAGAAGTTTTTTTTTTTGTTGATTTTATTTTTAAATAATTATTCTGCTTGATATTAATAACGACAACAGGTAGACGTTTTAAATATTTAGCAGAATATCCATTATTATAGATAATGGTACGGTACCCTTCATGAGGGAGTCCGACTGGCAACATCTACTTATAACAGCATCGTATATTTAAATAGGGAAACCGTAGCATCATACAAATTGGACATTCAAGAACTGTACGTTTATCACAAAAAAATTAGTGGAAACATAAAATTGAATGGTTAAATTTTCAATTTGAAGTTATATTACAGTCTATATAAATTTTTATTTTCTAGATTTTTTCTTAAGTGGGTCGTAGAAAAAATATGCTGTTCGACTCGTGTGGATTGTCCATATCGCACTTGAACGATTGAGCACTCCGCCTACTGCGTTCGTCCTCGTGCGATATGGCCATCATATCCACACTAGTTGCACAAACTACTATTTCTTTCAAAATATGCCCTTTTGCATTTAAAAACAACCTGCCAAATGTCAAATCAATGTATCCATCCATTTTAAAGTTATCGAATTAAAACATTCAAGTTTTCAAAATTTCAACACCCTGTATTTCGGAAAGTAAATGTGCTAAACCCCTTAATCCTCACATCATTTTGTTCAATTTTACGAGAGGAATCTACATGCAAACGTTGTAATTACCGTTAACGTTCGAGATGCTTATACCATTTTTTGCGAGATCGTATTGAAATAAATTCCGAATAAATTAATTTAAGTTTTTCCGAAATGAACAAAAAAGATCAATCGCGCAAAAAAAAATTATGGCAATAATAGTAAACATTTATCCGAACAAATTCAAGTAGATCACCAGCACTGCGAATACCAGCTTTGCATAGAATTTTAATATAGCATCGGTGGTTCAGTGGTGGAATGCTCGCCTTCCACGCGGGCGGACCGGGTTCTATTCCCGGCCGAAGCATATGAATCGCTGCTTCGTAAACGAGAGAGAGACTCAGAAGAGAGCACACGCACGCAAGCAAGGCACATAACAAAGCAACGTAACATAACGTAACGTAACGTAACGGTCAGATCTTTTCCGTCGCGACCCCTGGTCGCTCAAACATAACCTGACGTAAAGAACTAAAGTTCCAACAACCTGCCAAATGTCAAATCAATTTATCCATCCATTTTAAAGTTATCGAATTAAAACATTGAAGTTTTCAAAATTTCAACACCCTGTATTTCGAAAAGTAAATGTGCTAGACCCCTTAATCCTCATATCATTTTGTCCAATTTTACAAGAAGAATCTACTTGCAAACGTTGTAATTACCCTTAACGTTCGAGATGCTTATACCATTTTTTGCGCGTTCGTATTGAAATAAATTCCGAATAAAATAATTTAAATCCCTTCGAAATGAACGAGATGTCAAAAGTGACGTTTATACTTCTCGATCAGTTTAAAATATATTTTTGTACAACTGTCATTAAAAGTGACACTTTTAATGATAGCAAACAATGTTAAAAACGATTGTTTACATAGCAGCGTGTTAAAAATACTTTTAACACTAGTGTTAAAAATATTTTTAGCACTCCATTTTCTTATGATGAAATCAGATGAGAAAAATTCATTTGTTAGTAATCATAACGTTGGCAACGTCTGCCATTCACAACAATCTTTTGATTATTTGAATACTAAAATGCATTTTGAATTTATTGTCATTGCAAATTCGCTCGTTTCATTATCAAAATAGGGAAGTTGTACAAAAAACATTGTATGGTATTTGTGTTAAAAGTGATTTTATTTTGTTCGTGAAATTGTTCAATTCGCTCCGCTCATTTCACAAACGTTTTCACTCACAAAATAAAACCTCACTTTTAACACTCATATCATAAATAACTATTTGCATTTCGGTGAAATTGTTTTTATGCTATATATATTTTATACTTTTCGACGTCTGAACGGTAAGTAAATCACTTACCGACGTGTTAAACTAGTAAACACAACCTACTGTCCTGACAACCGATGGTGTGAATAAACAAAAAAGATCAATCGCGCAAAAAAATTATAGAAATAATAGTAAAAATATATCCGAACAAATTCAAGTAGATCACCAGCACTGCGAATACCAGCTTTGCATAGAATTTTAATATAGCATCGGTGGTTCAGTGGTAGAATGCTCGCCTTCCACGCGGGCGGCCCGTGTTCGATTCCCGGCCGAAGCATATGAATCGCTGCTTCGTAAACGAGAGGAGACTCAGGAGAGAGCACACGCACGCAAGCAAGGCACATAACGAAGCAACGTAACATAACGTAAGGTAATGGTCAGATCTTTTGCGTCGCGACCCCCGGTCGCTCAAACATAACCTGACCTAAGGAACTAAAGTTCCAATAATGGTTCAAATATATTCGAGAATGGCGCTAGCGTAGGAATCAAGTAAGAAATAAATTAAGCAGTGGTAGTGAAAAAGAGGTGTGCCAAGTTAACCGTCTGTAGCGCTGGAGTTACATGAAGGCTTCGTGGCTGAGGAGTACAGGGTTCATTCGGTTCAGAATATTCAACTCATATATCAGAAGTGGGATTTGATCTACGAAGTGTCCACATGAGGCTATAGTGTGATGTGGATTTCACGGTTTATTTTTTTTAAATTGAACAATAATGGGAAACGTATGTGTTGTATATGTAGGTATACATTTGTTTGAAATGTTTTACGAAGTGGATAAAGTTAAACAAATTATTTTATAAATATTCTGTAAAATTTGATTAAAATGTATCTCAATGAAGTTTCTCATAAAACATCCTTTGTAGTCAAATACAATACGCTGACAGTCTCAACAGAATAGAAATTCAAATTAGGTATAGACAATATTATACCCCATTCATATACATTGTGATCTCGGAAAGGATATTCTCTTTGAATTTAATAAACTTTCCATATTAAAACATAAATTAATCACCATTATCTCACTTACTCAAACATAGTGAACAGATTCCATTAAAAGTTTTGCGCACTTAATAAGGATATTGTTATAGCTTATGTGTGGTCCACCATGACTTTTTATTATCCTGTTTTAACATGTTTATCGACCATTCTAAAATGTATATCGCAAATTCTTCATAAGACAGTTGTCATCTGCCAACGGCCACCTCCATTTTGACAAAGCTATCGATGAACTTTCTCTAACCACAGACTTTTTTTTTGTATACATTTTCATTTCTTCCAAATAATGGCTGTGGTAAACACAGCCTCAAGGATACCCCAGGATACTTCCTACAATAGTTTCAAACATACCTCTAAATACACCATCCAAGGATACCATCAGAGCATCTCTATAAATAGAAACGACCCGTCACCCTTCACGGAGGAAATCAAAAACAGTACAGGCTTCATTTATTTTTCTTTAGTCCAGTAAAGGAAGGGACAAAGCTTCTAAAAAGTCCCTGAAGACTTCACTTTGGGCTCAATTTGTAGGTCACGGCAGGTATTTTTAAACGAGAAAAAACTTAACGCGATTGAGTTTACGGAAGGGGGGAAAATGACCACCTAAACCCTGGAAAATGGGTTTCTCGCTAATATCTGGCACAATATGCGAATTAGAGAATTTTTCTTTGAATGAAAAATGAAGATCGTCTTATTGTCTACAGAAATGGTCACTATCATTTTTTTCAAAAATTTGATAGTTATCGAGATAATGAGACCTAAAAGTCTCCTCATTTCAGCTGCTGCTCTGCCTGTAGAAATTCTGCATTAACTTTAAGCGGGTGGACGAATTGTTCCATAACGCAACAAAAAATTGATTCAAAGTTCATCGCAATGGGAATACCTGTAGCTATAATTCCATGTGACTTGCAGCTCGTTTGTACTTGACAAAAATATTTAAAAAAGCGGTCAAAGTTTTTTTCTACAAGATTTTGAGACAATTCTTCATATTTTTTGAAAAAATGGACTTTTATCCTAATTTTTATCAATAATGGAACCTTATGAGATTTTGAATGATGTCAGAGTGTTTTTTTAATATGTCTCTTGCGATTTGATAAAAAATTGATTTATTTATTCACATTTTTCAGCCGTTTTCGGAGTTCTGTACAATCTGTGGAACATGCGCGAATTAAAAATTTATTATCCTATCCTTTCCAATGCACATCATTTCAAAGCTTAGAGTGTCTAGTTTTCAAAGGTACTTTTTGATTTTTAAAAAAATCCAATCATTTTCCAGAAATCAGGGAAATTGATCACATCGGTGAAAACCCGACTTTTTTTCAATAAATGAATAAACAAATCAATTTTTTATCAAAACGCAAGAAAGATGAAAAAAATTTTCATTCAAGACCTCCTAAGGTTCCATTATAAAAAAAATTAGGATAAAAAACTATTTTTTTTAAAAATATGAAGAAATTAATGAAATAGTCTCAAAATCTTGTGGAAAAAAACTTTGACCGCTTTTTAAAATATTTTTGTCAAGTACGAACGAGCTGCAAGTCACATGGAATGTTAGTTACGAGTCTTCCCATAGTGATGAACTTTGAATCATCGGAAAATGTCAATTTTTTGCCGAGTTATGGAACAATTCGTCCGCCCGCTTACAAGTTAATGCATAGACAACAGGCAGAGCATCAGCAGCTGAAATGAGGAGACTTTTAGGTCTCATAGCTATCGAATTTTCGAAAAAAAAATGATGAGAACAACTTTTGTAGATAATAAGACTATTCTCTAATTTGCATATTTAGCAAGATATTAGCGAAAAGCCCGTTTTCCAGGGTTTAGGGGGCCATCCCCCCCCTTGCGTAAACTAAATCGCGTTAAGTTTTTTCTCGTTTAAGAACACCTGCCGTGACCTACAAATTGAGCCCAAAGTGAAGTCTTCAGCGACTCTTCAGGAACTTTCGATATTTCCTGGTATTCAGTTACTGGATTACATCCTCTAGCTGGCAAAATAAAACTTTGCAATTTTTTTTCCAATCTATTTTCTTATCCACCCGGCTATAGGAAAACGTGTCCGGGCTAACGTAAGTTAACTTTTCTAATATTTTTTTACTTCTAGTTCTATAAGCTGCTTCTGCCCTTATCACCTTAGTTGTTTCCTTTTGTTCAAATTATTATTCTATTATTCATTGATGTCTAAAAGGTAGTGGCGTCCTTGAGCTTCTTATAGTCTGTAAGCCCTCTGACATACTTAGTGCAGCACAAACATTGAGTCGGGCCACCGAGAGCAATCTCTAGTTACAAATTGGCGTCCAACGTGGGGCTGGAGCCACCAATAAGGAAAGTATCATGACAGCATTTTTCTTGAGTGGCCATTAACTAGTCCCCAAGTGACTATCTAGTTACAAATTGGCGCCCAACGTCAAGCTGAAACCACTCATGTTGCCATTTTTCTTAAGGGTCCATTAACTAGCGCCCAAGCGATGATCTATTTTTTATATTCTGAATTAAACTGTTATATGTATATAGTTTGGCAAGTTTATCTGAAGCTACGGGGCATCGGTAAGAGGCGAGGAAACATGGCGCATATCTGTCATAAACGGACAAATGGCGTACGGTACCTATTTTACCAAGTAAAATTAAAATACAAAGGTTACTGACAATACCAAAGCCACTGGATAAATCAGTCAATTGACGAAGTAAGAGGGAAGAACATACGCACGCGCTTACCAATAAGAAGTCAGCTTTCGACAAAAATCACCAATTATGTAAATCGGAAGGTGCGGTAATTATGGTTTTCGTACAACGCTGCCAGAGCTTGAAGAAGCCCATAACAAATTTGGAAAACTGCTCATCTTTTAACATTCATAAATTTAAGAAATAATGTTAATAGAAAAAATCCAAGGAAGCAATCACATTGGAGAATTAAAGTTTAATCATATTGTTAGGTACTATTGTTAATAATAAAAAGTCCCTTTTCTAATTATTATCACTACAAACTTAGCACTTTAGCTTTTTCATAGTTAAACGTGGCAATATCGAATGTTTTCGATTGCATTCCTTTCATGGCTTCGGATAAACATGCCAAAGTATACATATATGTTGTTTAAAACACATTCAGTTGTGTTAAAGCGAAAAATCCATTTTATCCTTTTGATTTAAAAACTGATTTGTTATTCGAAAAGTGCCAGAATGAAGACACTGGATGTCATATCACTACCTCGATTCCCAATTTTCAAAGCAACAGGCAACTTCAGAGAAGTAAGTCTCTTGAGACGCACCTGCCTTTTTGGCTTTGCGTGTTATCTCTTCGCTCATCTTATTTTCCAATTTCCTTAGTGTGATGGATATTTTATAGGATATTGAATAAAATAATTGCCGACCAGGTCGTTTTTTGAAGAGTCGCTTAAAGTTTAAAAAAATAATCAAACTAGTTGGAATAGAAAATTGAAATTAATATCAGAATATGAAGCACTGCAGCAGGTTTATGCATTCAACTTTGTGGACCCTTACGTTGTGGAAACTACTCAACTGTTTCTAAATAAATCCACTTCAATGAAAAACTATATATGAAAATCCTAAATTATTTCTCAAAGGAAGAGGTTGCACGTTTGAAATTCAATAAAATGAAAAATGAAATTGACTCGTTTATTTGTATTTTGTAATATTCTGAATTGTATTTTTTGTTTCAGACTCCTTTAACGTATGAGAAGTATGGCAAACGTGAAATATATCAGAACAGCTCATATCATCTAAATACATATCGTTGTATGTAAGACCAACTATATTAATTGAATTAGTTGAATAGATATGAAAGTCAATAATGCGGTTGGTAAATTTTCGCGTAGCAGTTCAACCCGAGCTCCGTCTAAAAAAGCTTCTGTTCTTCCAAAAACATCGTATTCTTCACCAAACACTTGCAGCTCTCCACGTAGTCCTACTGTCAACTATCATGTAAGAGGTAAGTTCTTATGGTGGTTTCAGTAAAACAGATGTCCATACCTATAGGACAGTTTCATTTATCTTCAGTTGTTAATATAGGCAAACAAATCTTGCAGCAACTGGTAAAAATTCTAATGTCCAATGAAAAGAAATAAGACATTCAATGGCTCCGAACTTATCTGTGGATTGAAAAAAACTTGGAATAAAGTTATTTTAGACTTATTGGAAGAAAATTGAAAAAAAATCATGACTGGTTTATAAAAAAATAGTAGTTTTTTGATCTTGGCAGAGCTTACCTGAAACTACAGACTTATACTGTATAAAATGGCAAAGTGAATACTGCAGATATTCTCATGAAGCAACAAATACAGCGGATGTATAGAAAGAGGTCTGTGAAACATCACACTAATTGAAAAAATAATACATTTATTAGATTTGGTAACTTCAAGTTTCTACCTCTACCATTCTGGATGTAGGATGAAACCAATTTAAAATGGCGACTGTAAAATGAATGTTACTTTTACAACGGGGTTATTGCTAGCTGTACTTCCAATGTTTTTTCGTGCAATTGCACGCGAAGTCAGTATTTCGCTTCCTCAACAGAGTCCGCGAAATTCAATTTCGCGGCCCCATAGCAACGGCTGCGAAACCAAACGTCACATCCAAATTTGAATATCACTTCCAAACTTGACATTTTTAAAATACTACAAAGGCAAGGATTATTTTTTATTGAATATAGCTGAAATTACAACGCTTTTGAGTTCAGGAGGAGTGGAAGGTATACTGAAATATCGCTATCACAGCACACCCTCTAGCAGGCTAACTCCTTTACTAAATCTCAGATCTAATATATTAGTATTGAGACCATCCGCCGCGCCAGCCGCGCGCTGCGATATTATACATGGAGCACTAAAGAAATCTGTGACATACAAGAAAAGGGTAAATTATCCCTCAGAATATAGCTCAAAAAAGGAGCAAGAAGAAGAACTAAGAGAGCGGGAAATATGAAATAACTAATGCTCGATTTCACCAACCGTCTCGTAAAGTTAGGTAATATCCAAGCCAAATTTAGGAATTGCTAAACGCAATTTACGTTGGACCACGCGCATTTAGAAATTCCTAAATTCGATTGGATATTACCTAACTTTACGAGACGGTTGGTGAAATCGGGCATAAGGGCGGGATATTTAAATATTAAATATAAGATGGATATCCCTGAATTATTTCAAAGTGCACATATTTTTTCACACTCAAATGACTGTATAAAATTCCAATATGTACACCAAGAAATAAACAAAAAACAGGAGTGTCTTTATCTTAAATTCGACAAACTGGCTATTGTTGTTAACTATTTTTCAAAAAATGAAATAAGATGAATATACAGTGAGATCTATAAGTATAATTCTACGTAATATATAGTTTATAGTTACATCCTAAAAATAATGTATTATTTACGTTAGAAATCTCAATAATATTTTTGGAAACTTGGAAGAAAACTTCGAAGTTGTTCATCATTTTATATTAAATATATATATATACATAAAATATATATTAAAAATAAATACATACATATAAAAATCTCGGAAAAACAGTTCCACCACGGAGAATTTGAAACTTGAAATCATTGATTATCATAATCCACTCTAAAGATATATAGCTACCATAAACCTTTATTTAAAAGGTAAAATATTGACTGAAAAGTTGACGGGTGATAACCATTTTGTAACTTTCAATAATTGACAGTTCACGTGACGTTCCCTCCTTCCTCCGATTGGGCGATTCTGCAACGTCACGCTACTTATGCGCTCTCAAGCGGCCGGGCACGATATTATAACTTGGATACAAATTGTAGATGAGAGTTAAACTGCTAGAGGGTGTGCTGTGATCGCTATCAGTAATTATCAGACATTTTCGTTTTGTTAAGAAGTGTCAAAATATTTTGTGTATATTGAATCATATCATTTCCATAGCACGCGGTGACATTGTTGAATAAATTGAACTGGAAGACTCTTAGACACCGACTGAGCTCTCGACTCTCGACTACATATTGTGAACATCAACTAATATTAATCAAGATATAGGTCAAACTCGGTTCGATATAATAGACCGCGGGCAATCATGTTTTAACAAGTTTTTGTTAAATAATCCGATTTGTACATTCCTGTATCAATCGGCTGGTTCTATAATACTTGTTCTTGCTTGTCGAGTACGATTGGGCGTCGAATGAGATAAACGAGTTTATGCACGTTTGTCTTATTCCTGTTGGTGCGTGCCGCGCTGCTTATGCAATCCTATATGAACGACGTAAATTTATTTTATTTTCATTTGCGGTTTCGCGCATAATAGATAAGCAGTACTTGATTTCAACACTTACGTATTTCTCAAAACAAAACAATGTCGGAAGTAAAAAAGAAGAGACGGCAATACTCTGCGGAATATATCAAGTTCGGATTTATTGAAAATCCCACAAACCCGTCGTCGCCTTTGTGTTTTCTTTGTCTAAAAACATTTTCGAACGAAGCAATGAAGCCTTCAAGACTGGAAGATCATTTGAATAAAATGCATCCAGATAAGAAAGACAAGAATGTAGCATATTTTCAGGACCTAGAGAAGAAGCATAATACTCAGCCAAGTGTATCAAAACTATT